>SADC01000219.1:0-107726 GCA_004194705.1 Ditylenchus dipsaci
AAAACATATGGATTGAAAACTTAAAGATTCCAAAGATCTGTGAAGACGATACTCAAGTACGAGGAATACACTGGATTCGAAAACATGTTCCATTTTACGTATGAATCCTTTCAAAGACAGTACTAGGCAAAGACTTCCTATAATATCGGAATATAACAGGATCCTACAGATAAGAAATCCATAGTAATATCTAAGACAGTCTAAAAGTATTCTCCTTGTAATAGAAAGGTTATCGCTCAGACTACCGGATTCTTCCTTTTGGTTATGAATAATTTATTTATTAGATATTAACAAAAAAATAAAAATAAAAAAAATAATAGATTTTATATGACCCTTGATCAGTTAACGTATTCCGGTGCATGGACTGGCTTTCTAATATAGCATTGTATACGGCGGTTATGATAAAGGCTAGAATTTTACTCAGCTACTTTTTTCCATAACTGTTCTGACTTAGAGACCTTAAGTTTGGGGTAGCTAGTCTGAATATTTGTTTCATTGTTTAAAAATATATATTGTATAATTGCTTAAATAGACAAAATTTGTGTTTTACTACCTTTCCAGACTTCGGCTTTAAAAATACTTTAGACTTTTGTCTTTCAAAATTATATTAGGCTTCTGTTTTCTGAAATCTTTTTAGGATTGCGTATTCTGAAAATTATTTTAGACTCTTTTTTCGCTTTCAAAAATCACCTAGGCTTGGCTATTTTCGAAAGGCTTAGGCTTTCAAATTACATCAAACTTGGATTTTCAAAAGAAATGTATTCCGAAAGTCTCGTTTCTTAGGGAAAAAAAGTTACTGTTTAGACTTAGGTCTTTACATTACAATAAAATCTTATTGATATACGAGGCTCAAGCTTAGAAAAAATAATGAAAATTTGAAAAATTACTGAATTTTTCAAAATGATGAAAATTGTTTGAACGAAGAACCGCAGTCAATGAATGGAGACGTTCAAAACTTGTAAAATATCTAGATTTCTCTTCTCCTACTCCAGCTACCGCACAAAAGGGGGTACTAGACTACTATAGCCCTTTAAAGTGCAAGAACTGCAGCCTTTACATACTAAAATAACACTATGATAAAAAAAATGTCTGTGAAAATTTTGCTGAGTAAACGCCAACAACACTAGAAAAGGTAAAAAATATCTAGTCTCACCAGCCTACAAATGTTTTCCAGACTAAACATACATACATAACAATATTTTTAATTTAATTTTTTTACTTCAATATCATCATTTTCAGTCAAATGTGGCACTCGAGGCTGGGTTTTGGGCAGGAGCGAGGATGGTGCTAAACAAGGCTGGTTCCCGCTAAATTCCTCAAATTACTATAGTTAACTGTTTTTTGGATTGTGTGATAAAGCTTATTACAATTTGTTTTTTTTTGTTTTTTATATTTATTGTGATTTGTAAAATTTGATTTATTCTAGAAGGGCACAGGCCGATTCACTCTCACACTTTTCACCGTACAATTGACTATTTAATTTCCCCTGTTGTTTCTTTTGCTAATTTTTTTGGCGCTACTTGGTTTTAAAACCGTTAACCACACCATCCCCCCCCTAATAACTTTTAGGCCTAGCCCTCAGGCTTTGGCTTCGGGTCATAGGCTCAAAGCCAAACCATTACTAATTTCAGCTTTTTTTAAGAATGATTTTAGCTACCCTAAGAATTATTGTCGAGAACGGGGGTGGTTTACGTGGTGCGCAGAACAGATAAATTTATCTGTTCTGCGCACCACAGAGGTTTCAAACCGAGTAGCGTCAAAATTTTCGTCTTTAAAGGGCTGACCTCTTCCTACTTCGGTGGTCCCCCGCCAATTCAAAAATTTTCCTTGATCATTGGACTTCTGTACGGATTTTTCCGCCACGTTTCTAACAAAACTAGGCCTGAAATCAATTTTAGGCTTAGTTTGTTAGAACCTAGCGGAAAAATCCGTACAGAAGTCCAATGATCAAGGGAAATTTTTGAATTGGCGGGGACACCAAGTAGGAGAGGTCAGGCCTTTTATCAAATTCTTTTTAAATCAAGGTCTTAAACCAAAAGTGTATATAAATGGTTTTCAAGGTTTTAAACAAAAATATAAATGACATTAAAAAATAATAAGACTTAAAAAAAAATTTGCAAAAAAACAACCGGGGGGGGGGGGGGTGGAACCAAGGCAAGCTTTTTTGGTGGGTGTTCAAATACATGTGGAATTTCGGATCGATAGATGCTGAGCTGGCCTCTTCCCTGCCTTCACATGCTAGCCTGCCTGAGGCAGGTTTCGCATACTGAAAAGAAGTAAAAATTACATGAAAAACCCTGAATAAAAAAACGTTGAAGAGGCGCGAATTTGAAAAAATTGTTCAAAAATCACCAATTTTTCTAAAATCAAGTATTTTTAGGCTTTTTTACGCACCTTGGCAATTTTCCTTTCTTTATTGACCATTATTTTTCATTTTCACGTTTTTAGATGGCATTTGCGAGGTTAGTCAAAGAGATCAGGTGTCTTTCCGGCTGTTTTGGCCTTTTTTACCTTTATTACTCATTTTCATGGTTTGCAAATGGCGCACGCTATTTTCCTTTTTTAATTGCCATAATTTATTGGAACGTAGGTAAATAAATGCTGCAGCTGGTCTTTTTTGCAGAACGACCAGCTATTTAGCTAGCAAACAAACATGCATACATCATATTCTCACTACATCACACCACTTTGTTTACTCAAGAAGTCAGCGAGGTCAATTTGAAAGCTGAAACTACAGCTGACCACGCTTATTTTTTAAATTTTCCATATTTTTATAAAGACAACCATTTTTTTATTTTGGGTTTTTTTTGTTTTTCTTAGTCTTACTTTTACAATTGGGCTCAGCTTGGGTAAGCCAGCGCTCTTTAGTACGGACTGAGGGTCGTTTTATGGCCCTTTTTTAGGGTGGGGTGGGAGATGGTGCTCGGTGTTATTATTTATGACTCACAGTCAATAGGAACAGGTCGAATTCGACACTAGGTTAAAAAAATTGCTTCTTTTTCAAAGATACCATATTTCCTGTGATAGGGCGGCCACCCGAATTTGAGCACCCAAAATTAATAGGTTAACAAAAAACAGTTGGTTCGGCGTAAACTGTCTGAGATCCAGTTCTTACCTTGACTAAAAAAACTCTAATAATTCATTCAGTTGCGTTTACCACTCTTTTGTTCGGTTAATTCCAGGATATGTTGGCTGATTGCTTTGTGAGCAAACTCACTACCTAATTTTCAAATGCCAAGTTCCAATGAGAGCAAAAAATTGTATTGCATTGAAATCCATCAACCCATTTCCACATTCTAAAGCACATGCTACATCAACAAATTAATTTAGTGAGCTATTTGAAAAAAGACAAATAGGCATGTAATTACGTAGAACACCTTATAATTATTCACCCTTTTTTTATTATTACTATTATTTTATATTATAAACTAAACAATATTTTTTTTTTCAAAAAAATTGTCTATCAGATTGTTCAAAAATTTTATTTGTATTTTTTTAACAACACACAACAAATTACTTCGGTTGATAGTCTTCTCACTGCTTGGTCAGTGTCTTTCGAAGCTCACCAGATCCGCGAGTGCTCACAAAAAAGCCGCGAAACTTGCACTTAAAGAATCGCTTGACGAAGGTTTTGATTTTCCGCTCACAAGGGACATCCACGAACTGGCAAAACTCGATCCGATTATTTTAATGAGTCTATCTTGTAGAGAATGCTCAATTTACTATACTAAATTTTGATATAGCGGCCCATAGCAAGAAAAATAAAATATGGAGGCTTGATAAACATCAAGCTTGAAACTGCCTTGGTTCCCCCTGTCGATCTTCGAAAACATATTTTCTGCAGTCAGATCTCGATATAGGGATATCTTCGAAATTTCGGTCCTCAGCAGGGTCCAGCACTATTTTTAAGCCGTTTCTTGAAAAAGTGTTGGACCCAGTGGGAATAGAACTTTTAGGGGTACAGTCGAACCTGGATAACGGACACTCCCAAAAGTTCGTTCCTCAGCTGGTCCGACACTTTTTTAGACCTTTTTTCGAATATTTTTGTCAACTCTGTTTTGACAGTCTGGTCGTAAATATCGCAACGATGCCGATTTTGTCTATCATTTTTCAATATACAAAAAAAATTCATTCAAAAAAATAAAAACTTAACATAAAATCTATTTCAGAGATAGGGTGTCCGTTTATTGAGGTTTTGTTTTTTTTACAATTTTTTTATTTTTCGATGCTTTAGTTTTATTGGGACACCCTGTAGGTCCTCAATGTAGGGGTACGGCGTATAAACACGTCGAAAGGCAAAGCCGACGTTGGTTCTTTTGAATGTGACCCTGTTTGTCTGCTGTTTTTTGTTTAAACGACAGCCTAAAAAGTTAGTTTCCGCCTAGGGTTCGACACTTTTTCATTCCAGAATTAAAATTTTTCTTTGGTCTTTTGTCAGTTTTTTTCATCGATCTGGTCCAAAAAGTCGCAAGGATTCCAATTTTGTAATTCATTTTTCTAAATCACGCTATATAAGCGGAGATATGAGGTCCGTTAACTTACTAAAACATGTCAATTTTCATAAAACTTGTTTTTCTGAATCCAAAGATACCACCAGAAAGCTGGATTGGAATGCTTTATTTCTGTGAGACAGATTTTGTTTCCATAGAATTATAAAAAGATATAGTCAGAAAAGTTGGCGAGCTCACTCTGCCAAGCGGTAATTCAAACTTCTGTTTGTTCAAACTCCTTGAATTTCTAATGAAATGATGAATAGTGCAAGACACATTTTTTCTCTAACGGTCTGCTAGCAGCCAAGACTATCCATTTGTTGAGCAAAAGAAATGAACAGCATATATAATAGATTTTTTTTCTTTATCATCGCTTACGACCATACACGTTGAAAGTACGCCATCCCGTCCGATCTGGCAATGTCAAGCAACGTTGGGCTCGACTAGTACTTGGATCGGAGACGTCCTGGGAATCTCGGGTGTTGTAAGCCTAATTTTATTTTTATCATTATTTTTGTCTCTTTTATGATTTTTATACCTTTTTTCTTACCGCATCACAACTACTGTTTTTCAGTTTCACCATAGCGTTGCTTCTACACCACATTTTGCATCAACCTTCTACTGTTGTTTCGTCACTAAATACCATTGATTTCGATTTTTTTTTTCAATTTTGGGATGGATGAAAGACAAGCTTTAATTTGGGGGCGAGGGTGTGATGTGATACAGTCAAGCTTGGATAAACTGACACCTCAAAAGTTCGTTCCCCAGCTCGGTCCGACATTTTTTTAGACCTATTTTCTAATATTTGACCCACTATAGAATACCCCCCCCCCCCCAAAAAAATTTTTCCTTCTGAAACTTAAGTAAAGACTACCCAAATTTATGTCCCAGACCCCGGAAAATGTGCGCAAACTCTTCATTAGTCACAACATCCGTACGCTGGCCTACCCCAAGCCTAAGGGTAAGCCTAAATTGTTGTTTGCAAGGTAGTTACAGCATTTTTTAAAGGTCGGATTTTGGGGGGGGGGGTGGGAGTATATTCTATAGTAGCGCCGAATATTTTTGTCAACTCTGTTTTGTTATATATATCGCACGATGCCGTTTTGCCTATCATTTTTCAATATACAAAAAATTTCATTCAAAAAATAAAAAACTTAACATAACATCTATTTCAGAGATAGGGTGTCCGTTTATTAAGGTTTTGTTTTTTTTACAATTTTTTTATTTTTTGAGGCAGAATAAAAGTTCTTGGATTTTGAAAAACGACCGGAAAGTCGTCATGCTTGCGATATTTGCGACCTGACTGTCAAAACATAATTGACAAAACATTCAAATTCAACTTGCGGGGGCGTCTGTTTATCCAGGTTCGAGTGTATTACTATATCGAGGTAAAACTGTGGAAAATGCACAAGGGGACTAAGTTAATTTTGTACAAATTTCTAAATTCTTTTAAGCCTTTAGATTTTATTTTTTTTCTCGTCCCGATAATTTAAAATTTTGTACAGTAAATCGGCTACACTCTAAAATATAGGCTTATCAGAATAGTCGAGTTGAATTTGCCAGTTCGTGGATGTCAATTGTCAGTTCGGAACTCTTCGCCCTTGAACTGATCCTGCAGCTAACATAAGAGCTGGAAGACCATCCACGTCATGTCGGTTGAGTAGAGCTGCTGCTGTCCAATATATTGTCGATATTTCTCGTCGATATTGCTCATCCTTTAGGTCGTGGCCCAAAACCACGACTTATGTATGAAGACTTTCTCCAGCTATTCTTGTTGTCCTTCTCAAAAAATCGCTGATGCTTCCGCATATCATTTACCAGAGACGAAATCTAAACTTCAAGATAAATGAAATTTAGATAAAGAGCAATTTTATCGATATTATATTTTGGTTTTTCTCAATTTTCTTATTTTTCACCAACGTGAAATGTTTATATATAACTTTAGCCAATTTTTACTTTTCGCTCAAAATGCCTTGTTTTACAGGCCTTTTTCAAAAAAAAAGCCAATACTGAAACTCCTGTCCAATCCAATTTTCTAAATCTAACCGACAAAAAGGTGGACACTGGTCACTTTGAGTGGACACTAGCCAAAAGAGAGCCCGAGGAAGGTTTAGTATGCCATATCCAACGGGCTACCAAGTCTTTTGGATCAAAATTAATTGAGTGGGTGGGCAAAAATCCAAAATAGTCATCAAGTTCGATTCCCACCCAGACCATGCACACTTTTTGCCAACTGTATTATTGGCTCAATTTATATTTCAGTCATCAAAACTCAATCGTCAGAATTAAGGCGTTGCAAAGTTGGTGATTATAATAATAACCGCTATGTCTCAGAAAACACATAAGTCAAGCCTCCTTAATGGAAGCGTGGGAATCGCACAAACAAGCAGCACCAATTAATAGACTTAGCATTTAAGCCTCCCCCCTTCCGGCCACTCTCATTAGAAGCTAGTTTGTCTAGTCAGCAGCACATCCTGTGCTTCTCGCCTACGCTCAACACTCAGCTTGGCAGTCAAATATGGTCCTGATTAAGTTCATTTGATCTTCATGTGCTTAAATAATTTTTTTAACTGCTTATTCTGCTGTTCCTGCAAATTTTTCGATTGCAAATTGGCTTTTTTAAAATTTTTATTGCAAATATTTGCAATTTTTTTCAGCTAAGGCAAAGCATTAGACTAGAGTTGCGGAATTGACCGGTTTTTCGGCCGTTTGACCGATCAAATGACCGAATTGTTAATGATCGGTGATTTCACAACTATACATTAGACGCATGGTAGTCAAGGCACGTTAGGACGGGCTCAAACGTGTCACAGCCTTTCAACTCAATCAAAACGGGCTGTAGATGAATTATGAAAATTTTGCGCGAAATTCATCTGAATTTAACAAAAAAAAATAAGTAAAAACGGAGATTCGCAGAATTCTTTTGCTATAAAAATGAGAAATTGGTCCAGTTTTGTCTAGTCTTCGTTGAGAATAGATTTTAGTCGAACTTGTTGTTCAAATTTAAAAATCTCAAAATCTTATATTACTGACCTATATCTAATTTTCGGTTTTAGGTCGAACGGGCTAATACAAATTTTGCTAAAATTATGAAAAATTGAAGGCATCCAGAGGTGGGTCGAACTCGTGACACTATGAAAAAAGCCTGGTTTTAGCGTTCGCACAACACAATTCAATGCTTTGACCACTGCGTCATGAAATTTGATAAAAAAAACAATTACTTACTGCCTATTTGAAAAATCCGTATTGCCTCTTGAACCGCAAAAAGTTAAATTGGGAAAGGCGCAAATTCAAAAAAAACGAAAAAATAGACAAACGCTTTCATAGATATTGATGAAGAAAAGTAGCTAAATTGTTAAATTTTGATTTTCGCAGCTATTTTTGCACAAAACTATTGGTTCACCCCACACCAGATCCCACTCAAAAACAAACAAATACAAAAATTGCAAATAACAACAATTTTCAAAACAAAAAAGCTGACAAATTCCAAACTTACATTCTTGGACTCTCCACAATTTTTTTAAACTTCCGTATTTTTATTGCCATTTTGTTTTGTAGCTAAATCAACCAGTCAAATGTCAAAACTACATTAGCAACATCAAATCCAAGGGTTTTGTGAAAAGAAATAGAAATTGCGTTTGGGCACATGGTTTGCAGTTCAGAGAAATTCACAGGCAACCAGTTTTCTACAAATTGTTGCTTTTATTAGCAGTCTTTTTTGTGTTGTGCTTTGAATGTGGGAAGACTCTTTGGAGGTCGATCTGATCCAAATTATAAAAGGAGTTTATTTCTTTGGAGTTTACTTTCAGATTTTCAAATTTTTTCATTTTTTAATATATTTTTCGTTAGGAATTTTTGGCTAAATTTACCTTGACCCCACCTGTAAATCAGCTTGGGGGACCAAGGCAAAAAATTTTCAGTTTAAATTTAAATTTATAAATTTCTAAATAAGTCTCAAAAACAATATTTTTGCACTTTTTGATTTTTTTATGAAAAAAAAATATTAGTATTGAAAAATGGAAAAATTTCGCCTTGGTCCCTAAGCTGATTTGCTGGTGGGGTCAAGGTTAATTGAGTGATGGGGTTAAGGTACAGTGCTCCGAATTTTTGATTTATGGTCTCTAAAGAAAAGACAGTCCACTTTTTGCAGCAATCATTTTTCTTCACTGTCAATTTTAATTTGTCTTACATCCATTTGAATTTCAGTCCTCATCAGAGGCTGCTGTTATAGTCTTTAGGGTTTTCCGGTGGCCATTTGACAACACTTTTTCAAATTTCGAAACCGAATTCGCATTCAGCATGGTCAACATTATTATAAAACAACTCTTCCAATCAAAAATTTCTGGTGAAAATTTGAATTCCTCTTGAGACAACAAGCAGTTGAAAAATTAGAAAAATTTATATTTTTAAATAATTTTTGTCTCGACGAGATTTTGAAAGTTGACATTAGATTTTGGATTTATTAGTAAAGATAGCTCAGTTGTTCTTCCACAAGTTACACTTTACAGCCTACAAAAAAGGCTACTACAGTTTTTCACCCTTTTTGAGTCAGGATAAAAAATTCAAATAATACCTATAGCAAAATTTTTTTCCAAAAGATATTTTTGAACGTAAAAAACAAAAGACAATAATTAGGGGTCCATGCGTAATAGTACAATTTTTCGGTCTATAAATAGCCCAAAAGCAGCTTTTTTAATTAATCTAGCTGAATATGCACTAATTAGATTGCCTTACTCAAACAACTTCCTTAATTGCCAAAACTTGGCTTATGACGTTGTGTATTATTGTTCTGCAGCCGTACTTATCCATTTTTCTTCCTGCTTCCAGTAAATTAAACGGCCCACCCACTCCTAATTGTTTTTGATGAGCGGCATAAATACATGCTAAATACACTTGTTTTTTGAGTAGTACTTTTGGCTGATTGCTTAAGCGGCGGTTGGTATTTGGTCGCAGGCTTTTTTACTTTTATCAATTTGCTGGCATTGTATTTTTTATTTTAGTTTCATTTAGCTATATCTTCAGCAATTACTTTAACCAAAGTCAGAAATAACAATTTTTTCTGCGAAAATCTTGAACTTTGAATCGGCGCCTGATTTATTTTTGTAATTTTTCATCCAGTTGCAGATATAGCAATGACGAAAGCTTCGAACCGTTATTTGAATGTTTGGGGTTTTCTTTGACCGCAAGACTAAATATGAAAAGAATTAACAAGAAAAACATACTTTGTCAGGTGCTCTATCTTCAGCTGGCAATATCGCTTCCATCCACCCTGTAGCACAGTTAATCTCCACTACAGTTAACTTTCCAGTACAATAAAACCGTAAAAGCACAAGTGGCTAAAGTGCTTTCTGATGGGGTTGCCCAAAAAGAGGTTTTCACCACTTTTTGTGCGTTTTCGCTGCTGAAACGTGTATAAAACATGTTTTTAGGTCCCGGTCGACCACTTTTAGAAAAAAAAAATTCGCCAAAATCGACTTTTTGCCTTGGATGACCAAGGTTAGGGGTCCTGGAGGGTATCTGGATTCCATGAAAAGATGGAATTTGAACATACTTTTAGTAACTGGGACCTAGGGCATGAAGAGATTCTGGTATGTATACATCTTTATGCATCCAGAGTCACTTTCGAGTGATTTGTGTCTAAGGTATGTGGTGTGCGCATCTCAACTCCAAGCCCCCAAGCTTCCTTGGCCCCCGAAGAGGGCGCAGGTGGCTTGGGAGTTAGAGATGCGCGCACTCACTTACCTTAAACATAATTCCGAGACTATTGATCAAAAATGCATTTAGAGAGTCTTTTTACCCAAATCCAGTAACCAAAACAGGGTACTCTTATGTATATAAAAATTGAGTATCCGACCCTAGTACCCTTTACCTTGGTCCCCAATGCAAAAAGTCGATTTTTGGTGAAATATTTTTACTTTCCGAAAAATTGTCGACCGGGCCCTAAAAACATGTGTTCTACACTTTTGAGCAGCTAAAACGCACAAAAAAGTGGTTAAAACCTCTTTTAGGGCAACCCCATCATAAGGCACTCCTGCCGCCAAGTGCCTCCTCCAAAGAGTATTTTTTTCTAAGCCTACCATTTTCGGTTCCCTTGATTTTTTGTCAGCCCATCCATTACAATGTGGAGTGTGCTGGTATTTGGCCACGAAGCGGCCAAATAACCTTGGTATTGTCAATGCAAAATGTGTAAAATAAGTGAAAAATGAAAAAGTAGGCTTAGAGAAAAATACTTTTTGAAGGGAGCGGCACTTGGCCTGCTGTACAATAAAGCCATACAAAATTGAGCTCACAACAAAATTGCGGCAGTTCAAAAATTTTCAAAAATATTTCAAATTACGCTGTATTCATTCTCGGTATTCGCCCACCAAAACTTTTTATTTTGCACACGCAGCTTTTCTAAAAATTAAATTTTTCCAGAATGACACCATAGACTCAAACACGCAACAAATATTAAATTTACAAAGAACAGAGGTTATTTTCCAGCAATGATCAGCTGCTAATGCCTTTTGAAAAATTCTAAAAGGTTATTTAGCAGGCAAATTATTCTGCTATTTGATTTATGCACATTTCGCACACTGCCACTTAAATAATAATTTTGATGTAATTTGTAGGTGTTCCAAACATGCGTAATTGCTATTTTCAAAGGTCTTGCGAAAATAAAAACAACTACCTAGCAGATGGTTTTTAGGCAGCCTTTTTAAAAGGACTGCCTAAAAACACCCTCGCTTTGCACAAATAGGTTATTTTAATCAGATTTATTATGGAACAAAATTTCTAACTAGATTTACTTGTACAGCTATTGCTGCTGTTCAACTATGTAGGTTTGGCATTTTTTGTTCACATTTTTTTGAATGACGAACAATTTTTTTCTAAATGTGTCATTTTGGGGAAAAAAAACCCTTCAGTTTTGCGTAAATATGACAAATTGTGTGGAAATTTTAGTGAATTAACAGGATGGCACAAAAAATTTGGCAGTTTTGAAATTAGTTTAGTGGTTTTTGTAAATTCCAACTTTCAGAAGTTTTTTTCAATATTTTTGACTTTTTTATTTTAAAAAATTGAAAATTTTTCAAATTCCCGCCAGAACATTTTTTCCTTTAATGTTTTTTTAGCTACTGTTAAATTTGCGCTTATTAAAATTTTGATAAATTTTTAAATTTAACTTTTTAGGTAAACGCGAATTGTTATTTTAGTCATTTTATTTATTTTAGTCATTTTGAATTTTTTGACTGTTTTTTGATCTTTTCAAAAAAGGTTTTGACGGCAGACAGCCTTATGGATACCAGCGTAAAAATTGAAGTGATCAAGGTTTTTGAATCTTAGCCTCTTTAACAGCACTCTTATAATTTTTTTTCAAAGCTAACTGAAGAAATTCTATTGCTACCAATGTAAAAAAGTTTTAATTAATTTAACTTTGCCATGATAACTTTTTTTCTTTGCCCTTTTAAATAAAACCTTCAGCTATTATCTTTTTATGAACAACTAAAGCGGCTACTAAAATATTAAAATTTCCTGTCCATATTTTCTCATAGCCCAAAAATGGTTTAGCTCTTACTTTTTACTAAACTTTCAATGGCCGAAACTACTCACCCAATTTTATGATGACAACTCAAATTTCAAATTTCCCAAATAGTAGTTCTAGTTAAATTCCCACCTCCAAGCTCCTAAAAAATGGCTATAGTGGTTCAAAGTCCATTTGAAGCAGCAATTCAAAACACGAGAATAAAACTGACGGACTTTCGTATAAGTCGATAAGAAAACTATGCTTCGAAGCGGGATCGAACCTACTACCAACTTTATACCGTCAATACCGTCCGATTGATGGGGGAAGGGGGGGGAGGTGGTGGTGTTTGCTATTCTATACTAGCGCCGAAAACTCAAATCGAGTAAAAAGGAGTGAAAAATTCCGAACAGTAGCAAGAATCGAACTGACGAGTGATAACAGTCCACTACTGCTTTACCATTGCAGTACAGTGGCTGATGGGTATTGGAAGCGTTTTCATAATATATTGCCGGAAAAATCTCTACATAATTTAATTTCAAAATAATTATTTTTTGTAATTCATTTTCTACCTGGATATATACTGGATTAATTTCCACCTCCAACTTCCCAAACCAAAATAGCTGGCTACCAGACAATTTCCAATATTTTTGGAAAATGTCGCACGACATTTTCCAATATTTTTTCGGTAAATTCGGGCAAAACGACCGAATCGACCGAAAAAATATTGGAAATGTCGGCCGACATTTTCCAAAAATATTGGAAATTGTCTGGTAGCCAAATAGCTATAATATTAGTGCAAATTTTCCATGTGAGAAGTAGTCAAAAACACTTTAATAGCACAAAACAAAGGATTAATATATCCATCCTTTTTTGAGTCCTCTTCCAAACAATTTTGATGCAAAACCCTCTTTTATTTCCTTTTTCCTCCTTATTGCCCATCCTGCGAATTTTCCATCATCATGATAATAAGTTAATAATAATAGTCCACCCCTCATTTATTTGGCTTTACAAATTGCATTAGCTCGACTAAAACTTAATAGATTATCTAATTTTCTCTTTTTGCACAAACATCATTCAAATAGCTCAAATGTGGTTTCCAATTAACTTGTTTTTGTTGTGGTGACCCACGCCAATGGGTATATATATGGCTGGATTGGACATATTTGGATTTAAATTTGTTAAAAATTAAAGAATTTGATTTAGGGCTTGCTATTTATTTTGCTTGAGTCAACTGCCTATTGCATTATTATTGTGTTTTGCTTCAGCTGTAAATAAATATTGGGATATTTTGGAGTTATTTTCTATTTTCACCACTATTTGAATATTGTTTAGACGGCGAAAAAATTTGTAGAAAAAATGAACGCTGGAGGAGTATCATCATCCACATCACTAATTGTTCTAATTGGCCTTGCTCTTTCACTACTTATGGGAATTGTGCAGTGCTCCAGGATGGTATGTTAATTTGGAAATTTGGTTAAATAATTTGTGTAAAAACTGACTTAAATAGTTGGAGGAAAAACCACAGGAAGTAGAGAGTAGTCTAGGTAATTCGCCATTTCAAATAGTCATATTTTTGAGAGTCACAACAAAACCCAAATATCATTTTGTAAATGACTATTTATAAACCTCTCAAAACCTCGATGTTTTTCAATAGGGTGGAAAATTATTCCCAGCGCAGGTTTTACGACAAAACAATTTTTATTTACTTCACTAAATAAACTGACTGGCAGAATTTAATCCCTACTTTTTTCGGAACTAGATGGATGTGTGGATCGCATCGAAAAAGAATTTAAAAATGATTAAAAAAATAATAAAAAATTCCAAAAAGTTAAAAAAATTCCAATACTAACAACCGCTTTTTACCTTAAAAATAACACTGTGTTTCAGGATGACGAACTACTAATCAGGAATCTATTTCTCAAGCATTATCTACAGCCTAAACAAACCGACGACAGGATCTCTTACACCATTCCCAGACAAGCACTTCTCAAATACAGCCAGAACACCAGGCAACCAGCTGAAGCCAATACAAATGCCTACAGTTCATTTTGGCGGGGCAGGAGGACACCCACTTTGCTGGCTAATGCACCACTACCATACTCTGACTACACTCCAACGCCTTGTAAGTCTGAACTGAATGGGCATGTGGTTTTCATAAAATAACGTTGTCTCTATTTCAGGCAGATGGAAACTGTGCGCTTCACTATTCCGAGGAAGTCTGTAGATAGACCAGCGAGAAAATAACACCTAAGAATTCTAGTCTTTTAGACAACACGTGATCTCAAAATCGGTTCTTGTTCTCATTCTTGTAATAATTGTTTAAATTATATTTGGAGTTAAATTTGAAAAAAATAATTCTTGTTTCTTGAAAGACAGACAATACAAGCATAGAACCACATTGGCATTGCAGGAAAACTGATCAGTGAGTTCTGCTACAGCTTACATGGAAGGTTTATGTTACCTACGAGAATTTTAATGACAAATTGACTGCTCGGGCTCATGCTGGATTGAGCGCTGGGGCTACGGTTCAGAAAGTAAATGGCACTAGGCTATACTCATCCCACGCATAATCCTCATTCGCATAATCCAAATTTTCCCAAACTAAAATGTCTAACATCTTATTCCAGCCTAAACGAACTACGCTTGTCCTCATCTAGTCCACGAAATTAATGAACAAGCAGCTGAGAAGTGGCTTTGCTGAAATCAAGGCTAAATCGGTCACTTGAAAACCCTGTGGAGGGCTACCTCCCTCAAGGAATTAACAAAATAATATCTTCTGGTCGGACTACAGTCGGGTACTCTAATTGAAAACAGTCTATGAATCTTATTTTTACTTATTCATATCTACACATACACACACAATAACAATAAAACAACATATTTGTCGTTAAATAATGAATTCGCATTTTTGTTGCTTACTCTTTACGGATATGCTCCTCCAGCATTAGACAGCACCGGTTTTCCATTGGCACCTCCATCTTCAGGCAAGGAGGCGAGCTTATTGAGAGTCTGAAGCAGCTTCGAATATGCAAGGACGGATGGAGTAGTGAAAGGATGATGCCCTAGAAACAAGCCTTAAAAAACAAATCAGGCGATTTTGATTAGAAGTAACAACCGAAACCCATAGCATGACTCTAAACAAAAAAGATAGAAGAACCCCAAAAAGAAAATAAGAGGATCGGTTCGCAGTCTTGACTCACGTCTCTGAATGGGACACCCTACTGGATCTTTGCCTGCTCTATTTTTAAATTTATACCTGATGAGATTTAGGCTTAGTCGATCCAAAACGAGTAGACGCGAAGTGCTGTGCGGTGTAGATGAGCTTGTCTTGAACAGTTTCGAAGAAGGGGCGGTTTTCCTAAAGATAAAAAGCATTGGTGTATCCTTTGCCTCCAAGCGTTTTCTAATATAACATACCGGTTCACAGCTATGACCATCACAGTGGCAGGCCCACAAGACTCGCATCTGAATTCTTTCTTTGACTGCCGCGTTGCTGACAACGCTCTTCTGCGATATGGGTTCACGAACGCGACTTCTACGAAGATCATCTAAAAAAAAATACACTAGATCAAATTAAATATCGCAATGCGAAAGCAAACTTCTTTCGGAATTAGCAACACTGACTAGCTGCTGTTTAGACGGATACACCTGCTTGATAGCTTTTGTTTCAGCATTTACTGCCCTTATAAGGCCCGCTTGAAGTTCTGCAAGCATATTGGTAATCATGCATCAGACGGAAAATACTCTGGAATCGCTTACCCAAGATTAGATGCTTTGGCCACAAAACTCGAATTTTGGACGCGTCGACTTGGCTGCGGCTGCTGCCTGAGAAGTGGCATTATTGGGAGATAGGCAGAAAATACGCAAGCTCACCTCATTTATCATTTTGTCACTGTCTCCAGCCACATTGACACAAGCTTCCAGATCTTTAATTGACGAGTTTCGGAGAAGCGCACGACTAGAAGATTGGCCAGAATTTCTATGAATTCATCAATGCGGCTGAACAAAAAAGAGTCATAACAACGGAAAGAGCGGAAGCGAAACAAAAATTATACTTACCGCCGTGGATCTTGCCGAGAAGAAACGACGACAGAAAGCAAACGGCTTCTTCGACTTCAATGAGCATTGCGGATGGACGATTTGATCAGAATACAGAAGCGACTGGCTCTTTACGTAATGAATGAAATTACATGTTTTCTGAAAAAAATTGAATTGATGGAAAAAAGTTAGGCGCTTTTTTGAAATCCACATATATGAGATTTTCATTTTTTTCCATTGAAGTAGGATATTTTGGCTACAAAAGCCGCGGCTCGTCGGCGCCGACATTTTTTTTGCCAATAATTATACCCTTATTTGTTGGGCACGACCGGAGTGTAGCATCAACATCATGATTTTCGACTACAAATTACTGAATTTCAGCAGCAAATCGTATATAGCAATAGAAGGAGCGCTATCGCGCATCCAATACTGTGCTTTGCTGATTGGTTCAACCGTTTTTAAGGTCTTCCGCTAGTTTTCCACAGTTTAATTCCTTTATTGTTTAATCTGGCCTATGGATGGCTTACCCACCTAATTCTTGGTTAAACTATTCTCTTGATAGTTTACTTTTCAGCCTTGTGTCCAATGACTGAGAGGAATTCCATGTTTTTTTTAACGCGGAAGGGCTGTAAACTTTATTTTGTTCATAATTTTTTTTCTTTTGGTCACATTTGGTAGCTAAGATGCAAGGCTACCCATAAAAAATTTTTCAGCCACAAATCTCTGAAAAAACTTTGATAAAAATGCGTTTCCTCTCACTCTGCCTTTCAGTCATTAGAGTGAATGGCAGAGTGAGAGGAAACTGATTTTTATAAAGTTTTTTCAGAGATTTGAGGATGGAAAAACTGTATTGGGTAGCCCTGAATCTAAGCTACAAAATGTGACCAAAGAAAAAAAATTTATGAACAAAATAAAGTTACAGCCCTTCCCGCGTTAAAACATGTAATTTCCTCTCAGTCATTGGACACGAGCTTTCTTCTCTTAGTCGATGTCTTTTTCCTTGAGAATCCTTTATTTGGTATTGGTACTTCTTTAGGTGGTTTAGTATTTAAACAGTGTTTTGCATAGTCTCCAGATAGTTGGATATGCCCAAAAAGTAAAAGATGCTTTTGCACATTTTTGACATGAACATTTATTTCGCACCCTGATTAATTTTCTTATAATTTAGTATATTTAAAACAAATTAAGTTTTTCTTTGATCATTTTCCGTGTATTTCGCAACCAACAATGATTGATTGATTAATCAAAATAGGCGTTTCACACATATATATCTCCCCTAGCACACTATTTGTGCCTTGTCTCTGCGTACTTTGGTCTCCTACACATCACTTCACATTGCCTCTACTCTCAACCTCTTATATTTCAACTATCCCAAATTTATTCTTTTTTCAAACCCCTAACCATATCCAACTCTGCATAAACTTTGTATTCTTTTTTTATTTCTGACTTTTGGCAGTATAGGGTGTTTTTGTCTAAATGAAATCTAAATTGACCACTTAAAGGAGCATGCCCGTGCGTTACACGGTGAAATTTGAATTTCCAAAAGGCGGGAAAACTAAGTTTTGAATGGGCAATACTTTTTTGTCACAGATTCACTTTTTTTTGTACCAGATTCACTTTTTCTGTCACAGATTTGATTTGTCACAGATTCACTTTTTTTTGTACCAGATTCACTTTTTTTTGTCCCAGATTTCCTCATTTCTGTCCCAGATTTAGCTCAACCACAGGGGGGACCAAGCACTTACAAAATTGGTCAAAAAAATTTTCTCTCATAACAGCCTGAAAGTTTTTCTATAACGTTTCTATCATGTTTTAAGCATTTTCGCAAAAAATTATTTTTCCGCAAAAATTTTTGCCTTGGGGACCAAGGTCCCATTTCAGGCTCCTGAAAACTTTGGACTACCTTGGTCCCCAAGCAAAAATTTTTGCGGAAAAATAATTTTGGCGAAATGCTTAAAACATGATAGAAACGTTATAGAAAACTTTCAGGCTGTTATGAGAGAAATTTTTTTGACCAATTTTGTAAGTGCTTGGTCCCCGTGTTTTGAGCTAAATCTGGGACAGAAAGGAGATCTGGGACAAAAAAGTGAATCTGTGACAAATCAAATCTGTGACAGAAAAAAGTGAATCTGTACAAAAAAAAGTGAATCTGTGACAAAAAAAAGTATTGCCCGTTTGAATTTGAATTTTATTGATCTCGGGCATTAAAGTGGTCCCCCCGCCTTGGAAATTCAAATTTCACCGTGTAACGCACGGGCATGCTCCTTTAAGCATTTTTAGTCTTTTTGAGACCGTCGTTAACTGTAACTTTCTCGTATATTGTACGAAAAAGTCTACAGTTATTCGTTTTCGACTACAGTTATTTTTGGGTCAACAACGGTCGATTTAGGGATTTTTTGCTTGATGGGATAAAAACTCGCTTCACCAACTGTATAATTTCAACCGATTCTGCGTAATTTTGGCTCTTTTTCTAGTAAGAAGACCTACAAATAAATAGACCTCCCAAAAACCCCCAACTTTTTCCTATTTATTACCAAAATCATTATTACCAAAACACTGTGGAACATATTTTCTATTGTCTGCCATGTTTTTCGATTTCCATTTTTTCTTTATCTCCTCGCCTGATCACCAACAGCCGCAATCGCTCTCTGAACACCAGTAGCAGCACTACTAGTCCCAGAGTACCCGCCGCCGTCGCTACCGCCAATAACAACACCAGTTCCCAAACCATTGGCTGCAGGGTGGTGGCCTATCATTCTGTCTGGTTCATCATCATCTTTTGCTCCCCTTCACCAAACAATAATCAACAGGGGTAGGGATGGAGCAGAACAGACTCCATCGACTTACTTACTTGCTCCTACTACCCATTTGTCCTATTGCTGCTGCTGCTCCTCCTCTAACTAACTGTGTAGTACAGGGTGTAATCAAGATTTTTGGCCACTTTTTAAACCATAATTTTTTTCTGCTCCATGTTTTGGAATTCTGGAATTTTCAAAAACCACTTGAAATTGTACAGAAATATTTTTTTTTCGATTAAAAAAATAAAATTTTTAGATTTTTTTCGATATTTGCCTTGGTCCCCCCTGTACGAAAAACCGTAAATTTTTGATTTTTTATATTTAGGCAAAATTTTTGAAAAAATATTGAATTTTATTTATGTCGGAAATGAACCCAACTGACTTGTTTCTAGTCCGTAGTTTTGGACTCTGCTTACGTAGAAACACTCAGAATTGTAAAAAAATATATTTCTTTAATTTTTTGCAAAAATAATAATAATATTTAATTTTTTAAATATTTGTAGTGCGAAAAATCGAAAATTTTCGTTTTTTCAAGTTTGATGATGATTCGATCATGATTCGATATGAGGAAAAATATCGCAATTTCCGAATTTTGCGGAAAATCATAACAATTTCTTGCAATTCTGAGTCATTCTGCGTTTGCAGAAATATGGCCCAGAAAAGTTATGGATGTTAAAAAGTGGCCAAAATATGAAGACACCCTGTAGTAGCAGCAGAGTAGTCAGCAACAATGTTGTTCAGGCAAAGGAAGAGTGCTGGTGTTATCATCAATTTGGTTTACAAGGGAGAGAAAAGCGGCCTTTAAGTCATTTGGCTGTTGTTGTCTATCACCATTTCCCAGGCCGAGGAGTAGTAGTAGGAAGAACACTTGGGTTTGCTTCTCCCCACCTAAGCTAGGGGGCCAAGTAGTAGAGGAAGTGGAGATTTTGCAAGTTTGGGAGTCTCTCTGTGTCTCTTACCCTTCTTTTTCCCTCCTAGATTGCTAGCTGGGTAAGCTTATGTTGTTCTGATTCGATCACTTCTTGTTGTCAATGCTTGTCGATGGGGGGGGGTTGAAGAGTGTTACTTTGATCACACAGCCTCTTGTTGTTAATTACCCTATTCATCCATTTATCGCTTGTTTTAGTGGTTGTGAAATTGAGATTTGAAAATGATGCATGTTTGAGTGGGACTCGAACCAGCTAGTTTTTGGACGGTGATTTTAGTTATAATGTCAAAATTTCAAATTTGCTGCAAAATCAAATTTGGTGCCAACAATTTTATTCTACTTGAATTTTTCGGCAGCAAATTTTATTAGTACTAATTTTGATCTCACAGCAAAGTTGAAGATTTCTGGAGTAGAATTGAAGGAGGAGAGATTTACTGTTACCTTTTCACATTGATTCTATTATGTTTTTTTTTAAATTTTTATTTAAACTCTGAAGGTCAGGATCTCAAAGCCTTTGATAAATTTTTGGATTCCTCCTAAAATTTCGGTCTCAAAATCATATTTTAAATTAGGAATGTACTGATATAGCAGGCTTCTTTTGCTACCTAGCAAAAAAATTCGACTGGTGGAAAAAAACTTATAGGAGGACAGACTAAAAATCCCATTTTCTACTCAAAATACCTCCCCTAAAGTCTTTCCTCCTTTAACGGTTCGGTATGGTTAGGATATCTACGAAAAATTCCAAATTAATAAGTGCACAATGGAGTGTCCTTTAATAAGAAGCTCTTCACAAAAGTAAAGAGGGGAATTTTTTGTTTGTGTGATTAATTTCGCTTTGTTTCTAATAGATTTTTTATCTTCACTATCTCACTTTTTTGATATCGATTACACATGTTTTTTTTTCAATTTTCTACAATTTTAATTTGGACAATACTTTTTTCGGCGCAAAAACACTTTTATTGGCGCAAAGTTTTGTTTTGCCTGTTTCTCAAAAAATTTCATATTTTTAAGGGTTAAACTTTAAAGGTACGGGAACTTTTTATCCGCATCGTCCAAGTCACAGTTTCGACTACCGCTGCGTGCACAGCTTATCTTTTTATCTCTTTTAATTTATAAATTTCAATGTCTAAATCATCCTCACACTCTTGGCTGTCCAACAAATTCAGCAGCGCATGGTTTCACACTAACTGGAGCTCATTTACAGGCTAAAACCTGCTAAATTTACAAAAATCGATCGTTTCAAGGGTTTTTTTTTGACCGGTTTGATATTTTCTGACTTTTTTCTACAAGTTACACAAATTGGCTTTCTTGGCGCAGATCCACGTTTTTGTCGCAAATTTTGTTTTGCCTGTTTCTCTAGAAAAAAATATTTTTTGGGTTTTAACACCATCAGGCAGCCCTGCGATTCTACTTTCTGGTGTAGTGTTCTTTATTGCATTACAGTAAACCCTCGATTTAACGGCCCCTCGATTTAACGACCCTCTAAGGCCGGTCTCGAGGGGGCGTTAAATCGAGGTTTACTGTATCTTAAAAAATGTAAAACAATAAGTTACAAAAAGGTACTTAGATGCTTCGGTATGAACCAAATTATTGTTCTGACTTCCTTCATATCTTGTCCTTGTTGTTTTACATTTTTTTGTAAGATAATGCAATAAATAATACTTTATCAGAAAGAAGAAGAATCGCAGAGCTACCTCATGGTGTTGAAACCTGGAAAAAAATATAAATTTTTTTTGAGAGAGACAGACAAAACAAAAACGTGCGCCAAAAAAGAGTGGATTTGCGTAGAAAAGAGTGTTGTCCTTTTTATTATTCACCAATTGTAGTTTTAAAATTCAAACAAATCTTTTGTGGGTATTTTTCGTCTTAATATTTGCCATGGAGGTCATCATGTGTGTGGAACAAAAATTTAAAAAATGTTCGAAATTTTGACTTTGTCTCTTTGTCGTCTTTTTAGTTTTGCAAAATCTGGTTAATGGCCCTCCTGTAATTTTTTTTCAAAATAAAAAAGTTTTATTTGTATTCTTACGCGAAAACAAACAACAAAAATTTTGAAAATCATGAACAGAAAATTTACAAGTTGGACCAAACTTATTTTGTGCAAAATTAAAAACACGACGCTAGTGTCATATAAACCACTGGAACCCCCTTCCTTAACCCCATAAATCTAGGGCCGTATCTCAACGCTCATTTTATCTGATATAACTACCCTCCGCCCAGGCATAAATTAACAAAAAAAAACAAAGTTTCATTCAAAAAACTACTGCTTCAACAATTTTTTTTGCTAGGAATTTGAACATATATTTCTTTCTTCTTCTCACCACCAATGTATTTGTTGTAATGTGTACATTATCAGGCAGCAAACTCGGTCTCTGCAAGAATACTAATTCTCCTTTGTTTAGTGCAACAAATGGATGTGGAAGATAAGAATAGTGGGAGTAGCACCAGTAGTGGATTGACAACACAAAACCAGCAGAACCAGACACCGCCCCAGTGGTCGACCATCAGGACAATTTGGACAAGCAGGTGCAAGCGCCGGACACTGCCCTAGGACATGATGATTCAGGCCATGAGAGCAACATGAGCACACCTGAACTGCCATCGACCCCTCAGGAGGAGAGGTCCATCACACCTGGTTCGTGGTTTTTTGATTGGATTGAGGGATTTATTAGTTGGAGTTGGTTTGTAATTAATTTGCTTGTAGGGGAGAAGAATAATGAGGATGCAGATGGCCTGGAGAGTCTGTTCCACATCAGAATCCTCATACCCAACAGTGATCCAATGGAGATCCAGGTAGGTGTCCATGTGACTTTTTAGACTTTTTCGCCTTTTTCCAATATTACTTCGACCTTTTTTATTTTCACAGTATACTTTGTAAACATGCCCTCAAGAAAAAAATCCGACACAGTCGACTCTCAAGTTCGTACCCACCTAGGTCTGACACTTTTCACCTCAATTTTTATTTGTCAGTCTAGTCTAGAAAATCGCAGGGATTCCGATTTTTTGGATTCCGAAACACAACAATCAAGCCATTTGGACCTGTAACTCAATTTAACATATATCGAAAAACCCTCAAAAAGAGTGTGCGTTAGATCGAGATTTGCTGGCCTAAATGGCGAAATTTTCGTGTTTCTCATGATAAACACCCGGCAAAATCAGAGTAATTTCAATTTTTATGGTCCGACTGACAAATTAGAACTGAAAAAGGACATATCTGAATTTCGCAGCGAAAAGTCTTAACTTTGCAGCAAACTATCTAAATTTTGCAGCAAATTATCTTTATTTTGCAGCAAATTGTCTTAATTCTGTAGCAAATCAAAGTAATTTTTCAGCAAATCGACTATGGTTCGATCCTGGCTAGCATATACCGTAAATCCTCTAATAGAGCCCCCCTCTCTAATAGAGCCCCCCCCCCCTCGATTTTTGACTAGAGTTTCAGAGTTAGCACCATTTTTGATTGACAATTTCAAGATTTTTCAGGGATTGAAAAATAAAGCCCCCGGGGGCTCTATTAGAGGATTTACGGTAATGACTTTTTAGCGATTATTATTAACGCTTTTGCCTATATTCAAAACAAAACCGAATGAGTCCAAAAAGTCATGTTTTACTAGACAGAATCGAACCATACTCAATTTGCTGCAGAACTAAGACAATTTTCTGCAAAATTCAGACATGCCCAAAAAAACAGCGAAAACTATTGCAAAAAAGTGTCGGACCCTAGGCGGGAGTGAACTTGAGAGAAGAGCAGGATAGCCGAGAGTTAACTGTAGGTCCGAAATTTTGAAGAAAGGGCTGCTTTTCGAATTTTTAAGTTTGCCAATTTATTCCATTTCAGATTGGAGGATCAGATATGGTGCAGGAATTGTACCATGTTTTGGTAGGTTCATAATAATAGTTTTTTTTTCAATCTAGCAGTACATGATTTTATTTGCAGTTGGAGCGAGATGCCTCTTGCACCCGCACCTGTTTCAAAATCTATTACGAAAACAAACCATTGGTTAGTAACATTTTTTTTCTACTCTGTTCTATGGTGTTAGATGTGTGTCCGCATTGCAGGATCACTTCACTGAAATCCGAAACATCACCAAAATCAAAAACCGAGTCATTTTCCAAGTTGTCGAAGGTAATAATATCGCACATATTCTTTTTTTAGTTTATGGCTAAATTTGGATTTTTAGAGCCCTACAACATCCGTGAGGCCAGAATCCATGTTCGCCATATGCGGTAAAGCTTTTTCAAATTACCGAAAAATTGTTTTGCCAAAATATTTTTTTGCAAAACTTTGAACCAAAACTCAATTACCGTGAGAAGAAAAATCTAACCCGAAAAACATTTTACTCCCGAAGATCATTAGAATTGGTCATTCTAACCTCAAGAGGTGACCTTTTGGAGTCGAGTGTCCTTTTCTAAAAGGACAAATTTTTATTTTTCAAAAATGTTTTCAACAGAAGTGCACTTTTTTGGCATAAATTATCTAGTTTTTATTCGCAAGTACAGGGTGGTCCAAATATATTTGTAGATAAAAATGCAAAACCGAATGAGTCCAAAAAGTCATGTTTTACTAGACAGAATCCATACTCACAGAATCGAACCATACTGGCTCTATATGTGTTCGTGGAACTCCCAAAAAAATTTTGCCTTGTCCCCCTGTGTTTTTTTTTCGTAATTTTTTGAAATTTGTGCCTTGGTCCCCCCTGTTGATTTGTTTTGATATTTTTTTCAAAAGTCTTAAAAAGTATCAAACAGCCAAAAACCTTTTTTAAAGTATGTGAGCCCTTGTCCATTTACTACGGTGGACAGAAAGGTGAACTTCCATTGAATTAGGGTCGGCCGAAGGCCGGCCCCTAATTCGTTCCTAATGCCGTTCGTTTTTCGCAAAAAAAATATCAAAACAAATCAACAGGGGACCAAGGCACAAATTTCAAAAAATACGAAAAAAAAACAACAGGGGGGACCAAGGCAAAATTTTTTTGGGAGTTCCACGAACACATATAGAGCCAAAAATCAATGTGGCGAAACCAAAGTTTAATTTTTTGTGAAAACAAATAAACAGAAACACCGTAAACCAAAATTAGTTGCAAACAAGGCTGATGCCTTAGTGAAACCACAATTTTGCCAGGCAATAGGTGAAGTTACACAGTTTTTGTATAATTACTATTAACTCGCAAAAAAAATTAAACGCTGGCCGCAGGCGCTCCAAAGTCGCCAATTTTCATCGGTGGGCCGCAGCGCTCCGACAGTGGCCACGCAAGTATGATGACAGCGATAACTTGAAACAAAAATTTCAAGGGGTGGACCCTTTTGTGGTCCACCCTGAGAATTTCTCTAATTTTCTAAACTCAATATTTTTCAGCGAGATTTTGCGCAGCTTGGACAGATCCGACTCTATCAATGGTGTGGACTTCGCCTCCTTCACTTTTCTCTCAGCCATCACTCACACTGAAGAAGGTTGGTTGGAACCATCTTCACCTAATCTCAATTCCATTACCCAATTAACTGTATGAAATATTTAGTTAAAAGAGCTCGTGCTGACATCAAAAGCGACGTGGACTGCCTGCCGCCAGAGTACATCCAGCCGGGTTTCAAGGACTCTGTGCCTCTCAAATCACTCATTCCTCCAGCCGCTCCAAATACTAAATTGTCGGCCCTAAAGTTCCTTGCCTTTTCGCCTTACAATCCACCTCCAGGTACAGTTAAAAAATTTTTTTGGGAAATTTTGAATTTTTTAAATTTTAAGGACCCCGAAAAATGAAGGTATGGCTTTGATTGATTTTTAGCTATATTATTAGCTATATTTGGCTCTAACCTTACCAAAAAATATTTTCAGGGCGATATTTTGTACCTGTATGTGGACACAATGGAAGACAGGAGGTTTCACATCACTTGCTGTGCCAGAGGTATGCTGGTTTGGGTGGTGGTATCGCTATAAGACCAGGAGTTTGACCTTAATCGACTTGAGTCCACAGATTACTCATCTATTCAGTTGAAAACCAAAAATTTTGGTTACATTTCTATGCATTTTTATTGATGTTTTAAAATTTTTCTGCGGACTTTTCTGGCAACAGGATAATTATAGATTTTAGGCTTCTACGTAAACTCGACCACAGAGGATGTGTTCAATCCAGACCCCTCAAGCACCTACAACAGAGGCATATTCCACAGTCTGTTCGACCTGTTGTCAGAGCTTAGTCCTCAGTTCCGTCGAGTCTTCCCTCAGATTTTGAAGATGCGGGGTGAGAAGCATGTGTATGAACGTCTGCCCACACCCTACCAAACATATTCCTGGATTGTGCCCAACATTGAGTAAGCTATTTTGGGACTTGGTTTGTGGAAAAATTAAATATTTTCCAAATTTCAGCCATACCCAGGACCAAATCCGAGCTGGTTAGCAATATTTTTTTTGTGGTTTTGACTTTACTTTAATTTCGGTTCAGATGACCTCACGCAACCCCATAGAATCGGACTGGAGGACCACGTCCCAGGTAGTGCGTTTTTAAATATTTCAATGTCGAGAAAGGTTGGTGGCTTGGGCTGAAATAAAATATTTTGGATTTCAGGCCAAGTCAGAGATTGGAACGAGGAGCTCCAAACAACCATGGTATCATTTATGTGTATTAAAAACGGAGTGATTCAATGCTAGTAAAAAATATGGCATTCCTGATCCAGTCTGAATTCCCGCTAGGCAGCACCCCGAGTGTACCACCACCCCCCCCTTGTAAACAGTATGAGCTCTCTAAGCCTAAGAATGGTTAGAGAACACATGCTTTTTGGGTGAGGAGTGCGCCTGGGGTTTTACGTTTACACACAATTTCACGACTTACGAGCCCAATTGCCTGAAATTGGGAGCCGGGGTGAATATGGTGAAGTGCTCGTGCACTTGGGGTTTACGATCAAATCTAAGTTCAGGTACCAGGCTCGAAAATTTCGAGTACTTGATCCTAGCTGGATTTTCTTTGGCAAAAAGCTTGAGTCCAAAACTCCGATTAAAGGCAGGAGGCCACCTTAAGGCAACGGATATTAAAAATTTCTGATTCCTTGCAGGGCTTCTCTCAAACCACAATTTTTAGGATATGCCTCGAACCACCTTCACTGAACGCATTTGTCGAGGTAGATTTTTTTTCCATATTTTTGTCCCATTTTTATTTTAAATCCATGCTAACATTCAGATCGAGCAAAGTTCAAGGTGCATTCCGACTTTTTGGCGGCCGCCATCAAAGGTGCCATGAATATTATAGATGGGAAGTAAGTTGAAATTTATTTACTGAAAACTACAAATCTATTTATTTTGTGGATTTCAGTGTGCTCACTATCAATGCTATGGACGATCCAAAAACTCACATGTTCATTTGGAATAATATTTTCTTTTCACTTGGTTTTGATGTCAAGGACCACTATAAGGTATGCCAACAAACCAGCAGTTTTTCACGGCAAAAATTGCTAAAATTGGCCCTTTCACTATATATATGGTCAAAAGTTGAATCATATAGTAGGGATCGCTCTAAGCCAAAATCCACAATTTTTCAAAATCTATTATTTTTTTATCACAATCTCACTAATTTTTCTAAGTGAAATAAATTGAAATAAATCGTATTGAAGGAGATGGGAGGAGATGCCGCCGCCTTTGCCGCCACTACTGCCGATTTGAATGCCGTGAAAGCATATGCTGCTTTGGACCATGCCAAACTGCACACTCTAGGCATGGCTATTGTCGACTATAAGGTATGCGGTCATATTCTAAGAGCCTATTGCAGATGATGTGTTTAAAATATGACTTGCTCACATTTAAAATTTTATAAAAATTAAACATACAGGTATTGCAAGAAATTCTGCAGTTTTGAAATGACCATAACTTTTTTATAGTCCGTTTTTCAAAATTCTGTTTTAGCCAATCAAATTTCTCGCCGACAATATTTTTCAGTATGTAATGTCAAAAACACGATTTTCGCTTGGTCCACCCTGTGGTTTGGGTCTTGCACATCCCGAGGCCTGCGGTCCAGGATCCAAACCTGCATTCCAGGATCCAAACCACAGGGGGAACAAGGAAAAATCGTGTTTTTGACATCACACACTCAAAAATATTGTCGGCGGGAAAAGCCGATTGGCAAAAACAGAACTTCATAAAACGGACTATAAAAGACTTATGGTCGTTTCAAAATCGCCGAATTTCTTAAAAGACCCTGTATTTTGGACACCCTTTTAGTCAAATCTATCCATACTGACTTCTGTATTCAGGGTTACCGCTTGACCGCTCAGTCCATCATACCGGCATTCTGGAGCGCGATCAAGAAGAATCGGTGGTCTACGGCTCTTTTGACTCTGGCAAGACTGTGGTTGGCTCCGAAGCTTATGAGGAATTCCTCACACAGTCTGCTAAACAGTTGAAGATTGCTCCTCAGAGGGTCTGGAATGGCAAGGAAGAGGGCAAATATGTCAAGCTATTCACTTCTTATGGTTGGTCATTTTCTGGTTAAACAATTTTATAGGAATTTGAGCATTTTTTTCAGAGAGCAAAGGGATAATTGGGAATGATGGGCGATACTATCTGCTCGACCTGCTGCGAACCTTCCCACCAGATGTCAACTTCATGGAAGAGGGCGAGGTGACGGAACTTTGCCAAAAGAATGGATTCCCAAGGCCTTTCAAGCACAAGCTGGTCACTCTCAGACAAGAACTTATTGATGCATTTGTTGAGTAGGTTTGCTTTTGTGGTGGAATGAGAAATTGTGAGTTGACTCTCCCTATACGACTATTTTCTTTAAACTAACTTGTAAATTTTCACTTCGGTCACATCTTTCGTCCTAGAACAATTTTTTAAAAGCCCCATAAAATTTTTTGAATTTAGCAGGACATTTTTGATTCAAAAGTGGCTTTTTAGAAAAAAAAATTGCAGCCGAGTTTTAACATAACGAAACCACCTCACGTTTGATCCCCAGCTGGGTCCGTAATTTTTAACCCTGAGTTGTGAAGCCTTTTGCTCGTTTTCTTAGGTCGATTTAAACTGATCCTTTTGTAACTTACCACAATTTTAAAAGTATAACCCGCGTTTCGCGATAAAACAACACCATAAAAGGAGAGTTGAGTTTAGAGTTGACTGACCCGCCGGCTAAACTAAATTCGGAAAATCCGTAGCGAAAGCATCGGAATAACCATTCAATTTTGGCAAATTGATCAGAAAATCATGGCGAATTCACCAGGGAACCTAAAAATCACCCATCCCTAGTGTTGCTATATCGACAACTGCAGGTCTTTTTGAAAAAACTATGGGGATTTACGGAAATGACTCATAAAATTAAATCCTTGCCATTTTCCGGATTATACCGACCAAAGACAACTAACTGTTAAAAGTTTGAAAAAATCGAGGCAAAAAAGTATCGGACTCTAGGCGGGAACGAACTTGGGAACTCGATTGTGAAATATTTCCTCTTTTTAAAAAAAGTTTTAAAAATGAGCAAAAGCCAGTCACAATTGGATCTTTAGCTTTTTTTCACCGCTAGCGGCCGCTCCCAGAAAGACCAGGCCTCATCTTTGCCATAATATATTAAACAGAATTCGCATTAATATAATCGTTTTTAGCTTCCGTTACATGACCTTCATGAGAATTGTCTCCTCGCTGGTCCAAAAACACTGCTTGGAAAACAAAGAGAACAAGGAAAATGAGTGTACCAAGGAGGATTCACTCAAAAAGGTAGTTTGAAGATAAAACAAATCTTCTATTTTTTCTACTAGCTCATTTTCAGATCACTGAGAATGCTGAAAAAAGTGAAGAATCAGACGCCAGCAAAGTGGAAGAAGATGAAGTGATCAAAGCCATCACTTCAGTCGAGAAAATATTTAAGGAAGGGGCCAACGAGGTGGTCGAGGACCAACTCAAACAACTCGAAATAGAAGTTGCTAAGAACAACAGCAATGAGTCTGAGGAACTGTCTGTTAAAGACATGGACACTGAGGAGTTAAGCAACAAGGTAGAGATATTTCCTCCACCGTATTTCCTCTGAAAAACCTCACGAGACTGTATTTCGCCCCATAGGAATTGGATGGTATAGGGGCGTTCAGCGGTTATTGGGATTTTTCTGAATTCGCGGCCGTTTTGACGGCTGTTTTTCATGTTTTTTGGCAATTTTACAATCTCCCGGTCCCCTGAGCTAATTTTTTTTACTTTTCAAATAATTAAAAATATCAGCTTGGGAGACCAAGGCATCCAAAAATAAAAAATTTGAATGGACCTCGAGATTTCATATAAAAAACTAAAATTTTAAATACATAAACAGCAAGAAGAAAAAATTTTCAGGTAGTGGCGGAAGCTACTCGCATGCTTGGATCTTTCAGCTCCTACGAGTTCGACATTCGCTTCAACCCCGACTGCTACTGCAAGACCATCACGCATGCGCCCGAGGAGGATCTCGAGGCTCAGAAGAAAATGGTCAGATAACCATCTACAGTTGGTCAAATAAATCAACTGTGTTCAGGTTTCTAGTGCTGCCGAGTTCCTTCTGGCCCAACAAATTCCTCTGTTCATTCGAGACTGCACCCACCAGTCAATTGCGCCCATAGATGGCACAGGTGTGGTGGAGGCATTGCACAGCAGGGGCATCAACCTGCGCTACCTCGGCAAAATCATAGAGTGTGCGGAGGGAGTGGTCAGACTCGACTATATTTTGGTAAGCAAATGTGATAGAAAAAATATGTTTGCTGTTAGTGGGGATCGAACTTGAGCATTTTTGTGTAAAATTGCAATAACCATTAAATCATAGTTTTTGGAGAAAATTTTACATGAATTTGCAAAATTTTGCAAACTACCTCAGGAATCTGTATTTATAAGGTTGAGCAACTTTTTGTAAAAATTGGTGACTTAAGACAGGGCTCCGAAGTATGTTCATTTCTCAGCATTTTGCTGATTTTTTCCCGCAAATGGCAAACACGGATCTGGTGCTTCTTCCCCTTAATTTTTGGAATCGATATCGTGACGACGAATTGATAGTCGTTCATGTAGTTTCAGAAATTGCAAGGATTCCAATTTCGCCGGTCGTTTGTTAAAATTTTATAGTTTTTCTTATGAAAACCCGAAAATTTTAATTCAAGGAGTTCTTGTCAAGGACACCTTTTTTTCAACAAAGCGTCTTTAAATCAATGAATTCGGTCTTTTGTTGACATAACTGAATAATTTTTAAAACTACCCGCAAAATCGGAATCCTTGCGATTTTCGAGACTGGATAGACCAAAAAAAAATTGCCAAAAACTTTTAAAAATCAAGGAAAAGTGTCAGGCGCTTGGCGGATCGAACCTGAGAAATATTTTTGTTAAGTCACAGCTAACAAATTGTGGAAATTTGACAAGGGAATCTCGCGAGCTTGATTTGTCTCAGGTTTGAATCCTGCTGGCATCATATTGCTTTTTTCAAAACCTTTCCAATCCAAAAGTTTTTTAGACAATTCTCAAAGTAGAGCTAGTCTCAAGATGTGCCCGTCACTTTTTCCAGTCCTACATGCAGGACATTGAGGCCACTCAAACAGGTGCATCCATAGCCCACTTTCTGAACTGCTTGATTGGAGCCAGCAATCACCAACAGGCCGCCTCACCCACCCAGGACACTGGAGAATTGCATACCATATCCAAGAAGAGCAACAAGAAAAGCAAGCGCAAGACCCCCCTGATTGTCAATGGTTGGGAGAATGTGAACATTAACACCACCAACAAGTCCAATCCAAGTGAGAAAAAGAGTGGGGAGTGGAGAAAACTGACTCAGAAGTCTCTTTGGAAAAGCCTGGCTGAGGACGCCAAACAACACTATGGCTATGCAATGCAGGCTGAGAATTGCGACCAGTTTGTGGAATGGAGTCAGGCTCAGAGAGTCTCGGTGGTCAGAAGAGTTTGTGGCTTGGTAGGTTTTTATTTGATGGCGGATTGAGATATATTTTTTAAGTAAGAGGCTGAGTAACCTGTATTGGTTTCCATCTCCAAAATCGAGACCGACTGTAGCCAAAATAAAATTATTCTTGAAAATAGCTGCAATTTAATCAAGCCCTCACAAGTCTGAATTTCAGCAGTAAATTCCTGAATTTGAGCAGCAAATTTTATTCTGTCCTTTTTCTTTAAAAATCTGCTTAAACGTTCGAAAACTTTTCTAACTAGGATATAGTTCTGGATCTTGGCTTTCTAGTAAGCTATCGAACTTTTCGGCATGTTTTGAGAAGTGCAGAGGTTTTAAAATAGTTTTGAAATATTATTAGAAATCTGAAATTTGGGGCTACTAGTGTCAATTTTTCTTAAATAAAGGGTGGCGCAACATAAACGCATGAATGAATTTTCGCCATAACTTTTTAAATTTGCGGTACTTTGACGAGATCTTTTTTTATTCGAAAGCTGAATGAATGAGAAATCGAATGACACCAAACATGCAAAGAATTCTTTATTTGAACACACCCTATTTTAACGGACAAAAATAACAATGATTTTCACTCATATTCCTGTTATGTACTTTTCCCATTCACTTATAGCAGTATTCGAGGCGAGTTTCGTAGGCTCCGATTGCTCTGTTGACCATCTCCTGCGGCAGACTCATGAAAGCGCGCTCAATCCGTTCTCGAAGCTCATTCATACTGGCGATTGGTGTTGTGTAGACTTGGCTCTTGATCCAACCCACAGGAAGAAGTCACACGGCGTCAAATCAGGCGAATACGGCGGCCAGGCGAAGGGAGCAGGAGCAGTAGACGTCCCACGACCCATCCCGAGCTCCCTCCGATATCGAACGCCAAAATTGGCCACGCTTTTGCCTTCCTCAATGAACATTTCGACGCACTTTGCCTTAGACCATGGCTAAAAGAAGAAAAAATAAATTTTCAATCAAACATGTTTTAACAGTGATAACAAACACGAAAATCAATAAGTTTGGTGTCATTCGATTTCTCATTCATTCAGCTTTCGAATAAAAAAAGGATCTCGTCAAAGTACCTCAAATTTAAAAAGTTATGGCGAAAATTCATTCATGCGTTTATGTTACGCCGCCCTGTATTACTACAAAACATTCCGTAATTTTCTGAAAAAAGTTAGACTTTTGAGGGTTCACTTCATGCGAGGCCTTGAAAATTAGATTAAAAAAGCAAGTCTTACCCTGGATGGGAGCGAGATTAAAAAAAATTGTCCAATCGACGACTAACTCTAATTTCCACTTTTTCAGACAGGCATTCAGCTGCTTTTAAAGGTTCATTAATAATAAATTTGAAGTTATCTTTTTAACGGAAGATCACCTTTGCAGAATTACCCTCTTGATTTGTGCAAGCAAAAGGCGCTGTCAGCTCCATTCTCTGAAGCTGATATTTTCAACTTGTACCCTGTAGTCAAACATGTAAGTGTTTTCTAAATTATCATAAGAGTACTACGAAAATAATTATTTTTTCTTATTCGCTTCAAATTTGTTGTTGATCGGGAAAATTGACTTCATTCAACTATTTCTGTATCCATTTCTGTAATTTTGATCTTTGGCTAAAAGTCACTGAGCCATCAAATTTAGCTAAAAATACATCAAAGCCAAGCACCTTTTAAATTCTTTCGATTTCAAACCTTTTTGGCCATTTTGGTCAAATATTGGCATTTTCGGCTTTTTTTCAAAAATGTGCGCGTTACCAGTTGGATTCGAACTTACATGGTCCGAATTGCTCCAAAAAGTTAATTTGATTAAAAAAATTATTCTGTGCTAGCAAACGGTATTATCCGAAATAAATATATTTTCCCTGAATTTTTAGACTAAATAAAAATTTGAATTTTTTAGCTAAATCCCCGAGCCCAAGACGCCTACAATTTGTATTTGACAGCATTGAACAAGATGCAAAACGGATTCCCAAGGATTGGGTATGAATTGATGTCACAGGCTCACAACATGGTAAATTGACTAGAGAAAAAACTCACACCAAATTTTTTATTTACTTGTTTTCAGATGAGCAACATATACGGGCCCCTGCATCCAGACCTGGCTCTTTGTCTCCGTCTAATGGCTAGAATGGCCTTTGCTTTGGGATCTATCAGATGCTCTCAGCCAACAGCACAAAGCAGTCATGATTTCTGAGCGATGCAATGGAATTGGTAGGAAAATTTTTAGATTTTGAATAAAGTTTTATAAAAAAATTCCAGACAACTATGAGACCATTTTGGACTATGTAAGAAATTTTTCGATTCTCGATTCTTGATGCAAATAATATTTTGCTGAATTTCAGATCAATCTAGCCCACTATTCCTTTGCCAACATGCACATCGCCTCTTCACTCAAGCTGCTTTACCGCGCCAGATACCTCATGGTATTCAGATCACATTTTTCAAATCTTATTCACAAAAAAAAATATTTTGCTCCCTAAGGCTAATTTTGTGCTCGGAATTTCCGTTGGTAGACTTTTTCGTCGATTTTTTTCAATATCATATTGTTGATTTTTGCATGAGATTTTTATTACCTGAGCTTAATTGTTTCTTTTTTCAACACTCTGAAAATCGGAAAATTATTGGGTCAATCTCGAAATTTCCAAAGGCTTAGGGCAATAAAAAATAGTAATAAAGCTAACTTTTACATATTTTGCGTACTGATCCCTCAATCTTAGCCAGCATCTGGATCATAAACAACTTTAGGCAGCTTTGTAGCATACAAAATTAAAAAATATTTTGTTCAAAATTTAAAAAAAAAAAAAAATTCCTTGGTAAAAATCCCCTGTTGTTTTTATCAATAGAATTCTCCGAATTTCATACGAGCAGAGAAATAGTTGCATAATTACCCAGGGAAATATCCATTGTACAGCCTTGATATATAAAATAATCACCAATCCAATAATCTACTAATCATTCTCAATTTTCAGCTTGTTGCCCACGGAGATAATCACCCGGTAATCACCGACTTTAACCAATCTAAGTTCGCAAATTTTCAACTATTTTAAATTTCAGGTTATGGCCCAGATTGATGTAAGACTTCATTTTTGTATAAAATCACTCCAATTTCGCAGTTTCTAACTCAAATTCCATTTTGCAGGCGAACATTGGTGTGATTCTCTACTCCGTCCAAGAATATGAGCTTGCTGTTAAGTTCCTCAACCATGCCCTCAAGCTGTACCTGAAATATGATGTGACTTTCTGCCTGAAGACTGCCTTGCTGTTCCATGTGATTGCCAGAACCCATTCTTGTCGCGGTGATTTCCGAACTGCACTTTCCGTCAGTTTTTTATCTTTTTTTTCAAATCAATTGAAGATTTTAATGGTTATGGTTGCTTTAGATGGAAAAAGAGACCTTCAACATATACTCCAGAATATTTGGTGAGGACCATGAGAAGACCAGACTGAGCAGCGAGTGCTTGCGCCACCTCACAAAACAGGCAGTCAGCTTCCAGAAGCGGATGAATGATGTGAGAGGGGCGGCTGCTGGTCAAGGCCTTGTTCACTTTATTCCTATGAATGTAAGTTTTTATTTTCTATTTGGAGTCATTTAACTGGTCAAGTGTAAATAGGATCGGATAATGCAAAATTTTTAAGAATCTGAAAATTACAAAATAATTTTGGGTTTCTTAGGTGGGGTTTTTCTTGGTTTCTAGTAATCATAGACCGATTTAGTTACTTAAGTCTAAAAAAGTGGTTTCCGTGGCGCAGTGTATAAGCGTTTGTGTTTCGTGGCCAAAATGGTGTTGCAGATTCGATCCCACGTAGTGGTACGCTATTTTTGGCTTGTTTGACCAATTCGTATGTGTAATTAGACTTTTATGACGCCAGATTCGGAATCAGCGACCCAAATTACCCCTAGAACTGGTCAAACAAGCCAAAATAAATAGCATGCCACCATGTGGGATCGAACCTGCAACACCATTTTGAGCCAAATAATGCGAACGGTTACGCACTGTGCCACTGAAGCAACTTTTGTGGGAATGCACTACCACTTTTTAAACGATTTTTTTTGTATTTTGTACAAAAGTTCTCTTTTTTTTTGCAAAAATTCATTCTGAGACCCATTTGTAGGGAAATTGGCAACCAGATATTTTGTAAAGTTTATGCAATTAGTCCACGGAAATTTAGATAATTTTGAAAAAATGTCCGCCAAAAATCCTTCATATTTAAAAAAAATCATATTTTCAAAAAGACCTGATTTTTCACGTCATCCAAATTGTTGTTTACAGATCCAACCACCCTCTCTTCAAAACATTGTGGAGATGCTGAACGTGTTCAACAACTTCATCTTCCTCAAAATCCAGCCATCCAGTGCTTCCAAAGCAGCTAGTGCCGAAGAAGTGATCTCTCACAAAGAAATAGAGGCAACAAGCACAGAAAAATCAGTTGAAGTTTTTCAGGAAGAGGCCCTAGATTGAAGTTTTTTAAAATAAAAAATTAGGTTACGGATTGTTTTGAGAAAATGTTCTCATTTGTTAGTTTTGTTGTTGTTGAGTTTTGCTTAGACTATTACACTTGTTGTTAACTATGTTAGATCCGAAAAAAAACACTTGCAGTTTGTGCCTAGAAATATTTGTTAGAAGATTATATTTAGGTTTGATCAAAAAATATTTTTTTCTTGTTATCGCTCAATTATTTGTCATTGTTTTGTTAAACGGCATTAGGAGCATTTTTTCGCGAAAAAGCTTTTTGTTGAACCCAAAAATCATTTGTCTTATCGAGAAAAATAGACTTGTAGCAACAACTTTTTTCGGAGACAGATTTTTTATCGATAAAAACCCTTGGCTACCAATAAAACTGGCGATCTACCGGCTCCGAACGGTCGAAGGTTCGAATCCGCCTAGGTGCATGTCGATTTTTATATTTGGCCAATGCAAAGTGGACCAATTTCAAATTGGGCCAGGATTGTGGTTAAACAACAGTGAAAAACAAATCGTCCCAAATTGAAATTGGCTTACCGTATTTTCTCTAATATACTGACAGCCTCTCATAAACCTACACCCCCCTAATTGAGGGTCCGTATCTCAGTCCAGACAGAAAAATTTACATCTGTTAATTGCGTTTTCTTGGCTCCCACGAGCTCTACCGATTCTGCCTTTCGATTCTGGATCTTCACCCAAAAATCTCGAGTTCGACCCAAAATCTACATGATTTATGAAGGGTTGAAAAATAAACCGACATGTCGGTATATTGGAGAAATACGGTATTTTGAATTGGCACAATTTGAAATAGCCCTATATTCTTCTTCTCCACAGAAACTCAATGCTAAAAGCAACTTTTTTTGAGTTTTTCTCCACAGTTTTTATCTGAAATCGACAAAATACAAAAACACGGCATGTAACCATGCAGAATCGAACCAGAAACTCTAAACTATGACCCTCCTTATTTTCACCCTCTTCCTAAATGTATCTTGTTATTTTGTCATGTAATTGTCACTATTTGCTCAGCTCAGAGTTTGTTTCGACTAAATTTTTTTGGAGCTATATAGTTTTACCACTGCTAGAGGAAAATTGCTCAATTGTTTGGATGACAAGGCTTAATTATTGCTCATCACACCCATTGTTCCTTCACTATTTTCTTCTTCTATAGCAATAGCAGTGAAATTATTCTGATAGGCTAAGCACATTTAGAACATCTTTTTTTATCCAAAATATTGTTTTTTTTATATTGTTGGATTAATGTGATCAACAAAAAGTAGTAGCCTATAATTGGGTATTTGTGTTTTCGAGAGCTCTGAAACCCTTGGCAGGGTTTTTAAGCCGTCAGTTTGGTTACTTTTTCTTACTTTGTCAGCCACATTTTGCTTTTATCGTGCAACTTTTGATTTCATCTCCTCAATAAATCTTTTATTATTGCATCAAAAGTGAGTGTTTTTAGTTAGGAAAAGGGACAAAAGTCGACAAGCAAGTGACTTTAAGAAATACGAATAATATAAATATCTATTGCAACATAGCACCATACTGCACTCACTGTACCCTATCCAGAGCTTTTTTGTTGGGAAATTAGTTCTCAGCAAAAATTTGATAAATCGACCCTAGTAGCGAATACCCCGAATACCTCAATACACCAACTCGATACATTGACCACTAGATACACCGACTCGATACACTTTTTTTATCTTCACCTCAAGGACCGTTTTTGTTAGGACATAGGACAGTTCGCATCGATTTTTCAGTAGACAGTTCGTACCGGTTTTTTAGATTATTTTTTCCATATTTTTGTCTTGAATATTATTCTTGTTAATCCAAAGACTCATCAGTAGTAAACCCTGCAACATTATTTTCACACCTCGGGGTGATCAATCATCCGACTGGTCAAAAGTGACAGGTCGGATGATTGATTACCCGGGGTGAGCTCAAGAGGGGGATAAGTATAAAAGGTGTCAAATAACAAAATATTGCGAGATATTTCTTTTTCATACGTATAAACAATGCTTTCACGTTTAAAGACAAATTTTTTATTTCAAAATACAAAATTGTAATTAAAGTGAAATATCATTCAAGAGCCAGAAATTTCACAGTCTTATTTTTTTTGCTGATGCTGAAAATTTTTCCATTTCGGCTCCAAGTCGATTGATTTTGTAACTGTGCGAATAAGTGGTAATCGAATTCTAAGGCATTCGTGTTGATCACAATATTTTGAGCAGCTAACATATGCCCATTCTGGAAATTAATGGTTATTAATAAAATATACATCTTTCTTTTTTACTTCTTTCAAGTAGTTCATTAATTCCATCATCTGGGAGACTTCCATTTTGCAGAACAGATTCAAAATACAAAAGTTCAATTTTGCGGGAGATCTTTACTAGCATTTGTAGAGTCTAGTAAAAACGAAACGCCAAGCTAGCATTTACAAAAGTTCAATTTTGCGGGAGATCTTTACTAGCATTTGTAAAGTCTAGTAAAACAAAACGCCAAGCTAGCATTTACAAAAGTTAAATTTTCGCCATCGATTTCTACTAGCATTTCTAAAGTCTACCATAATAAAAATTTCGAGTAAGCATTTTTGAATGCCCGTTTGTGGGTTAAGTTGTACTAGAATCGGCTAAACTCTACTAATATGAAACTGTCGAACTACTTATCGATATATTTGAGTTCTATTCAGTAGTTGTCCTTACATTGTGTCTGATCCAACATTTTTTTATACCAAAATGACAAAGATAAGGATTATAAATTCGTAACACTTTATTCAACCAAGAAATAACAAAAGCGTGTATAACAAAACGAACAAATTCAACACATCAATGAGACTCGAAGAGAATTCCCTGGTTGCAGTAGACGATTATTTGACAGTTCAGCAGCTTCTCTTCTGTTCTTGTACGCACCCCTTTGGTCATAAGTCCAGCCGATGAGAAAACTCGCTCCACGGGACTTCCGGTAGCAGGCACAGCAAACATTGACATGCAGTAGCGAATGACCCCTCGTTTTCCTAGAAATTATTACTGCCGTCATTGAAAATTTGTCGTTCGAGAAGAAAAATGTGTACCTTGCCGCTCAGTGCGTTTAAAATAGTGATTGAGTCCAACTCCCTGTCAGCAAATCCCGGAACGTTCTGTAATTGAGTAACCAACTTGAGCACAACAGCGCTCTCGAATCATCTTGATGCCAAGCACGTAGTTTTTGAGCATAAAATCTAAAATTCTCTATTCATGCTGACAATAGGAAGAAAAAATGCTTAGTTATACCGTGATGGTCCACAATGTGCATGGTGACGCAAATGTAGCTTCGGTTCGACTGGTCCGACCAAATGTCTACGGTCAGGCTTGGCTTGAAGGCTCCTTTGTCTTTGATCTATAAGTGGTCGATTTAAGAAGAAGTGTCTAAATCGAAAGGGACAAAACTCTGTAGACTCACCACTGTTCTTAAATGTTTTCGTACAATTTCTGCCTGACTCTCCAGTTTGCGTTTGTTCGTCTGCGGTGATTTAGGCATTCTCCAATTACATCCGAACATTTGCAACCCTTTGACGAACTCCTGAACGAATGGATGCGACATTACATTAAGACTGAGAGTAGGAAGAGAGAGCATCCGGCCATATAGGGAATTCATGTAGCTGGTTCCTCTGAATAATAAAGACAAATAATACAATTATGCTGAATTAATACAATTATGAGAAACCCACTCTTTTGGCAATTTAGCACCTTTCTTTGACGAGTATGCAACTACAAGAGGCTTGTGAGCGGATTTAAGATGAGATAGCATTGACGTAGTCTTTGCTAGCACTGTTACCGTGCATGTAGACACTGAGCTTGCTCGACATCCACCTCATACTCTTTGTCGTTCTTGTCCGTTTCTTGATCGGTACCGAGAGGATGTTAAACCTGAAGAGTAAGAGATTGATTCAGTAGAACACTGGCGTAAAACCTCACCATTTCCAAACAGGGTGAAAACATCGATGCTGCGCTTGCACGTATTCGTCTTCGTTCTCCACTTGATCCAACACTTCATCATCGATTGAGTAAGCAGCGGAATTGAGAATTGGAGCCACCTTTTTTCTTACGGCCTTCTTGATCACTTTGACCACGCTATTCACCTTGCCGCAGTTGTTTGAGCGAAAGACAGCATCGTTGAGCGAAGCGAAATTTCTGAATAAAAAAGAGATAAAGAACTGGCAAGACATCGAGAAAAAGTTTCAAACAGATTGTAAATAAAAAAGTGGAAGATACTCCATTGCTTATTGGGCAGTTTCATTATAGCAGATTATAGAAAAATCTCGGAAAGATCGCCCACAAACACAGACTTTGACAAATTCTAGCTGATATTTTTGTTTTTACTAGACTTTAGAAATACTAGTAGAAATCGACGACAAACGCAGACTTTAACGAATGCTAGCGTGGCATTTTGTTTTTACTAGACTTTACAAATGCTAGTAGAAATCAATGGCAAAAAGGAAATTTCGTAAATGCTAGTTTGACGTTTTGATTTTACTAGACTTTAGAAATGCTAGTGAAAATCGTTGGCAAAAACGGAATTTCGTAAATGCTAGTGTGGCGTTTTGTTTTTACTAGACTTTGCAAATGCTAGTAAAGATCTCCCGCAAAATTGAACTTTTGCAAATGCTAGCGTGGCATTTTTGTTTAGTAGACTAAATAAAGCTAGGGCAAAAATGACTTACTAGCATTTTCAGTCGGACTTCTAGAAAAAAATTGCGAACCCTGAGTGTAATGGTAGCACATCAGCCCGGCAAACTGAAAGCTGCAGGTTCGATTCCTGCCACCACCATTTCGCCTCTTCCTTCCTAAACTTTTGTGCAGCTGGAAATCAACAGTTGACCTCTGTTTACTTTTTATGGTTTTTCAGTAGTATTTTTTAGCGAAATGGGGCGAAAAAAGATAAGTATTGGCTCAAACGCAGCTGAATCAAATGTTTCTAAGTCTTCTAGCGATCAGCAAAAGAATTTCGACGATCGATTGCCCAAATGGAAGCAATGGTCAATGACAAATTTGTGGACATCGGTGGTTCGGTTCAAAAGATTCAAGCGTCATTGTGTGAGAATCAAGCTAATACAAGGGAAAACTTTCTGAGAATCGGTGAATCAGTCCTTGAAATCCGAACGATGATAGCTGGGAAGAAAGAACCTATTGGCATCAAAAAAGGTGGATTACGAAAAGCTAACTTTTTCAGACAGTTGTTTTCAGACTGTAAGCGGGGATTTTGCAAGCCACTTTCAATATCGATAGTATCCCGAGTGCAAGCCATAGCTCAGGACGTTCAGACGCCACTTATTGTGTAGGAGCCAAATGGTTTGTGACTAAATTATTTCTTTCTCGTGTCTGTCTTGATTTCGGATTTTGTTGGTCTTAGGTGGTTCGAATTTGCAAGGACGTCTCAGGTCTAAGTCTGGGAGCACGTCTCTATCACAAGGCTTACTCGGTTAACATTTCTTACGACACAGATTACACTATTCGTCTGCTCGGATCGTCAGGAAACATAGAATTAAAGGTAAAATTTATACTTTGATGCGACGATAGAATCATCTGGTCATCATCGTCACTTATTGCACAAACCCTCCCCCCCCCTCAGAAAATTTTACAATCAAGTTACAAAAGACATTGCATGGAATATTATAGGGTAGTGTTAAAGAATCCCTCATTTTAAAAATTCACAACTTTTTGTGGTACTCATTTTTCAAAATTCTGTCACTGTTAACCATATCAGCATCAGTCTTGCAGAATTAACCGGCATTATCAACCGGTTGATTAGCCGGCGGGCCGCCGTTTGATCACCTTCATCAACGGTCGATGTGGATGTGGCGGTTGATTACCAAAAATTGCCATGAACCAGTTGATGGTTGATGGGATGCATGATAGGTCCAGGCGTCGACAAGACTGATTAGAATCAGCTGCTTTTAAGAAGATTGGAATGTCAAAATACGATTTTTTAGTCTACCTTTGGTTTGCTCCCTTGCTTAATTCGAACTCCGGGTAGTTTTAAACCAAAACTTAGGTAGACCAAGAAAATTAATGTCTATGACGTTATCTATCGGCTAAGCTGAGCCTCTTACTCACTTGAGCCTGACATCACCTCCCCCCCCCACCAGCTCAATTTCAAGTGCTCCTTATTTATCAATTGAAGGCGAGATACTGAGATGATTGCCTAAAACTGAATTTTAAAAAACACCTTATGCAAAAAGGTTATAGGCATTGTAAATATTAAAAAATTACCAGCGCGAACCTATAAGGAGTTGAAATACTGCAATGCCTGGAACATAGTCATATACCAAACTTTTTGCATTTCTTTAAATCAATTTTCAGTACAAGTCCTGTTTGAAGGCGGATCGACTTCGTGGGGCTGGCCTTCTTTTGTTCTATGGTCAAAACTCGTCAACTTCAGCAATGGCTTTGTGGATGAAAAGGGAAATTCAAGATGGAGGCCGAGTTTTCAGTCAAGTGGAACAACCATACGTGTGGACTTTGAACTTTTCATAAGGCAACTAAGAAATCTTATTATTCCTTAAGTTGTGTTCGGCTTGATTCTAAATTTCTCACCTGTGGCTTTGTTGAGTCGGACTGCACTCTGGGGTCGATTATCGTCGATTTTCAGTTAACAAAGGGTTAGTATTTTTAAATGTGCACTTCGCGTTCAAAGCTTCCTAATTGAGCTTCAAACAATGCCGTTTGTCAGATTTTTGTAAAAAGATTCCTATCTGGAATAAAATCGTGAATTAGGCCTATACAGACGATATTTTTCCGAACAAACCAACAAAATGCATCAAACCTTCTTTAAAGAGTCCTTGTGTCTAGAGTGCTCTGGAGTTAGTCTTAAGTAAAGAAAGTAACACTGAACACATTTTTTTTATTTTTCAGCTTTTATCAGCATACTCAAACTACTTCAAGACTCTATTTTATGGTGATTTTGCGAAAAAGATCAAGACGAGATCGAGCTGAAAGAAGTATGTGGTGACGAATTCCTTCGCCTTCTCAAAGCCATATATCCTCCGTTCAATGATGCTGATGTCAATCGTGAGACTTCTTTTTGATATTGAAACTAGCATTTATTGTTAAGCAAACAATGTGGAAGGTCTGTTGCGCTTGGCCGATCGCTATCAGGTGAAAGCTGTCTCAATAGATGCGAGCAATACCTCAAAAAGTGTGCCATTAGTAAAGTTCCTTTGCAAGACAAGTTGTTGTACGCACAAAATTATGGTCTGTCGGAACTGCTGGTCTGTTTGCTCCCTTTCATTAGATTATGATCGACTAAAATGTTTAGGGGTACTGCATCAATGAATACAAGTCAATCGACGATGTGAAAGAGCTTCGTGCAAGTGCCTTATATTCTCGCTTGGATAAAGATATCAAGCTACAGATCCTTGAAAATGTAGTTTAATGTATTACATGGACTTTTATGTTGACAACCAGTTTGATTTACCATTGCTGTGGAAATGAAAATGAAACTCGACTGCTGAAATTTTCTTTTATTCCCGTGATTTCTTCGTACATTCAAAGTGGAGCAAAGCTGGAACACACCCCCACTCAAGTCTGGAACACCCCCCCCTCCTCCGCACACGCTTTTCTTGTATCTGACATGGTTTTCGGAGGACTAGGACCAGGGCCGAAGCTTGCGGCGGGCCGGGCCGGCCTAAAAAGCTCCGGCCCGGGCCGGCCCGGTTAGGCCCGGGTTAAATTACAGACAACTGAAAGTTTCACTATTCCAAATGAATTTTTTCACCGTTAACAATTTTTGCATTCAAGCGCCCATTCATTATACATTTATTGCAACTAAATATTTCGAACTAACAGGTTCGAATCCCAGTGGGTGCAAACCTTGTTTATCTTTCTTTTTTATTCCTTTAGATACAACTTTCGTGTCAAAATGATCCTCAGGCTCTTGGCTATCTAACAAGGTTATCATTGCAGCGTTTCACACCACTACAACTCTTAAATAAAAACTGCTATCGAATAAAGAAAGTTAATTAATTAATCTAAATGAAGCCTTAAGCACTAAATCTCTATATAGTATTAGGCATGTGTCAGTGTGTAACGCTGTTTGGAACTTTTGTTCGTAACGCGATTTATCCGACTTTTTGTGGACACTTTGTAATGATCTTGGTGTCATTCGATAGCGCTTTAATTGTAGGTGTAAGCATGCGTGTTCGTTTTTCATATCACCCTACTGACAAAAAAAAATAGGGCCGGAACTTGGAGAAATGGATTTCGGAATCCATATTTCGTCATTTTGAGAGTGGTGATTTAGTCGATAAATTTTGGGGTCGAAGTGGTCGAACTCGCGAAATTGTTTATAGATCAATAGAGCAATGAATTCTGAGTGTTTTGCTCGAAAAATCGGTGGGTGTGGATGCAGAAATAAAATCTCAGATTCAAGGGAGTCGGAGAAAAACTCAAAAAATTGAATGAAAAACAAACTTCAAATGGCGCCAAATAATAGGCGGCGATAGGCTCAGTCCGTGTAAGTCATCACTTTCATCATTAAAAATTTGCTTAAGGCTTTTATTTACAATCTGGAAAGGTTTGGGTGCGTACTCACTTTTTTCGATAATTTTCGACTAGAGTTTTGAAGATACAGTCGAGTCTCGATATAGTGACACCCCTGGGGGACTGACCATTAGGTGCCACTATATCGAAGGTGCGACTATATCGAGGGTGAATATTGCCTTATTTCTTTTCCGACCAGCAAATCGGTTCTATTTTAAGTGCCACTGTATCGGGGTGCCACTTTATCGGAGTGCCACTATATCGAGACTCAACTGTTCTACATTTATCCACTTGATAATTTTTCGTTACTTTTAGTTATTTGGTTATCAAGATGGATATGTCGAATTTTGCTCCGTTTTACGATGAATATGGGTATTTCAGTAAGAATGTTTAACTTGACCTTGGTAGATATTAGTATCTCTATATAGTATTTGGGTCGGGTGGGTCACACTTTTTATGATTACCAAATTTATTTACAAATTTTGAGCCACTTTTATAAAGAAAGTCGGTGTTGATGTTTTATAATGGTGAAAACTAGAGAATCTCAGCTACAAAATGAGCTATTGAACAGTGGATTTTGAAAGGTTTTAGGGGTCGAACTGGTCCGGACTAGCTCTCAACTCAGTGGTTTTTTAGGTTTACTTTTCCTATTTTTAACTTCAGACCCAATTTGAGCCACTTTTATGAAAAAGTCGGTGTTGATGTTTTTAATGGTGAAAACTAGAGAATCTGAGCTACAAAATTAACTATTAACCTGTAAGGTTAGAAAAGTGTAAAGGGTCGAACTGGCCGGACAAGCTCTCAACTCAGTGGGTTTTTAGGTGTACTTTTTCCTATTTTTTACTTCAGACCCAATTCTGAGCCACTTTTATAGAGAAAGTCGGTGTTAATGTTTCATGATGGTGAAAACTGAAGAATCTCAGCTACAAAATGAGTTATTAACCAGTGATGTTAGAAGAGTGTAAAGTCTCGAACTGGTACGGACAAGCTCTCAAGTCAGTTGCTTTTTAGGTGGAGTTTTTCCTATTTTTAACTTCAGACACAATTTTGAGCCACTTTTATAGAGAAAGTCAGTGTTGATGTTTTATATGGTGAAAACAAAAGAATCTCAGCTACAAAATGAGCTATTTAACAGTGGATTTTGAAAAGTGAACAGGTTTTAACTGCCCGGACAAGCTCAAAACTCATTGGTTTCTCAGGTGGATTTGAGGTGGATGTTCCGGTTTAAACCCAATTTTTGGCCAATTTTGCCGATTAATGTCGAATATCTCTGCGGAACCCTCAAGTTCAACATCTTGGCTTCCTTTTAAGCACAATCACGTATAATCGAAATTAGATAGCGAGGATGGGCAAGGGTAGGCGGGATAGGCGAGGATGGGCGAGGTAGGCGAGGATGGGCGAGGGTAGGCGAGAGAGGCGAGGATGGCAAGGGTAGGCGAGGATAGGCGAAGGATGGGCGAGGGTAGGCGAGGATGGGCGAGGGTAGGCGAGGAGAGCGAGGATGGGCAAGGGTAGGCGAGGATGAGCGAGGTAGGCGAGGATAGGCGAGGATAGGCGAGGATGGGCAAGGGTAGGCGAGGATAGGCGAGGATGGGCAAGAGCAGGTGAGAATGGGCGAGGATGGGCGAGGGTAGGCGAGGAGAGGCGAGGATGGGCAAGGTAGGCGAGGATGGGCGAGGATGTGTGAGGTAGGCGAGGATAGGCGAGGGTAGGCGAGGATGGGCAAGGGTAGGCGAGGATGGGCAAGGGTAGGCGAGGATGGGCGAGGATGTGTGAGGGTAGGCGAGGATAGGCGAGGGTAGGCGAGGATGGGCAAGGGTAGGCGAGGATGGGCAAGGGTAGGCGAGGATGGGCAAGGGTAGGCGAGGATGGGCGAGGATGTGTGAGGGTAGGCGAGGATAGGCGAGGGTAGGCGAGGGTAGGCGAGGATGGGCAAGGGTAGGCGAGGATGGGCAAGGGTAGGCGAGGATGGGCGAGGATTGTGAGGGTAGGCGAGGATAGGCGAGGGTAGCGAGGATGGGCAAGGGTAGGCGAGGATGGGCAAGGGTAGGCGAGATGGGCAAGGTAGGCGAGGATGGGCGAGGATGTGTGAGGTAGGCGAGGATAGCGAGGGTAGGCGAGGATGGGCAAGGGTAGGCGAGGATGGGCAGGGTAGGCGAGGATGGGCAAGGGTAGGCGAGGATGGCGAGGATGTGTGAGGGTAGGCGAGGATAGGCGAGGGTAGGCGAGGATGGGCAAGGGTAGGCGAGGATGGGCAAGGGTAGGCGAGGATGGCAAGGTAGGCGAGGATGTGTGAGAGTAGGCGAGGATAGGCGAGGGTAGGCGAGGATGGGCAAGGGTAGGCGAGGATGGGCAAGGTAGGCGAGGATGGGCAAGGGTAGGCGAGGATGTGTGAGAGTAGGCGAGGATAGGCGAGGGTAGGCGAGGATGGGCGAGGGTAGAGTAGCTTAGTCAACATGTAGGGTGGATGATCTACCCTAACCATTAACGCACTCGAAAGATAAATCTACCCGAACTACTAATGTACATGAACAACTAATGTTCCCGAACAACATAGGCGCCTATAGGCGCCTGTAGACCCTAGTTATTTGATAATAGGCAGCGCACAAATTATTTCAATGGGTAGAAAAGCCATAAGAAACCAAGATGGCCCTAAGATGAGTAATAAAAAAGTAAAGGAAAAGTACTTCTGTAAAACAATGTAAAGAAGGCGCATAAAATAATTCTCTAAGGCGGAAGTTCTTTAAAAAAGCTTAAAATTATAAATATTGGTAAAAATTTTGAATTTTTAAAAATTTTTCGAAAATTTCGAATGAGAAAATTTTCCGGGCTTGGCCGGGCCTGACCCCTGTCCGGGCCGGGCCTGCAAAATCAAGGCCGTGCCCAGCCCTGGCTAGGACACTTCGCTATGAGGACAGTTCGCTATGGAAAGTTCGCTATGATTTTTGAAATGGACAGTTCGCTATGGACAGTTCGCTATGGTTTTCTAATCGCCTGTTTCCTTAACAGTGTTGAAACTAAAAATATTTGTTCACCGTACCACATCACCTCTTCGTCACCTCTTGCTACCTCTTTATTGAATTCAAGGTACATAGACGTAAGTTTTATACATTTACACGCATGTCCCAACTCACGCTAGCTTGTCATTTTAGGTAATCATGTCAAATAGATTCGAAAAACATTTTAAAGTCTTTTTCAGCTCGTCCTAATGGTCGCTTGCCTACCTTCCACTTTCCTATTTATTCAACCGAAGAATGACAAAATAAATGCGAAAAAACAATAGACCAATAACATTGAGACAATAACACTTTTTTATTCTCATTCTTGTACTACATCGAAGTGAGAGTGCATATGCCGAATCATACCCATGGGTCTATCATCTGTTAACGGAGTGTTGACCTAAATAAGCCATTTCACTAGGTTTTCAAAATTAAAACGGATAACCTGCTCGTATTCGGCGGAGAAGCCCTGTATTACCCCAAAACACCCCAAACCACCCCAAACCACCCCAAACCCCAAACACCCCAAACCACCTTAACCACTCCAAACCACCCCAAACCAGCCCAAACCACCTCAAAACACTCTGAATAATCGCAAGTTGGCTCAAACCTCCTCAAACGGGTGCACTACGTTTCACCGTCACTGTTTTCACCGTTCACTATTTTCACCGTCACTATTTTCACCGTCACTATTTTCACCGTCACCTATTTTCACCGTCACCTATTTTCACCGTCACTATTTTCACCGTCACCTATTTTCACCGTCACTATTTCACCGTCACTATTTTCACCGTTCACTAAATTCACCGTCAGCACTTTAGGACCGCTTTTTAGATCTAAATTTTTCTAAAATTTAAACAGTCTTGGTACCAAATTGTAGCCCTGAATGTCAGCTACATTTTGGTACTACAAATTCTGAAAAAATAAAAAAAATTAGAACTAAACTTTAGAAGGCGTTCAATCTCACACTTTTTCATCACGGTAGAACGCAGGGTGAGCGTCTTTTAAAGTTTGAACTAAAATTTTCGTTTTTTTAGAAATTGTAGTACCAAAATGTAGCTGACATTCAGGGCTACAATTTGGTACTAAAAATTTTAAAAATTTCGAAAAATTTAGACCTAAAATGTGGTCCTAAAATGCTGACGGTGAATTTAGGTGACGGTGAAAATAGTGACGGTGAAAATAGGTGACGGTGAAAATAGTGACGGTGAAAATAGGCGACGGTGAAAATAGTGACGGTGAAAATAGGTGACGGTGAAAATAGTGACGGTGAAATAGTGACGGTGAAAATAGTGAACGGTGAAAACAGTGACGGTGAAACGTAGTGCACCCCCTCAAACTACCCACAACATTTCGAAATATTCTCAACCACCCTAATACCGTTTTATTGTACATGAATGTATTATTGACGATTTATCTGGCTTTGGGTGCGATATTACTCAAATATGTGTGTAAAGACCATAATTACTGACCGTTCCAACCAAAACCATTCATCTTCGCCCCAACTGTGGCTTAGCCATGTTAGCCAAGACAAGTAAAAGTGAACAAAGGTGAGCAACAAATTTTATTTCAATATTAACGATAACAACAGAGCGATTCTAATTGCCTTCTGCGATAAGATCTTTTTGAACTTTTCCATGAATTCCTTTTCTCAGCGAGGGTCTAAAAAACAAGAATGTAATTAAAATAATCCTATCAACACAAAAGCTTATACCTGGAATTGTCCGTGTCCGAACATCGGTACGTGTCAATTGTTCCCGGCGCCGATTGTTCCCGCGACCGATTGTTCCCGGCCTATATAAAAGGGACAATTGTTCCCGCATAAGTGAAAACATGATTTCTGAGTAGTCCTGTTTGGAACCTGGTGGGAAGTACCCAACCATAGAGAGGACTAAGCGAAATTGGACAAAGCTTTTTTGGGGAAAAAATACATTTTTGGGGCAAATTTTTATTTTGAATGATTATATTGTAATTTCTTACCCTCTTTCGATGTTGATGGCGCCATCATTTAGCCCTACTTTTTCAGTTTTTCACGAGATACTATTTATTACGACATCTTTTCAAAATGTAGCACAAAAAAGTCAAAGTATCAAGCAAGTATGTTTGATTCATACTTCAACTTTTTGTGCTGCATTTTGAGAAGACATCTTTGAAAGCATAAAAAAAAGTTGTTATTAACTGGAAAATTAAAGCTACATGATGATGCCATCAATTTGGAAAAAATGGCTAAATGATTTCACGCACCAAAATACTTATTTCCCGCAGTGAATACACAAACAAGAGTATTTTTCGGTGCTTTTACAATCGTAAAATGTATTTTTTTAAATCAACATGTAGCCCTGAATTTCTAGTTTCTGATGAGCTATCAACTGTCTTAGCGAGTTCGGAAAAATTTGAGGAAAATGTGTTTTTATAAAACTACTTCACGTTTTTCAAAACCATTTGTTCTCTCACTTTTCTATATCAGATGAAGCCAGCTAATAGCTCATCAGAAACTAGAGATTCAGGTCTACATGTACATGTCTACATAAAAATAAATTTTTATGATCGTAAAAACACCGAGAAATACTCTTGTTTATGTATTTACTAGAGGATATCAGTATTTTGGTGCGTGTTTTCACCTACATTCGAAAAAATAATAAGAAATTGTAATAAAATCATGCAAAATAGAAATTTGCACAAAAAAAAGCAATTTGTCCCGAAAAAATTCTTTTTGCAAAAAAAAACTTTGTCGAGCGAAAATCGTGTTTTTAGCATTATGCCATGACTGTAGAATAATAATCGACATTGTGAATACACTACGACTGTAAATCCGAGTTTGGCGGTAGATTGTGACTTTAATGGCTGTATTGTTTTTCGGCATCATTTTTTTCAGAAAGCGCCAGTTTCAAAAATGTCCGTTTTCGTCATTTCCCGTTTTCGTCATTAGCCGCTTTTGGCATTTGTCGTTTTCAGGAGCTTTTTTCAAAATATTCCGTTTTCGACAATATGAGTTTGAAAATTTGAGTTGTTTGAAGAAATGAGTTTAAAATTTGGACGCTACTCGTAATACCCCCCCCCCCCCCCCCCAAAAGCTATTCGGGAATACCACCCCTCCCCCCCCCCCCCCCCAATCGGACCTACTCGGTTATACCCCCCACAAAATCAAGTTTTTAGGAGCGGTCAAAACACATTTTTAAGCAATAATTTCGCCATAAAAGGTCCAGAAAAGCAATTTAAAAGGGATTATGGGCTGTATTGGGAGGGGAAGGGAATAATACAGGGCCACTTTTTTTAGCTGCTTTACCATGTTTTCAACTCGGGCCGTGGCAAAAATAGACTCTATATGCATTTTATGATCAAGTGTATTTGTCGGAATCATGTCTAAGGTAAGTGTGTGCGCGCATCTCTAACTCTCAAGCCCCCTGCGCCCCTTCGGGGGCTTGGGGGCTTGGAGTTGAGATGCGCACACCCACATACCTTAGACACAAATCACTCGAAAGCGACTCTGGATGCATGAAAAAACATGCATACCAGAGTTATTTATGCGGTAGGCCCCAGTATTCAAAACTATGTTCAACATTTTTGACTTTTCGGCCGAAAAGGGTCTCCCCATTTTTCGGCCTGAGGCTACGAGCCAGAGGCTCAGCCATCCAAAAGTTAAAGGACAACCAGCAGGATCGACCCGGCTGATCGGGCTGATCAGCTCGAGTACTTATATTTTTACGTGCACCACAAGTGGCTGGGTTTGAAAGCGCTTTTACTGCTTAGAGAATTAATACTCTTTGGTACTTATAGGCACTATAGAAGTGGCCCCTGTATTATTCCCTTCCCCTCCCAATACAGCCCATAATCCCTTTTAAATTGCTTTTCTGGACCTTTTATGGCGAAATTATTGCTTAAAAATGTGTTTTGACCACTCCTAAAAATCTTGATTTGGGGGGGGGGTATAACCGAGTAGCTCCTAGGATTGGGGGGGGGTATTCCCGAGTAGCACTTTTGGGGGGGGGGGGGGGTATAACCGAGTGGAGCCAAATTTGAGCTTTTTGAGAAAATGAGCTCGGAAAATTTCTTGTTTCATGTCTATCTTTTTTTGAACATTCTTTCTTAGAAAACCTTGTTATAGGTCAAATTTATCCTCGTTCTTCCTCATGTATATGTACATAGAAATCGTCGAAGACTCCAATTTTTTCACCTATCCTCTCGGCTCACCCTGAGACTGGCATAAATTTTTCTGATATCATTTGATTCTGCCAAAAATTAATTCTGGCAAAAAAATTCAAACTGACGATAATTTGTCTTGACCAGATTTTTTTCGAATAAAACTTATATTAGTAAAAATTATTCTGAAACTATAGGTTGCGTAGAAATACTGTTGTGTCTTTAATTTGGCTTGCTTTTATTCACGGCTTTCGATCATTTTTGTGTGATTTGTTTCAGCTTCCAATTCTCATGAGTGCAAACAATTATAGCAATCCCGACGAAGCCAGCTCGGATGGTGGAATCAGCGACTGGACAGATGAGGCAGAAGAATTTCGAAATTTGCTAGATGAATTTGAAGAAGAGCAAGAAGAAGAATACGAAATCGGTGGAAAGGTCGGTCGTCCAAATAAAAGAAAGGCCACAGTTGATCCACCGATGCCAGTTGAGCTCTTGTCCAGTCAGAAGAAAAGAAAGGATAGGAGCTGTAGTTATCTGGCCATTTTGGAAGGCTATTTGTTTTATTTCAGTTGACAGATACCAAATATTTTCTAATAAATATAGGTGAAGTTTTCAAACGTTCTGGTCGAGCAGATCGAAGTGGACGACAGCAATGGAGATGCGTCAAAAATTCTGAGGGTTGCAAAATAGTGATCATGACGAATCAAGCAAATATGTGCATTGCGAAAAGCGATGGTGATCATTCTCATTGTACAGCTAAGGTAGACTTGGACATCAGAAAGTTGAAAAGGCAAATTCCTATTCTTTCAACGCATGATCAGGTGTGTTGGAATCGAATTCTAAATTAGTGTTCTTCTGTACTCTATCTTTTAGGTTGCGCCTCATCAGATTTATTCGAATCTAATTGAGTTTGCCAGTCGGAAGGTCGCAGCAATAGGGAATCCGCTAAACGTTGCTCAGGTAGTCAACTACCATAGAAGGGTCAGATTTATCTCGATTACCCAATAATTATTGCAGTTACGCATTTTTTGGTTAAGAAGGAAGATGCTGATCCAAGGCTCACTGCTAACCCTGAAGTCATGATCGTTCCTGCAGAGCTACAGCGCTACAAAAACAATTGTGAGCTTTGAAGATTTGGGTGGGTCGTATCGGAGGAAAATCAATGTTTCCAATAAACCTTCGGAATTGCTATGCTTTGACTGTGGAAGGCAAATCAAAGACAACGAATTCTCTCGAGGCCTGGCACAACTCACTCAAATTGACCCTTGCAAGTGCAGATGGGAAGAAGCCTCGGTTCTGGAAATGGCCGAGAAAAATGAAGCAAGAATGCAGTATGATGGAAGCGCAGCTTATTCTATTGCTAGGAATTCCCAAGAAACTGAATCTTGAGGACCAGCGTATTGCTCTCAAAAGAAAAGAATTTCAGAACATTACAAGCGCGAAAGAATCTTTGAATATGTTATGAAGCATGCTGATTTGACTCTGTCAAACCAATTTTGAAGTCCAAATTTATTGTTTATCGTTATATAAGGGTTTTTGATCGGAATAAAACATGAGTTGTATCAGCATAGTGAAGGATGTAGAGGTTAGATGAAAGCTTTTCAATCTGTGCTAAACCAGTCTTTAAGTCGAGATTTCTTGTTTATTAATTGATATGAAATTGAGTTGTGTTGGTATTGCATGACATTTTATCACCTGACAAATATTTGGTTACAACACTGGCTATAAAAGACCGAAACTGTTTTGCGGTGGACGAAAATACCTTATTTCCTGTTATTTCTCACCCGGGAGAGTAATTTTTGAAAAATTTCGAATTCGATATCGAGATTTTCGTATGCTCAATCAAAATCTGAAAAGTGGAATCCCTAGAGCTCGTGTGAGATAAAAAAATGCATTATACAAATGGATAAAACGGAATATGCCACGTTCTGGCGAAAAAGTGCCACGTTTTTAGTGAAAAAGTGCCACGTTTTTTTCAAATTTGCCTAGTTTTGCACAGATGTGCCTGGTTTTATTGGTCGCTTTGCTTCCAAGGACATATCAATAGCAAGCTAATGGTATTCTTCAAAATTTCAGGTGTAAATCATTGATTTGTCTAAGAAACCTTATTGTCAGAAAACGTGGCAAATTTTCACAAAACGTGGCACTTTTTCTCCAAAACGTGGCATTTTTACGTATCGTCCTATACAAATTTGAAAAATATTGACTATGAGCGGAGATATGGGTCCTCAAAGTCAAGGGGAGTAATTAGAGGGAGGGAGAAATTAAAGGAAATACGGTAAGTGATATAATGCAATAAATTTTGTGCAGTTTTATATAAATTCAAATAATTGTTTCTCTAACCATTTAACTACCGAACAAATTAATTCAAAAAAAATCTGGTCAAGACAAATTATTGTCAGTTTGAATTTTTGCCAGGATCAATTGATATCAGAAAATTTAATTCAGTCTCAAAGTGAGCCATCCTCTCTTCAGGTCTACATAACCACCCTACTGGTGCTTAAACCCACCCTACTATTATACCCGCCCACCATGCAGGCCTACTTACCTACCCTTTGGGAATAGATTTACTGGCATCTATTTGCCCATGAGTACCCACCTGGGTAGTTGGTGTTACAGTCGGTGAATTCTTGTTGGTCCTATCGAATCGTGTTTCATATGCAACTTTAAGTATGATAGCTAGATTTGTTTTAAATTTTTTGAAGATTTTTCGAGCTATCCAGTCGGAAATTCACCTGATTCGAGGCTACCTATCCCGGCTTCCGGGATTTAGGTAGGCGAAATCGCAATTAACAAACCCGATTACTGATGCCATTTAAGGTTGAACATTGCGGTATGTTTAAATTATATCCAAAAAAATTTGCGGAAATTTAAATTTTCAGTATGAAGCAACTAAACCAAGTGGTCGTCCACTTGGAGCAAAAAAAATTTTTACGTTTTACATGTTCCAAAACTTGTTATCTGGACTAATTCGAGCATGCTGAAGATGGTTTGACAGTGGTAAATGCCGTTTTCTCGAGTATTTTTTGAGTTTTAGGCAATAATTGATTTCACCAAATCAATTATTGCCCGACACTCTAAAAATACCCGAGAAAACGGTATTTACCACTGTCAAACCATCTTCAGCATGCTCGAATTAGTCCAGATAACAAGTTTTGGAACATGAAAAACAAAAAAACTGATCCAAGTGGACGACCAATCGGTTCTGTTATACCCAGGTAGTCGTACCCAGGTTGGGGAACTCAGGTAGAAAGCCCACTTGGTGTCATCAGATTCACCCTGAGTGGTCCAGATACACATACATATTTTTTTCTAAAATGTAATCTCGGTTCTCCCGGATAATCCTGTACCAACATAATCCAAGTGGTCGTCCACTTTGATCAATAATTTTTTTATGGTTTTCATGTTCCAAACTTGTTATCTGGACTAATTCGAGCATGCTGAAAACGGTTTGATAATAGTGAAATGCCGTTTTCACAGGTATTTTTAGAGTATTGGGCAATAATTGATTTTGGTAAAATCAATTATTTCCCAAAACTCAAAAAATACCTGAGAATATATAATATAACCTGCGAAGTTTGATTTGTCGTTTTAAGCATTCGCATCAATCTTCGCAGGTTATCATTAGGTATTCTGTGTTTACCTAAATAAGTTCTGTAGGAATTGGCACTTCTAACCGACAAAGCTTTGATTTCACTATCCGCTACTCGCTGGGGATCAGTTATTCAAGTCATCAAACGGTTTCTTGAACTCCAGGAATCCGTGGTTGTGATTGCTCGCAGAAAGAACTGGCCCATCCCGAGCAACAGCAACTTAGAGGTTATATACAGCTTCACTTCCGCTTAATAAAAATATTTTCAGCAATTGGCATCGATTTCAAAGTTTGGTTATTTCAACGATTTCGTGATTTTAGGATTGGCATGCATTGGCAGTATCGGCTCTTCAAGTGCTCAGTGTGCCGGCTACTAGCGCTCTTATTGAAAGGATCTTTTCCCAGGCTGGTCTCGCTACAAGAGGACTTAGAAATCAAACAAATGTTTCTCTATTGAATTCGCAGTTAATAATTTATTGTAACGGAACGGTTGTTTAGCCATATTGCTTCAGTAGTGCGCAAATAAAGTTGACATAAATCCTGTGCGTGTTTTTGGAAACGTGAAAAAAAGGTATCGGAAATATGTAGATTATGAAAATAGAGAAATGTGTTGGATATGATATACACACACATAAAGTATTGGATCTAGCCATTTTGCTTTGGCAGTGTACAGATAAAGTTGATATTGAAGCCCGTGTGTGTTTTTGTAAACTTGAGAAAGAAAAGTGTCCGAAATATATAGATTGTGAAAATAGAGAAATTTACAGGATAGAATATATACACGAATAAAGTGATTTGACTCATGTAGAGTTTAAATGCACCTTTAAAATAGTAAAGTAAATAGACAATAAACAATAGATACAAAGAATGAATGTCAGAATTCTGAAAATAGAATTCTTCTATCTAAGAAATACTATGTCAGAAATTTCTTATCTAAGAATTCTGAGATCAGCAGAGTATTTAGACATCTAAAACAAAAAAATTAATGAAAAATGTAAGGCAGACAAACTGAGTAAAAAACAGGCTAAAGTCATAGTCAGAGCTAAAGTCATAGTCAAAGCTAAACTCATAAACATAGCTCAACTCATAATCATAGCTAGACTCATACTCATAGTTAAACTCATACTCATAGCTAAACTCATACTCATAGTCATAATTTAGTATGACTATGAGTATGAGCCTCATAGTCATACTTGCTATGACTATGAGTTTAGCTATGACTATGAGGATGAGTATGAATTTGCACTATGACTATGAGGATGAGTATGAGTTTTGCAAACACTGGCAAATAGGCATTTTAAAAAATTCGTAAAAAATTAAGAGTTTCATTAAATCGAGAGTGGAGTGTTTCGATCAACTTTTGTTTCAACTCTTTAATAAATCTCTATATAGTATTTGGACAATGTTTGTCATTCTGTCTGTCACGTTTTTGGTTTTTTTGTATTTTTTCGCGTTTTCTGATAAGAACTCGGGAAAAGCTCAACGTTACGTTGTAGCCCGAATCCTTGGCCACATTTTAAGCTATCGCACGGCTCATTTGGCCGACACCCCTGAGACGTCACTTAATTTTAAGGTTCGTCGTGCACGGGTTTTTGACCCTTTTGGGCATTTTTTTGAATAGTAAGGGTTTTTTTCGGGGATTTTTGTACCGAAGTCGGGAAAAGCTCAACGTTACGTTGTAGCGCTAATTCTGAGCTACATTTTGAGTTATCGCACGGCTCATTTGGCCGACACCCCTGAGACGTCACTTAATTTTTAGGTTCGTCGTGCAGGGTATTTTAGGGGGTTTTTGATACTTATGGGCAAATTATTAGGCGCCTGTAAGGCGCCAGTCCACCTAGTATTTATTATTGCAGCAAAAGTGAGTGTTTTAGTTAGAACAAGTGACAAAAAATTGACAAGCAAGTGACTTCAGAAAACACACAATATAAACATCTACAGTCAACTCTCGATAATCCGTCACTCGCTAATCCGTTACTCTCGATAATCCGTCACCTTCGTGACACTTTGTTTGGTTTTGCCTTAAATAAATAAGGCTAATCCGTCACTCTTGATTATCCGTCACCCCACGGCCGGTCACAAGGGGTGACGGATTATCGAGAGTTGACTGTATTGCAACATAAGACCATACTGCACTTTACTGTACCCTATTTACTATTTAATGTTTTACTGTTTAATCTCACCGTGCCTTTCAGTCATTAGAGTGAATGGCAGAGTGAGAGGAAACGCATTTTCATCAAAGGAAAATTCTTTATTGGGTAGCTTTGAATCTTAGCTGCAAAATGTGACTGAAAGAAAAAAAGTTATGAACAAAAAAATTACAGCCCAAAAAACATGGAATTTCCTCTCAGTCATTGGACACCCGGCTCAAGTGACACCTGGGACCACAAAAAGATTTAAATTTAAGTTGCACTTTTTACCAAATTTTGACAGTAAATGCCCTAATGGCATTCGTTATGAAATTTACCCCCTGCTTGCGGCAAGATTATTAACCTACCAGAAACAGCAGAGTTTATTCGGTACATAACAGAGGCTAACATAAATAAAATCAACAAATTGAGAAGGAGATCAACAAACATGTTCAAAAATATCACTTTCATTCCAGCAAATAATAAATGGAGGCAGATATCAAGGGTAGCGTCACATTATCACAGACTTTGAGATGAGCTTCCACAACAGTGCTAACAACAGAAGTTACAATGAGTGGTGCATTGAAGGCTGAAGGTCCTAGGATAAGCACCATGAACACAACCTGAGAGACCAGCATGGCCAGAGAGCCTTCTAGTGATTTCCTTCCATATGAGGTAGTCCACTTAGTGCGTCCGAAGTAGGTTCCAAAGATGGCTAAAGAGCAAATTAAGGTGCTTTCTTTGACACAGAGTTCGACATTTGTGCGGTAAAATGTCACAAATGCCCCCACCCTGCTTCGATCAGCCATGAAAAGTCAGGTGACCACCCACCTGCAACTTTTGCCGTAAACGTAAACAATTACCTGCACAACTGTCCCCGATCCCCACAGACTGGACTCCCGCGAAGTGCCTTTGCTTGACATCCCATAGTTCTGGCGAGGTGAAAAAAAAAAGAAAAAATTGACAAGCAAGTGACTTCAGAAAACACACAATATAAACATCTACAGTCAACTCTCGATAATCCGTCACTCGCTAATCCGTTACTCTCGATAATCCGTCACCTTCGTGACACTTTGTTTGGTTTTGCCTTAAATAAATAAGGCTAATCCGTCACTCTTGATTATCCGTCACCCCACGGCCGGTCACAAGGGGTGACGGATTATCGAGAGTTGACTGTATTGCAACATAGACCATACTGCACTTTACTGTACCCTATCCAGAGATCCTTTTTGTTGGGATTAGTTTTCAGCAATAATTTAATAGATCTTAATGTTTTTTAAAGTTTACTTCATTTTACTGGTGAACATGTAGGAGCACAGAGTGATCGAAAATATCGTGCCCTCTTTAAAAGCATCACAACTCTAAAAATTTAAATCGACCTGACCATAAATCTGGTATTTTCGGCTCGCTATCCCAAAATATATGTTTTATGGCTTTTCGTCAAGAAACCTGCGGTTGTTTTAAACCAGCAACGGCCATATTTTCCTTTACACCCCCAGAAATTTGCCTTGGCCCCAAGCATAGTTGGACGCCTCTGAAAAATCACCGCCGCCGCCGCCGCCACCGCCGGCGGCACTTTTTATTTCGCCGCCGCCGCCGGCGCGGCCATCGCCGCCACCGCCAGCTAACGCTTCACTGTCAAAAAAATTTTTCTGTTTAATTTATGTTTGTCATAGAATAAATTTTTGCAAGAGAACAGTAAATTTCTAAATTATGTCATTTTATCATGTTTTCGTAAGATGACCATTCAAAACAAGCATTGTTTTGGTACATTGTAATTGGTGGTGCGCCACCGCCACATCGCGCCACCGCGCCGCCGCAGCCTAATTACTCCGCCGCACCGCCACCGCCGCCGCCGACCTCATTTTCAGCCGCCAGCGCAGCCGCCGCCGGCGGCGGCACCTCATATTTTGCCGCCGCGCCTGGCGGCGCCGCCGGCGGTGGCGGCGGCGGCGATCCAACTATGGCCCAAGCTTGGGGGACTAAGGCAAATTTCTGGGAGGCGTAAAGGAAACTTGAGGGGGGGGGGGGTGTAAAGGAAAACTGCTCCCCAGCCGCATACTTAAGCCTAGTGTCCAATGACTGAGAGGAGATTCAATGTTTTTCAACGTGGGAAGGGCTGTAACTTTTTTTGTTCATAATTTTTTTCTTTGGTCACATTTTGTAGCTAAGATTTAGGGCTACCCATAAAAAAATTTCCAACCACAAACCTCTGAAAAAACTTTGATAAAAAATGCGTTTAATCTCACCGTGCCTTTCAGTCATTAGAGTGAATGGCAGAGTGAGAGGAAACGCATTTTCATCAAAGGAAAATTCTTTATTGGGTAGCTTTGAATCTTAGCTGCAAAATGTGACTGAAAGAAAAAAAGTTATGAACAAAAAAAATTACAGCCCAAAAACATGGAATTTCCTCTCAGTCATTGACACCCGGCTCAAGTGACACCTGGGACCACAAAAAGATTTAAATTTAAGTTGCACTTTTTACCAAATTTGACAGTAAATGCCCTAATGGCATTCGTTATGAAATTTACCCCCTGCTTGCGGCAAGATTATTAACCTACCAGAAACAGCAGAGTTTATTCGGTACATAACAGAGCTAACATAAATAAAATCAACAAATTGAGAAGGAGATCAACAAACATGTTCAAAATATCACTTTCATTCCAGCAAATAATAATGGAGGCAGATATCAAGGGTAGCGTCACATTATCACAGACTTTGAGATGAGCTTCCACAACAGTGCTAACAACAGAAGTTACAATGAGTGGTGCATTGAAGGCTGAAGGTCCTAGGATAAGCACCATGAACACAACTGAGAGACCAGCATGGCCAGAGAGCCTTCTAGTGATTTCCTTCCATATGAGGTAGTCCACTTAGTGCGTCCGAAGTAGGTTCCAAAGATGGCTAAAGAGCAAATTAAGGTGCTTTCTTTGACACAGAGTTCGACATTTGTGCGGTAAAATGTCACAAATGCCCCCCCTGCTTCGATCAGCCATGAAAAGTCAGGTGACCACCCACCTGCAACTTTTGCCGTAAACGTAACAATTACCTGCACAACTGTCCCCGATCCCCACAGACTGGACTCCCGCGAAGTGCCTTTGCTTGACATCCCATAGTTCTGGCGAGGTGAAGAGACTTCGACTGAAGAGTACCGGCAGAAAGACACCCAGGTGCAGGAATATCGGAGTCAAGATGAGTTTGGAAGAGTCCTGCAAAAGGGCTGGATAATAAGCTTCAAATCCAGCTTTGATATTTTTAGTCGCATGCAAAACAGATCAGTTCTCTGTGGTTTAGACAATTTTCAAAGCTTACTAATGAATTCGTCAATGGATCTTATTTACCTGACCTTTTACCCAAAATCCATTTCCCAATTTCGTATTTAATTAATTTTTCGAAATCGTATGGATATAAAAAGATGTCGATCACATTTTTTACCAGAAGTAGAAGATTTTACCGACTTCAATACTGTATAACCTGGCTTTGGTTCCCCGGTGACTTCAATATTTGTTTTGCCTTGTGATACCACATATTTGCGTAATACAGTCGAGTCGCTCCCCTTGGACATCCATTAAGGACGATTGTAGGGTGTCGGACAAACGAGGTGCCCGTTGACTAGAGTGTTCATTACTCAACCTTCTTTGCTGACCGACCAAATCGTTCTCCGGGTGTCATCGCATAGCTGAGAGTCAACTGTAGTCAAATTCTAATATAAATTTGGAAGTTTTTAAAAATGGGCGTCGAGATATTCTAGGTTACTTTCACATTGGAGGAATATTTTTTTTAATCTACTTTGTCGCCCGTCTAGGATCCCCTTTCTCCTCTTCAAGATGTGCTTTACAGAATTTGATTATCGAGCTCACAATATTATCGAGCTCATACGTGATACGAAACAACAAAAAATTTTTGACATAAAGCTAGGCTATACAGCACTTAGGTACACCAATATATCAAAAAAGTACCTGTTCATCGAGAAAGATCAATAGCCATCTGTCCAGTATCTTTGCAAAGGCCATATCCGAAGGCAGCGAAGCAACTGAAAGCAACGACTTTAAAAATTACCAAATTCTGCAAACTAGTCACTTCAAGAAGGATGAATATCTGGAGGAGCACATGAGCACACACAGCCAGCAGGAGAGGATCATAGAGCAGACCACTGACAGCAACCAGGGACACAGTCAAATGGAAGAACTTGCGATGAATAGTGGTTGTTTGTTGGCACATCACATTTACCAGGACGCAGAAGATGACAGAGGCCAGAGCACACATGCACCAGAACAGCAGAAGGCAGACCCTGAAAATCGGAGACCTGATGACGCATTCTTGCCTACACGAGCTTAGCCACCACATTATTCGATTATTCGAGCCAAAATTGTTTGCTGAAAACAGGAAATTTTTTAGAAGTAATTTTGGTGGAGTAGTTGCAAAACGACACTCTAATTTTGAGGCAAGGGGAAAATTTTGCGGAAGAATATTGCGCGGACATTTTATATTCGACGTCCCTGCTAGGAAAGACAAAATTTTGATACCGAATTCCTGTTAAGTGTGGCCCATTGCATGCCAAGTGACCTTGAAATTTAAAACTTAGTATCAAATTAAATTAAAAAACTACGCACCGCAAATTTTCGATCGACCAATGGTCAACGACAATGCTGAACTCGAATCCGGTGCCAGAATATGTTTTTAGTAATAAATATTTCGCGGACTTTTCTACAGCTTCTTTGCCATTCTGAGGACTAAACTTACCAGAAAACAGGCTGGAGAAGAGTGGGGAAATCCAAAATTCGCCGAACAACGCCAAGAATTTTTTACTTACCGTATATTCTCTATTAGAAGTCCCAGGCCTTCTATTTTCAACCCTAAAAAAAGTCGGAAAAAATTTGGGTCGATTTTGAGATTTTTGCGTGCTCAACCAAAATTTTAAAAGTGGAATCAGGTAAGCTCGTGCTAACTAAGAAAGCGCGAAAAACAGATTTGCGAATTTCTTTTTCTAGGCTGATATATAGGTCCTCAAGGGAGGCCTTCTATTAGAGAGGGGTCTTCTATTAGAGAGGGGCCTTCTAATAGAGAATATACGGTATTTGTTTTCCCTAATTTGAATTTTCTCGCTTTTCTCCTGCACTAAGAAATATTTTTCGAACAATTTTTTCCAAAAATTTGACTGTTACACGTTCTCAGTTTCCAAATGACTTATAAATCTTAAAAAATATGGTTAAAATTGAAAACACCCGTCAAATCGTGTAAATGTCCTGTCAAATTTTTAAAACTTCTTGTTGTCGGTGATTACTTTGGCTGTATATGAACTCGTAAATTTAAACTGGTAAAACATAAGACTCGTAAATCATGGAACTGGTAAAAAAATTTTTTCGAAAAACATCAAACTCGATAAACAATGAACTGGAGATCGAGTTTCGTGAAGCATGAAACCCGCGAAAACGAGTTTTGAAAAACATGGAACTCGCGGAAACGAGTTTTGAAAAACATGGAACTGGTAAATTTGTTTGCTCACGTTTCTTTATCTCGTAAAACAACTTTTTACAGATTCTGTTAGTCATATTTATATGTTTCAGACGTCTTTTCTTCGGTTTATGGCCGTTTTGAAAATGCCTTACCATATTCAGCTGAATCATATTCGGTCATAAAATGTGAAAAAAGTATGCCTTGGTACCCCCTGTTGTTTTTTTTGCAAAAACTTTTTTATTTACTTAGAAACTTTTTTTCACACTTTTAAATAGTTTTAAGAAAAAAATTTTTTTTAGTAAAAATGGTGAAATTTTTTGTTGCCTTGGTCCCTAAGCTAATTTCCGAAAAAAAAAAACACGCTACCACGTGAAGTCGAACTCGAGACCGAACTCCAGGCACTGCACTACAGACCACTAGACCATCGAGACACACAGCAAAACCATCAAAATCGGTTAGATATTGTGCAAGGTCAACTAACTATACTGAGTATAGTCGATGGTAGCAGAATCTAACGCGTATTATGATAATGTGGCCTCAGATAAGCGTACTCATAAAATGGTCATATACTGGTCACAATGTGTGAGAACACAAATTTACGAGTGCATGTTTTTCAAAACTCGTTTCCGCGAGTTCCATGTTTTTCAAAACTCGTTTCCGCGAGTTCCATGTTTTTCAAAACTCGTTTCCGCGAGTTCCATGTTTTTCAAAACTCGTTTTCGCGGGTTCCATGTCTCTCGAAACTAATTTTTCCAAGTTCCATGATTTTCGAGTCTCATTTTTACGAGTTATAATTTCTCGAGTCCCATGTTTTACGAGTTTGAATTTTACGAGTTCATATACAGCCGATTACTTTTCAATTTTTTTATTTTTTGCACCAGCATGTAGCCTTGAGCTATCAACTGGCTGAATACAATACAGTCGACTCTCTACATAACGACTCTCTATATAACGTCCCTCTCCTCATAACGTCCCAGTAAAACTGGTTTGGTTGGTCCAAACTAAATACTCGAACAACTGCCTCTCTATATAGCGACTCCACGGTGTTTCAAAATTCAGTTTACTGTTCATTAGGGACTTTCAATCACAAAAGCGGGAACTCAAAATAAAATCCTTTTTTCGACCAAGAAAACGATTTCTTAGCTTAAAATGACGTCTAGTTTCCTAAATTCTGTATTTACAAAATTTGGTCTGTGTTTTATGATAGACGAGATCCTCAGCTTTCGTTTGGTGTATAACTTATCATCTGAAATACGAATCTCGTTAATCTCATACGAAATTAAAATTTCCGTTAGATTTATACCTATTTTTGACTAAGAAAACGGTTTCTCAACTTAAAATGGCTTCCAGTTTTCTAAATTCTATATTTTAAAAAATTCGGTCTGTATTTTCTGAAAGAGGAGAATCTCAGCTTTTGATTGGTGTATCGGATGTCATCAATAATACAAACCTCGCTGTTCTCATACAAAATTAAAATTTTCGTCATTTTTAGTCTGAGAATGATGTCAACTCGAAAACAATGCTCTAAGCGAAGGAAGCAAAATATTTCGGAAAAGCGTCAATCTGCAGTCAACAAACGATGGTCAAGCAACAGGCAAAGAATCAGATAGCAGCAACTGCAGCAGAGAGAGCAAAAGCAGCAGGGAAAATACGACTTGGTAAGGTTTTAGCTTCATTCGTATTTTGCATGGAAAAATGCATAGGACTCCTTGTATGGGATTCTCAGATATACCAATTTGTACCCTTCATTAATCTTTGTTCAGGCAAGAAGCAACCAACAAGTGCAGAAAAGCCTCTAATCAAAAAATTGTCTCTCTTTTCCAAATGAATGAAAACGATGAATTTCAAGACGTTATGAACCGAGTCCGAATCAAGCTGGGCATCAACTCTCTTCTGAAACATGCTAAGTCCAGAAACAGATGACTCCGTTAGAAAATCTTCATTTTTGTGCTGTGTCTCTGAGCTGGAGGCAAAGGTGTTCAATGAAGGCAGAGCTAATCAAGGTTCATCACTTACTTATTAGTATGAAACACATCTTGTATATCTATGTGCTGTTATTGCAGCTCGGAATGGACGTATTCGCACCGAGCCATCAAGTCCGGCAACTTATGCTAAATTTTGTGCTTTTTTGCGCTTCCCGTGACATACACTGAGCACGCCAAGCGCAAGACGGTTAGTTGCTTCCTCACTCCGCTTATCCATCCAATTAAATTGTTTACTCTTGCAGGTTATTGCCATGGATGTGGTCTACGCTCTGAAACGCCAAGGCAGAACTCTCTATGGCTTTGGTGGATGAATCGCCGCTGCTGTCCGGAATTTCGCTAGTTTTCTATTGTTACTTTATGATCCTACGTTATTATTACTCCAAATGCACTCTTTAGTGCCTTCTTGTTTTGCGAATAAAGAGCTTAGTTTGAGTACCTAGTTTTTTGTGGTTATCGATTTTTCCTGGTGCGATAATATTGTACTTTAGGTGTGGGTTTGATTTGGCTTAAAGTGCTTGTTCGCACTAAATATTTTTTTCACGTTTCGACTAAAAAATTTTTGTACCAGAAAAAATGTTTTGGGTCGCGTTAGGACGTAATGGTGGACTATCTTTACGACAATCTTATGACACCTGTTGAATATGAAAACTTAATTTATTAGGGTGTGAGACTTAATATTACCCTATTTCATCTAATGGGAACACCGGTGCGCTTATTTTTCGATCTCCCGAGAATCGGCACAATTTGGGGTCGATCTCGAGATTTTCGGGTGATAATCAAAAATATGAAAACTGGAATCAGTAGAGCTCGTAATAGTTAAAAAACGCAATAAACAGCTTTGCATAATATTAACTCTGCAGAGTCTTCAGTTACATGCAATTCAAGAAAGGAAAAATATTACTTCGAAATTCTTGGCGTTTTGTTTATCTTAAACTGAACACAAACTGAATTTTGAAACACCGTGACTCTCTACATAACGTCCTCTCTACATAACGTCCCAATTCGGCTGGACACTGCTTTAAAGACGCTCTCCATACAACGTCTTTTCGAAAAAAAATTAAAATTGAAAGCGTCTCGACAGAAAATTATCATTTTTTGCTTCTAATACAGTCGACGCTCTCTATAACGACGCTCTTTATAACGACTCGCTCTTTATAACGATCCGCTCGTTATAACGATCTGGAAAAAATAACTATTTGGTCCTGAGCTAAGTCATTCAAGTCAAAATGACGCTCTTTATAACGACGCTCTCTATAACGACTCGGTTTAGCCGGTCCCTTGAGAGTCGTTATAGAGAGCTTCGACTGTATGTTCATTTTGGTCAGCTTTCAAAATTTGCTGTTTTAGAGATTACAAAGTTAATCTCTACAAGGCGCTGCGCTTCCTTCACCGTTCCTGGTCGAATGTCAAGCCGGAAACTATCGCCAACTGCTTCCGAAAACCAAATTCATCAAGACTCGGAAGTAGGCCTTTTATTTTTCACAAAAAAAATTTTATGTGTTTTAAGCAAAGCGCTGGCAGTCGAGAGAATCAGGAAAATGCTGTGATCGAGTTGAAAGTACATTAAGTACGCTCTGGAGGAAATGCAAGCACTGGCTTTGATGGAAGGCGCCTTGGACGACTACTTATTGGTTGACCACCAACTCGCTACTGGTGGAGCTTTCACTCTGGCCGAAATTGCAGCGGAGGTTTTAACGGAAGTGGAAGAGCCGGAGACTGAAAGGTGAGTTTTTTTGCTTTGCTCGGCTCTTTAATGGTTTAAGATTTTAATGGTTTAAAATTTTTTAATGGTTTAAGATTGAAGATCGACCAAGTTCAGAGCCGCCAGTCAATACACAAGAAGCAATTGAAGCTTTGAAATTCTCCAGGATTAGCCGACGAAAATGCCATTGTTGCAGACCAGCCGCTGTGCGATAAAGTGGATAATATGCTTGCCGAAAAACGCATGAAGAAACTGAAGCAGAAGAATATTTGACCCTAGTAGCGAATACCCATCACCCCCCCCCCAACAATTTTTTTTTCAAAATCAGGTTTTAACCATTCCTAAGTAATTCTTTTGCGCTGAAAACGATGAAAAAGGTGTTTTCGGGGATTTTCTGACCTAAGAAGTTGATTTTTGAAAAAAAAACTTTTTGACCAAATTCGACTTTTTGCTTTGGGGACCAAGGTAAACCACCTTTTTTCAGCGTATTCTACCCCGTTTTGTCACTGGAGCTAGGCAAGAAGAGTCTCTATATGCATTTTATGATTAAGAGCCTGCTCAGAATTATGTCTAAGGTAGTGAGTGCGCGCATCTCTAACCAACCAAGCGCCTGCGCCCCCTTCGGGGCGCAGGCGGCAAATTTTTTTTTATGATTTTTTTTCTTCCAAAATCAACTTTTTAGGTCAAAAAATGCCCGAAAATACCTTTTTTTTTTTATCGTTTTCAGCGCATAAGAATTACTTAGGAATGGTTAAAACTGATTTTGAAAAAATTCAAAATTTGAGGGAAAATTTATTTTTTTGCAAAAATTGAGGTTAAAAACGTCGGGCCCCAGGCGAGAACGAACTTGACACTATATGTATAGTTGACTATCTTAATCTATAGACAACTGGTTTAAACGCTTTGAAAATTTTTCGAGAGGACAAAATTCGGCCTTATCCCGATTTTTGACCTTGGCCCCCTTGTTGTTTTTTTTTCAAAATTTTGTTTTCTCCAAAAGTCTTAGAAACTGTTTATTTTGCACTTTTAAACCATGTTCAGCAAAAAAATTCGGTACAAAAATTTCAAAAATTTTTTTGCCTTCGTCTTATTGGTCCAAAAAATATCCAAAAAAAATTAACTTGGAGAACCGAAAAAATTTTTTGAAATTTTTTTACCAATTAATTTTTTTTGCTGAAAGTGATTTGAAAGGGAAAATAAATAGTTTTTGAGACTTTTGGAAAAAATATTTTTTTTGGAAAAAACCACAGGGCGACCAAGCTCAAAAATCGGTATCTAATATAGGACATGGCCCAAAATTGGTTCAGCATTTTTACATTTTGCGCCCAAGTTGTTCACAAATTTCAGTTTTTTCGATCGAAATCATCAAGTCACAACAACCTTCTATACGTGCCATTAAATATCCTCTGTACAACAAATACAAAATTCTGAAAAACAATAAAAATAGCCTATATATTCTCCACCTATCCTTGATAAAAGAACCTGAAAAGGAAGCTGCCTTTATCCGCATTCCCAATATTACAATTGCTGCGGTCACTGCCACAGCCACAACTACATTTACATTGACTCTAACCCGTTTTCTTCGGCAGCAAGTGGAGAATACAACAGAAGATATTGTGGCAAGCCATGATATCTACAATTACTTACCACTTTCGTGCTGCTGAAAACCGAAAAATATTCCAACCTGCAGCAATGGTTTGTCCAAAAATCCACATTTTCGAACATTTCCTTTGTGGAAAAAGTTTAATATATGTTTAAAAAAGTCATTTGTTTGAAAGTATTTTGTGTTGCAATCTGCACTGGCATATTCAAACCAAATTTATTCCAAAATCAAAAGTTTAATATTATGTTATTTAGCAGAAATCAATCATTTAGAAATTAGGGTACAAATCACATTTTAAAAGTATTACAATTTCGATTAATATTACTTCAATTAAGCAATTTAAAAAAAGTGAGAATTTGGCATTGAAAAAAGGGGGACAGCTGTTTAGATTTTAAAATTCGGGCTGGGTGGCGCAGTGGGCAAGCGTTTGTGTTTTTTGGCCCGAAAATAGTGCACAGGTTCGAATCCACGTGGTGGGACGTTATTTATTTTGGATTTTTTGGTCGATTTTTCGGGGTAATTTGACTTTTTAAGCTTCAGATTAGGAAGCAGCGACCCCAATTTACTCTTAGTCATTGTTCAAAGAAGCCAAATAAATAGAGTGCCACCAGCTCGATTTTAGGCCACTAAACACAAAATTTTTATCCAGTGCACCACCGAGTCCGAATTTCAAACATAAACAGCTTTTTCACTACTTTATTTTCTCGAAAGTCTCTTATATAGTCAAGGGATTATTTTTTGAGACTAATTTGGGCAAAACATTAAGATTCTCATCGCTTATCACAGTCGAATCTCAATATAGTAGCATCTCTTCAAATTCGACTCCAGCTGGGTGTCATGATTTTTTTGATTACATTTTAAAAAACTTTTGTTGAATCTAAAAATTGTAGAGATTAGGATTTCACAGATCGTTTTATAAAAAACCCTGAATTTCCATTGTTATAGAAGCTATATATAGAAGACAATATAGAGGCTCTAATTTAAAAAAGGTCATTATTTGATCAGTTTTTACGTAGATCGGTAAAACCAGGATACCTATGATTTGTCTAATTGGACTTACGAATCAGATCGGACAAAACTTCTCCAAAAATTACGTCAAACTCAAATACGCACAGTATGATGCAGATTGTTTTTGCAAAATCAAATAACATATTTGATTCCAAGTCAAACACGAATATTCCAAAAACATCGAAATTCGACGAGAGAGTGCAGTATTGGGTGTCCCATATATGGGAGAATGCACATTTAAGGGTAAAAATTTCTGGTCTTACCCCAGGGCAATCGAATTTGGGATATGTTACTATGTCGACAGTCGACTGTGTTGTTTTGCAAAACAATTTATTTTCGACCAATCGAGTCCACATTGTGCATCAATTTGATGAAAGCAATTCGTTGTAAAGGTTCTCAGCTAGATCCAGGATCAACCCTCTTGTGCAAGGCTAGGCTCACACCGCATACTTGGCCAGACAATCATCTATAATAGCTCCTAATTGCTTGTCAAAATCGTTAGAGTAGATACGCTCATTTGGAGAAAGATTTCTTTGGTTTTCATAAGTATTGCGTCACGGAATCTGAAAATTTTTAAAATATTAAAAAAATAAGTTTATCTTGAAAGCCCTGAAAAACGTACCTATCTAATGCATCCTGCCCCGCATGTCATTTTTATGCTGATTGATCCAGGTCACAATGAATTCCACTACCAAAAAATCTCTTTCTCAATCCCATTTGTAGAATAACAAAGAGGCTCAGCTGTTGCAGCATCAGAATTGCATATACTAGTGCTTCCTCCACATTGTTAGCAGTTTCCACGGATTGTTGGTGTTGGCATAGAGACGGACATTTTCTAGCGTCTTAGTTTTTCTAACTTGGCCGCTTCAGTGTCGAGATGCAGAGCGGCGGAGTTAGTTTTCTGAAAAAAAAATTGGTTATAGAAAAGTTTACCCAGTGAAAATTAGTCTATTTGCGCAATTTTTAGTTGATAAACACATACCGGTATTGTAACATCTTTTTTCATCCCTGCGAAAAAATGTACTTGAAAAAGTTTTTTTCGCTTCATCCAACATTCAATTAAAATAAAATTTCGTTGTACTTCTAGGCCTGTCAAATTGGTTTTAGGTTCATTTCTTATGATTCTGTTCAATGTTGTTGTTTTCGATACGTGATTTTACACCTTCTACATATTCTCTCTGATAGAACCACACCCTCTAATTCAAAATCGTCTTTTTGGCATTGTGTTTTTGACCCACTTTTTAAAAACTTCTTTTATGCACGTTACCCTTCATTTTGTAGCTCATCTTACAGGCCACAAGATGGGTGGTAACTTGCATGAAAGCAGTCTATAAAAAGTGGGTCAAAAACGCAATGCCTTGAACCGGGGGGTGTGGTTCTATTAGAGAGAATACGAATATATTATTTTCCTGTAGTCTACAGTCTTTATAGGAATTGCTTTCAGTTCGAGTCGTTAGCTGAATTCAAAAGCATAGAAATCCGGTTACACTAGCTAAATGTTTGAAAATTTTCGTTGTTAAATCATTTTCGCGCCAACTAGTGTTTATAACTAAAAGCTACCTGTTCATCAGTAGACTCAAAAGATTGCTGATTCGGAGTAGCTGAACCATTGACCTAAATATCCAAGTTGAATTTAAAATGCCGATGATGATTTTTTCGCAATCACTCACTGCACATTTATTACTGATGTTGATGCTGAAGTAGTGATGGTTTGCAAGAATAACTATAGCTTAGCAAAAGAGCTAATTGTGGCGGCCATTTAAGCGAATCTGAGCACAGTTTACTAATGACAAAGACTGTGGCAAAGAATTCACTTAGAAAGCCTTGCTAAACCCACTGCTCTTTCTTGTTGCAAATTGCGAATAATAATCAAATAATATAGTTTTTTAGATCGAATTTCATGGAAAAATATTTTCGTAGCTGAATTTTGAATTTTTGTAGTCCAATATTTGAAAAATGGAATATTCTTCTAGATTTATAGAAAATTAATTAAAAAAAGATTATTATCAAACACTATCACAACAATTTACGACAAAGTTCAGCCACGACACGATATTTAATTGAAAAAAAGATAGGTTTTACTTGATTTACTTCACAATACAACAACTGCAACAATAGTTATTCTTTTAAAGTTGAACCATGATAGTCAAGCATCCCTCAAGTTCGTTCCCGCCTAGGGTCCGACACTTTTTTAAACTCAAATTTTGAATATTTTTGAGAGTTCTGTATAAAGTCTGGTCGCAAATATCGCAAGGATTCCGATTTTGCCGATCACTTTTCAAAAATCATAATATTTTTGGCTAAAATCATAAGCTCGATATAAGATCACCCTATTTTGAAAGAGGGTAACCTTATATCAAGGTTTTGGTTTTTTAACCAAAATATTAGGTTTTTTAAAAACGATTAGCAAATTCGAAATCCTTGCAACCAGACTATTAACACAGAACTCTCAAAAATATCAAAATTTGAGTTTGAAAAAAGTGCCGGATCTAGGCGGGAACGAACTTGAGAGTATGCTGGGCTCTCGGGACTCAACTGTATACCACCACTACTTTTACAACATCAACACAAAACACACATGATTATTAGACTCGGCGTAACCTATTTTGTCAGATTGTTTTTACCACGTCAAATTTAAGATTAGCGTATTTACTCTAATAGTAGCCCCCCTCTAATTGTAGCCTCTCCTAGGAGAGGGGTTGAAAAATAGTAGCCCCCTGAAATCGGCCTATTAAGGCGATTTTGCACCCTCTAATAGTAGCCCCACCCAAAAAGAGGTGGTTAAAATTAGTAGCCCCGGGCTACTATTAGAGTAAATACGGTAGATGGGTATAATTACGAATAAGTTTTTTCAATTTGAACCAGGATAATTCATGGACTGAAAAATTGAACAGCTGTCAACGAAAATTTATAATATTAAATTTGACGGTTGAGTCACAATGGAATGGGTAAAATTGTTATCGTTTAAAAAATTGTGCAAGAAAAAAGATAGAATAAAATCTAAAAAGTCTTTTACTCCAAAATTTTAAAAAATTATGTTTAATACTTTAGGAAAATTAAAAAGCGGTTTTCAGCATGTTTAAAATGTTGAAAAGTGCATGAAAAGTGGTGAAAAGTGAAAAGCTCAATCGTGAAAAGCACAACAAACACACACAATTATAAGATTCAAGCCAGCAAGCACACCTCTGCTAACCCTTATTATTGGTTCAGTTTTAGACGTCTTCAGCACATTACCGCTGCTGTTCGGCACTACGAACTGTTTCTTCAGAGGTTCCTGCAAAGGTGGTGGACTGGGAGACTCGAATTCCTGCTGTTTCAGCCCAGAGGAATTGGCCACAATCTATGCAGAACTCATCCAGCTCCTGGTTTCGCATTCTGACACTGTGTGGCCGGTCAACACCCTGATAAGCTCATATATCACACCCGGGTCTGCATTTAAAAAGCAGGTTTGAGTAGGGAGGCAGGTCTTGAACCTGGGGTCCTGAAGGCAAATTAGGGTTGGGAGACAAGCTGGCCGGAGAGCCCACAGGCACGGTGACCACAGTCACTGTAGAATTGGTGGAATGTTGGGTTGATGGTGGAAAAAGGCATTTTGGGAGTGATTGGCCTGCCATTGCTCCAGGAATCGGTGAAGGAACTCACCTTAAAAGATTGGGTTTCAGTTTCGATATTAAAAAAAGAGAATTTTACAAGTGGGTTATTGAGAAACAAGGACAAAAACAATGTTTACAAAAAACAACAAAAATCTGGACATAAATTTGGTCATAGGTAAATTCAGCGGAACAAATTCAGCGGAGACTAATTCAGCGGAGACTAATTCAGCGGAACAAATTCAGCGGAGACTAATTCAGCGGAACTAATTCAGCGGAACAAATTCAGCGGAACAAATTCAGCGGGGACTAATTCAGCGGACCATGATTTTATTCGTTCTTTGGGCTATGTAGGTAGAAAGAGCTGAACTAAAACAAAGCTGACCCTCACGCAGCACACAAACATTGCTCAACCAATAATCTTTATTTGAGCATAAACGAAAGAAACAATTTAACGGTTTTTAACTAAACAAAGCGATAGATGAGATAACATAAATTCAATAATAGGAGTTTCAATCTTCGTTCATATCCCAGTCATCAAGATTTTGTGGCTGCTGAGGAGGATCTTGTACTGGCACATTGAACACCACTTCTACTTCATCATCGGGCATTGGAGGTGCAGCTTGGCCATATGCGTCTGAATGTAGCGAAGAAAGAGAAGGCGCTGACGAAGGAGAGGATCCACTGCCGTGTAGTCGGTCACCAGCTTCAATATTTGCTCTTCACGTTTGACGATGGCTTTTGGACGAGGATTGCGCACTGGATCAGCCGGATTTGCCGCATGTCTGCAAATGAAATTGAGGAAGGAGGAAATTTTCAAAGACTCACCTTGTTGCCATTTGCCAGGTGGTTTGTTCATCTTCGCGGAGCTTGAGAATGAAGAAGCTAAGATTCATCTTTGCCTTCGGGAACTTCTGGTTAAATTCGAAATGCCAGCCTCCATTGCGTTATTGGTCTTGGAGCTTGTTGGATGACGGCTTGGTGACAATTCCACTTGGCAACCGGATAAAGCGGCTCACACTGTATTCCAGCTGCATCAAAACGGCGGACGTATGTCTTTTCAATGTAGCCCATGTAAGCTAAAAAAAGATAGAGCAGGTCGGATTTACAAAACATAAAAAACATACTTCTCAGGATTCCTGCCTTCTCTGGCGCCACACTTTCATCCAAAATCTTTGCTTCTAGCTCGGCACAACTTCTTCGAATCCATTGGCGACTTCTGCGACCGGGAGAAATGCGAGTGCGGCAAATGATCGGAGCAGGATTCTTGTTTCCACATTGTCGTACAAGCTTTTCAGTCCACGTTTGCCCAACTGCGAGAAGAGATTTTGTGAGAGATGGAAGAGACAGAAGTTGATGACCGCCAACGGAAAACACTGTTGAAGGACATTCGTCGGAGCGAGTTCAAAATCTAAAAAGGGTTAAATCTGAAGGGCGCAAACATATGACAAACCAGACATAATCGCATTCGCTCAACTCCAGGCAACCTTGAGAAAAGTGCAGTCATGGCGCGTCGGTACGTGTATTCAGATTTGTCTTGGAGGAGGATATAAGCAGCTGGCAAAGTTGAGTTTTCCTGAAAGTAGCAGGATGGAGAATAAAGCAGATTAAAAGCTTACCTTAAATACGTTGATTGTAAAAAGCTGCTTGAAGTAGAGCGGACAGGAAAAGAAAGTGCCGTCGATTGACCAGTTTTGTAGAGACGAAGCAGTTGGCGGCCATGCATGGAGATGAAGATGATGATGACGGACTGCCCTGGCTCTGTTGCCTGTGAGTCGAAGAAAAGAAATTGTTCACCGGTTGCAGTCTTCTTGAATTCGTCCGAAATCTCCATCACAGCCAAAGCTTTGTCCACTTCGGCAGCTCCTTCGGCTTGCGCTTGTTGGTCACAATTCGCTTGATGTTAAAGTTAGCCGGTAGTGATTCGATAACTGCCTGCGATGCCCCTGCCTTTGCGTTCGTCAGAATTGATTGAGAGCTGGCTGCCAAATTTTCCATTGCATCCTTCCTGACCTTTGTGAGCCGCGTCCGAGTCTAAACAAAAGTTTTAATGAAAAGATTAAATCAAAAACTACCTCGATTGTCGCTGGACTCCCTCCGTGTAGATCATGAGCTCTTGTTTCCTTTAGCACCAGAGAAAATGCAGATCGAGCTCGGGCATGGCATCCTTCCATTGAGCATCGCCAGTATTGAGTGAGCTTGTTTGCGGAGACGTAGTCCTTCCTCATCGGATAGTGGCACACACTGCCATCACTTTGCCTTTTTCCGATTTGATTTCTGCCATTTTCTGCTGCAAGTAAAAGAAATGAATAACAAAAACGGTCAACGAATTTTTCGATAAAAAATTTCCACTGTCGAACCGCACAAAAACACTGCAGCAAAAATAATTTGAAAAGCATTTTTATATTTCCGCTGAATTTGCTCCGCTGAATTAGTCTCCGCTGAATTTTCTCCGCTGAATTTGTTCCGCTGAATTTGTTCCGCTGAATTAGTTCCGCTGAATTTGCTCCGCTGAATTAGTCTCCGCTGAATTTGTTCCGCTGGATTTACCTATGACCATAAATTTTGCTGTGTAGTACTAAAGAGTATTGATTCTCTGACCGTTGCGGAAAATTCAAACCCAGCATTTATGAGGATCAAGAATTTTAAAACCCATGACCATTAACGCAAATGTGCTCCGAGTGGATGAGATCACAACTTATTGTAGGAATGGCGGGCGTTTGAAAATCCCTATCGAAACTCGGCATGTGCCGACTGGCTCCAGCAAAGACTGTTCCGATTGTAAAGACCCACTAACTCTATGGCCATAAGGATGAAACGATTTTTTAAAAAATTTTGAGAGGAAAAATTTGAAACCCATTGTGCAGTTAAGCTCTAATTTCACTAGTCAAATTTCAAGAATGAAAACCATAAGGAATCTTTTCAATAAAAGTTTTAGTACAAATATGTTAGTGAGTTTTGTGTAGAGGCGCGTTACTTTCGCTGAGTGCATGAATTCTTTGACAACACAACATCTGTAGGACTAAATGGGTGAGAGCCCAACCGCCGGGGAGGCAAAAGCCATGCTTTAAACAGTGTATATCAATGTTTTTATTTGGGGCTCAACAAAATTTCGAAATCACATGAGGAAATAAATATACCGTAAATCCTCTAATATAAGAACCAACCCCCCCCCCTAAATTCAAAAAACGCGTTTGTGGCATTGTGTTTTTGACCTACCATTGAAGATCACTCTCGGCAAATTACCACCTATTTTGTAGCTCATCTCACTAGCTACAAGATGAGTGGTAACTTGACTGAAAGATGACTTCAAAAAGCGAGTCGAAAATACAATTCAAGAACATGATTTTGAATCACAGGGGGGGGGGGTCTTATATTAGAGGATTTACGGTAACCTTTGAAATTAGACGAATTTCTCACCACACTCTGCAGAGGAAATTTTTTGCTGAATTCATTTTGCCGCAAAATTTTGGCACATAAAAGTATAGTTAGGCAAAAAATTATTGCTCCTGCGATTCTCGGTCCAAGGAAAAAGTTGTCAGTAAAAAAAAGTGTTTCCAATAAGCACTATCATTTCCAACTGCAAACTTTGAACAGATCCAGCTGGATAACACAAACGGTCATTTGGCAAATAACTGGAGCGCTAGCTGCTGTACTGCCTGCACACCTCAACATCTAAATGATCAGCAAAAGTGATGTGTTCCTCCAGCAAAACAACAGACGTTCCTCACCTTGCCAATCCAGAGGGACATAACCTATACTACTGCTAGTCCATCCAGCAGTTGTTGCTTTTCTCCTGGCCTCCGTTCCTGTCACTGAAATTTCGGCCATTTTACTACCCCAAAGCAGCTCAGGAATTTGGTTGGAAAAGAAACAACAGAAGAAGACCTTTGATGATCACTCAGGTTAGAGAGGCAGACAGGCGCCACAGGCGGCGGCAGATCAATTTAGCAGGCCAGATGAACAACTGTTGGTTGGTTCTTATTTGTTTTGTTCTGCTCAGTTTTATATATATTTGTGTGGATACATGCTGCTGCTGGCTGGATAGCTGACGTAGAAAGGTAATAGAGACAGATTAGGCTACAGGCATAAAAAGGACTCAGTTTATCACGTCTAAACTTATGTAAATAACTATCGTATTTTCTTAAATAAGGCGGAAATACGGTAGTCTAATTCCGGTGATCCATCACCCCAAAACTTTGATTTATCCTCTGGGTCCAAAGCTAATTTACGCCCGATTTTAGAATTATTTTTTAATCCCGATTTTCAAGTGCTGTCCCTAAAATTGCAAGCATTCTGATTTTGCCAATTGTTTTATAAATATCCTGCAATTTTGACTGGCAAAACTTTTCATCCGATTGCCTTACGAAACATCGAAAAACTTGTTTTTTTAGATGTTTTTGATTTTTTAATAAAAAGCGGATTTTTGCCTAACTAACACTGTTTTTAAATTCGGAAAACGATTAAACTTTTTTGTATCATTATTTTGGAAAAAACCGATTTTTTAGGTGTTCTTTTTTTTTGACCCATATGTAGTCGGAACCATAGGGGACCAATAACTTTTCTATTTTGGGTGGTAGGACCGAGTATCACCAGAAAATATTGAATCAGACATACACTTAACATCTAACAGAGGACAAATGACACACACAATTTACCTGGTCGCCAATCCAATTCAGCTGGTCCGTGTGGTTGTGCAGCATGTTTTCTATACTCCTGAGCCTAGTTTCCAGTGCTGATTCAGTGGTCGGTGGGGCTATTCTCTCACTTGAAGAAGCAGCGATTTCAGAATTGTAGTGGAGGGAGGGGCACTGGCTGGGTGGGGTGTGGGGAACATGGCGTTGAAAGACTGACGCACTTGGTGATAAGCTGATAAATAACATTAGCTAAGTGTGTGCTAGGCATTTTAGAGAAGGCAAGCATGAAGCAGATAGAGAGGCAGGAGGAGAATTGCAAACAAAAAATTGCAAAAATTGACAAGCATGGTCGCAATATATTGAAATTTATAACCGAAAGATTTTAAAGAAAGACTTTGAAAGATTTTGGATCAACGACCGGCAAAATCAGAATCCTCGCGATATTTCAGACTAGACTGGCGAATTGAATTTGGCAAAAGACTTTGAAAATTGAGCTAAAAAGATGTCGGACCCAAGGCGGGAACGAACCTTTGAGGGTGTCGTATAAACGATTTTTGACTGTATTTGTGCTGTCTGCCGTATATTCTCTATGAACTTGACTCGCAAAAAACACAAGTTCGGTGGCGGCTAATCGGGGTTTCTGTTTATCGGGGGTGCCGTTTCGCTGTAAATTTCGTTTACGCGACCTGTTAGGGCGGCTGTTTATCCAGGCTCAACTGTATACCACTTCCTAGACGCCGCACTGCTACCGTACTTATGCATTTATTAAATTGCTTTCAGCCTGATGTGGACTGTCAGACGCTCCGCTTATCCAAATACCTGATGTTTTGAAATTTAAATTATTCTGTCTTTTTTGAAGATGATGGGTTTCACACTAGCATTCTTTTTAATTAAGGGGCATGCTCACCTGTTTAAATTTGTCCCCGCCAATTCAATTTTTTTTCTGGATCATTGGACTTCTGCACGAATTTTTTAACTTGTTTCTAACAAAACTATACCTAAAATTAAATTCTAGCTCTTGTTTTGTTAAAAACCGAGTTGAAAAGTCTTTACAGCAGTTAAATGATTAGGCGAAAATTTTCAAATTGGCGGGACAAATTTAAACAAGTGAGCATGCCCTTTTAAGAAATTAGAACTTTGAGACCCATCAATTTTTCGAAAGCGTGTAAACCAGGTTGTTAGGAAAGTCCTGTCATGACATTCATTCGCGGCAAAACTTTCGGATGGATAGTGAAATTCGCTATTTATAGAAACACGAGCAAAACAATCCTATGAGTTTCACATTATACGTCAAATGGGCCGAATAAGTGCATCAATGTTTTATTTTATTGTATACAAAGCACCTCTAGACCCAAAATTTGACCCTGAATCCGATTCCAGCGTCAAAAACAGGTTTGAAACTTTATTTTCGGAGATACAGACATATTGGGTTGATGCATAAGCCCTGCAACAACCCCTTTGTGCCCCAACACTTTTGGATAAGTTCAAAAATTTCTATAGAAACTCGAATTTATAGAAACACGAGCAGATGGAACAGATAGGTTCCACAATGAAAATTTTATTTGTCAAATTGGAACAAAATTTTTTGATGGGTTTGAACTTTTTTTTATTCTGAAACCCATCAAAAACATTTGTTCCAATTTGACAAATTAACACTTTAACTTTTACGGGTCGAATTATCCGGACAGGTCGAAAAAGTCTTGCGACGACCCTAACGCGATTATCACTCCTCGACTCCAATTTTTTTCACAAAAAGCAAAACTATTTTGGATTTTTCTGTCAGTCTCTCTAGGGTCCTTGCAAAAATTTTACGGCAGTCGGGTATAGTGTCGTACATTGTCAATTTTGCAATTATGTAAAAAAATTGGGTTACTTATTTAGACTAAATCAATAAAATACATTAGGTAAAATAGCCGACCTCATCGGTGGTTACAGACCCATCCTCCGCTGAGTCTAGCTCTTGAGACGACTTTTTGGACGAGTGAAACTCATTAACATTAGATTTTTCCCGAGAAGATGGCGACGAAGAAGACACGTCAGCCAGTTGGTTCACTTCCTCTGAGAGTGCTTTGACTGATTCACTAGATGGCGGTGTTTCTGCAGCCTGCATGCTTTCCAACTGTTTGCGCAGTGTAGTCAGGTTTCTGAAAAACTATCAATTCTAGAAGGACAGCAAATTTTTTTACGAAAAATAAATTTTTACTTATGAATCACAAAAATTTAGTGCAATGACGGTTTCCCTGCTCGATTTTTGGAATATAAAGGTACCCCTTTTTTGGCCAAAAATTTATTTACCCTAAAAGCTGAATTCTTTTTGTAATCCAAATCATAATATTTTTGGCTGCTGATATATGACGATAAACTGAACCGCCGAAAAGAATAACTGTACAAATTGTAGTCTATCACAGCTGCTTGAAATTGGAATAATGATTAGCTGTATAGTTACAGTATTTACTCTAATTTACCACCAACCCCCCCCCTCAAAATTGAGTGGTTACAAATTGAAAAAGTTACAAAAATGGTTTTAACTGGTTATGAAAGTGATATGTCAGTTGATTGTTAAACTTTTCTGTTTGAATGTAGCTCGAGTGGGCGGAATAAAGGGTTTCATTTGTTGACTTTTGTTAGGATCAGTGGGGTTGAATAATTTAAGCCCCCCCTCTAATTTTGTGTACACTCCTTCAACTAATTTAGGCTTTGGCCCGTAGGTTTAGGCTCAAACACTAGCCATTACCAATAACACCTTTTTTACAACTTTTTTTTAAATGGTATTAAAGGTTCTCCGTGGAAAATTATTGGAAAGGATCATTACAAGAGCAATAGTTGAAACTTAACAAAAAATTACGGAATTTGGACTTAAATTGGTATTCCGAACCCTCTCCGAATACCCCTAAATGATGCTTTTTTTGACGATTCAGCTGCTCTAACGCACGTTAAAAAACCATGGTTTTTGCGCACAGCGGTTGTGCCCCGCCAATTCATATTTTTTTCATCATTGAACTTTTGTACGGGTTTTTTTAACTTGGTTTCTAACAAAACTATACCTAAAATTAAATTCTAGGCCTTTTTTGTTAGAAACCTAGTTGGAAAATCCGTACAGAAGTTCAATGATTAGGAAAAAATTGAATTGACGGGGGACAATCGCTGCGCGCGAAAACCATGGTCCTTTAAACATGTTTTGAAACTTGACAAACCTAACATGTTTTTAAGAAACTCATTTTTGACAAAAAAATTTAGAAACTTTTTAACGTCTAAAACGTGTAAAAACATATTTTCAGGGCTCGGCCGACCATTTTCTAAAAGATTTTTTTTTGACCAAAATTTGACTTTTTGCATTGGGGAACTAAGGTAAGCCAACCTAAAAGGGTACCAGGGTGACCAAAAGATAAAAACGAGGATATTTAAGGGTATTGTAGCCCGTTTCGGTCACTGGAGCGTGGCAAACTGATTATTTATATGCATTTTTGATCAAGAGTCTTGCTCGGAATCATGTTTAAGGTAAGTGAGTGCGCGCACACACACATACACACTGTTCCTTTTTAGGTTGAATCACCTTGGTGCCCCCTAGGCAAAAAGTTTTTTTGTCGAATTTTTTTTGTCAAATATGAGTTCGCCAGCATAAAAATATGTGTAACGTGCGTTAGAGCAGCTACATCGTCGAAAAAACATCATTTTGGGGCACTTTGAGAGGGTTCGCAATGCTCGCAATACAATTATGCCCAGTATTTTATGAGACGGTTCAGATCATTTCGATGTTGTTCTTGAACTTTTCCGACAGCTGGACAGACTATGGAGAAAATTTTGTACAATAGAGTCTTGATGCAAGGTCTGACTTAAAAGAGCCCGATCCTCTATTAGGTCCGTCTTTTTTATCGAATTTTTTGGTCTGTCTAACCCTAAAAATTGCGAGGATATGACTTGTCCGCCTTTTTTTTTAAATTACTGGTTAATTCTCTAATCACTATATTCTGATAAGAGTGTGGCGTTAATGTGCTAAGAAACTTACTGTAGTCTGTCTATAGCCTGCCCGTAGGCATCATCCATCTTCTGCTCCTCAAACTGGTTTAGACGGGAACGCAACTGACGCATACGCTGTTTTCTGGCCTCAAAGGCGGCAAACCGCTCTGATATGCGAGCGTGGAATTCATCCCTAAATTTTTTTGTCAACTCTTTCACCTTAATACCTAAAAACCATACTTTTTGAAGTCTTTACTGTGCTCAACTGTGTCAGCTGCTTTGACCTCTGAATCCTCCTTTTGGCCGCTATTTCAGGAATCGGAGGAACCCTCACGGAATCTACTTGTCCAGCTGAGACCACCTGAATCGCTTGGATTAACAAATATTTTGCGTAAGTAAGATAACTGACCACTGGTTTGACGAGCAACTCCTCCACCCGCTTTTTGTCACTTTTATTCTGCTGGTCGCCGGTCTTGCCAATATATCCCCTCTTAGCAGCCTCTTTGCGCAATCGCTCCAATTGTCGCTGCTTTCTGTCGACACTTTCTGACTCACTGGCTACTGAAAATAAACAATTTTTTTATTATTTTAAACCGTGTATTTAAAAAAAAAGACACGCAAAATCACAAATGTATATTTTTAAAAATTGCAATTTTCTGTGAAACTTTTTATGTGGTTGGTTTTTCTCATTTAGAGACAGAAAAACGGGTGTTGACGGGACGGGATTTGTCGACCCGAATTTCGAACAGCACCTGGATTTTGTGAGCCCAATCAGTGGTATCTCTTATAAGTTAGTTTGATTGGTAAAAGTGTTTCTGTGACTGTTTCAGTGTCAGCCTGAATGGTACTTTTTCATTTTATTTTCATCAAAAGTGAATATTCTGAGACATCTTAGGAGCCTAAATTTCCTCAATGATCCAAATTACGCAACTGAGCTGTTTTGTAACTAGAATTTCTGAAAAAATTTTGTTGACTGGAATGCGTCAAAATAAACAAATCCGAGAAAAAAATATTTGATTTTGATGGAAACTGAAAATTCAAAAAAAAAAACCGACAGCAACTGTTTCAGTGTCAGCCTGAATTTGTGTAGAAGATTCCTTTTATTAGGTCAGTCCATAAGTTCGCGTTTGGTTATAAACAAGGCACAAAGTTTTTTCATAGGTTTAAAATCTTATGGGTACTAGTGTCGAATAGGTAACACCTTCAAAATTTTTGCTGACTACCAAAAAATACACATTTAATCAATGGAATATTTTATTCTGTTAAATAAATTTCTATTCCAGAGTTCTCGATGGATGAGCTAAGGGGGTTTAAGCTTAAGCACGTTTTTGATCGAGTCCAATGGTCAGATGATCAGTTTCTCGAATGGTTCCAGCATCTTGGCTTATTACATAGCAAGCGTTCCTGTGAATGTGGCTCTTCTATGCGTCTACGTGAAAAGCCTTCGAAAAAATATGACTACTCCCAACAAAATGGATCTTTGGAGGTGTAGAGCGCGGAACAAACAAGTAATTATTAGCCTTAATCACAAGTAGCACATTTTAAATGGTTTTTAAATAGGTCTTTCATGTTTGGGTGGAAAATCGTGATACGAATACACTGTTGGATATTATTCAGCAATATATTCTTCCGAGTACTTTTTACGTTTATGATATTTTAATACCAGATTACCAGCTCGGCTGAATTTATAGGAACAACAATTATTTCGGACGGATGGCCTTCGTACAGAAAAATAAAACAACTGCCCGAGGGATATGAGCACTTGGCAGTCAATCATTCAGAGCATTTTGTGGATCCCATTACTGGAGCGCACACCAACAGCATTGAATCAGCGTGGCAGAAGCTAAAGGCCAGAAACAAGAAAGAATACGGAACTGCATCGTCTGAATTTGGATCCTATATTGAGCAACATTTGTGGTTTCAGATGTTTTCTGGTCCGGATTGTTTTTATAATCTGATGTCTCAAATTTGTGATTTGTATCCTTGTGAGCGAAAATAAAAATATTTCATTGATTAAATGTGTATTTTTTGGTAGTCAGCAAAAATTTTGAAGGTGTGACCTATTCGACACTAGTACCAAGTTTTTTCATAGGTTTAAAATCTTTTGGCTAATATACGCCATCAAAAATTTACAGAAGGGTCTCAAGATTGAAATTTGATTTATACAATTGGAACAATTTCTTTTGATAGTTTTCAAAATTCCCATTTGGTTTTCAGAATTTTGATTCTGAAACCCACCAAAAGTTTTTTGTTCTAATCTTCAAAATTTAATTTTGCTTGTGGAACCTGTCTCATGACTTCGAGAGGCTGTTATCAGTAAAAACACATGAAACCCATGCAGTAACTCTCTGAATTGCGTGTAAGTAACCGCGAAATTATGGACAAACCCAATACAGTCGAGTCTCGATTTAACGATCACCCAATTTAACGATCACCCTCGATTTAACGATCACCTGGGTTGGTCCCTTCAATAATAAATTCCGTCAAATTACCCCTCGATTCAACGATCACTCTCGATTTAACGATCACCTGGGTCGGTCCCAGGGTGATCGTTAAATCGAGACTCGACTGTATGTTGGGTTGATCAGTAAGTTCGTGCACTAACCCTTACATTTTTTTTCAAAATTTTTTTCGTCTCAAAACTATTGAAACTGGTAATTCTAGACATAAAATTGCACGCTGAGCACAAATCTCTGCTCAGAATTGCATTACAGATTGTAAAAAGCTGAGAAAACCACCATTTTGACTGCTTACTCTAATTGTGATATGCCATACATTTGTTTTATTCTTGTTTTATTGTATTCAATATTATACTTCCAAATACAAACATGGTACCAATCGACTCGCCAGATTAAGCTGAGTCGATTTGTACCATATTTATACATGATCGGGTCGGTTGGCCGAGTCGATCCTTGGGTTATTCCCTGAAATACCCCAAAAACCGGGTTCGGGTACCCTTTTTGGTACCTTATTTGAGTGTGGTATGCTGGAGTCAACGCTTCTATAATACAAATATGGTACCAATCGACTCAGCTTAATCTGGCGAGTCGATTGGTACCATGTTTGTATTTGGGAAGTATAATATTGAATACAATAAAACAAGAATAAAACAAATGTATGAGATATCACAATTAGAGTAAGCAGTCAAAATGGTGGTTTTCTCAGCTTTTTACAATCTGTAATGCAATTCTGAGCAGAGATTTGTGCTCAGCGTGCAATTTTATGTCTAGAATTACCAGTTTCAATAGTTTTGAGACGAAAAAAATTTTGAAAAAAAATGTAAGGGTTAGTGCACGAACTTACTGATCAACCCAATACTAAAAATCATAAATCATGCCCTGCAAATCATGCCCTGATAATTTTTCACTCCACAATTTTCAAAACCAATACACCAAGTTCGCCTTTCTGCTGCCCATCCCAGCCACACATGTCCTTGCAAACCCAAAGTCAAAACCAAGCCTAAAACAAACCAAACCCAATGGCTCTAATTAATCATCACAATCGCTACTACCATCTCCGACCACCAATCCCTTCAAAGTCAAACCCCAAGTCCAAGCAGCACCTGGCAATTCAAGCAAAGCCAACCACCGCCACTAATAGCCAACTAATACCTACACACACACTCCACCACTAATAATAATGATAAAAGAGAGGAAGTGGTGGCGGCAGCAATAGTATTACTTAGATAAATAAATAAATTTCTCCATGGCAGCTGCTGGTGGTGGTAACCAGGCTAAAGCAGCTGCCCCCCCCTAACTTTAGCAGCTACTAGGTTGGGTAAAGTGTGAGCGTAAATAGTTTGGCGAAAATAGCTGTTGTTGTTGTCTGGCTGCTGGAGGCAGTGCCCATAGTTGATTGCGCAGGGGGATGTCTGGCCTTTGGCATGGCTCTTCCTTTGGCTGGGGGATGGGTGTAAGGGGGCAAAAAAGAGACACTAATCTGTTATCCCCCCCTTGTTGAGCTATGAGCCAAGTTGTTAACGAAGGAGGGGGACAACAACAACAAGTGCAATGTCGATTGGGGGAGGGAAGTGCTCTGGACACGCTAGCTGGAGGGTTGGTTTGTGAGCGGGAGGGTTTGTGAGCGAACAAAAATTGGATAAAAGAGTGTAGTGTAGCGAGGAGTATACAAAATCGTAAGACAGACTTGAAAATTTCTCGGTTGATTAGAAGAAAGAGGAGAGCACAATTTTTGGAAATGCCCGAAAATGTTTCCTTCAGCTTCTTAGATGTGTTTGAATGGCGCAGTGGGTAAAGCTGTTCATCACACGATTTTATATACCAAATAAGCAGTGTTGTCCATTTGGCTCAAGCGAGCCAAACGCAAGATCTAAAATCGCGTGTCCTAGCGGGACGGCCATCAACTGACCACCATTTTTTCGGAATATTTGCAACTTTTGATTAAAAATCGATAATTTTGACAGTAAAAATTTTCGGAAAGTCAACCCTAGTACCGAAATCTCTTCTTGAAACCGAATCCGTTGATATCAGGTCCAAAAACTTTCAGGGAGCTGAGATATTAGTATTTTGAGTAGACCACACAGAAAATTTGGACCACTTACCTACTTTTAAGGATATCTCAGCTTCCTGAAGTTTTTCGGACCTGATCTCAACGGATTCGGATTCAAGAAAAGATTTTGGGAATAGGGGTGACTTTCCATAAACTTTTATTGTCAAAATTGTCGATTTTTAATCAAAAGTTTTTAAATATTCCGAAAAAATGATGGTCAGTTGATATTTTACCGTCATAGCGAGCGAAATGGGTTCGAGCCATATGGCTCGCGAGCCACACGGATCGCCAAGTTAGCTATTTGGTGAGCGAGCAACTCGCGTGCTTTTGAAAGGGGCGCGAGCTCCTAGCTCGCAAACGAGCCAAATGCACACGGCTATTTTCTCCGAGATCACGAGTCCAACCCCACATGCCGTAACTTTTGATTTGCAAATTTTTTATTATTGGTTTATTCGACGTAAAATCGAAAAGTAGACTTAGGTCACAAATATCAAATTTTCAACTTTTCCTATAAAATTTTGAGTACAGGTCAAATGAGAGTCCAGACTTCACGTCAAATATAATGCGAAAAGTTGCATGAACTTATTTTTGCATGAGAATGCGAAGGTTTGCACATTCGAAGGTGTACCGAAATGTGGACCTGGATCTGCTCTACAAAGTTGGGGTTGATTTTTACAAAATATCGGGTATTTACGCAAACTAGAAGCCATTTAAAAAAAAATAAAAAAAAATAAAATAGAAAAAAAAATTATTTTGCAACTCCGTTTTTTTTATCAGTATCAGAATTCATTTTAAGTCGGGAACTTGTTTTTCTACTCAAATTTAAGGAGGTTTTTAATTTCCTGCAAAATTTGCTTCAAAAGCAGAAAAAAACGAACAGGAGAAGATTGCGCCAAATCACTTCTCGACAATTCAATTTGGGCCAAAATTATTCGCCATATTCGGCAAATATTCTTCTCCTGCCCAAAGAAACATTTTTGTGCATTTTAAAAAGCCGTGAGGAATCGATGATTGGATTATTTTGTAAAATATTAGGCTGCCAGCATAAAATTCGTATATCATTGTGTGGAATGTAGTAGTCAGAAAATATTTCCAATATATTAAAACGAGCTCTGAAAAAGAAATGGGTTGCAAATAGACGAAGAATACAACTTAAAAAATTTAAACCTATGAAGAAATTTGATTTCAATTTTCATAATATTGTATAAATTGATAAGGCTTGAGATAACTACTATAGATGTAGGAAAGTTGTGTAAACTTAATTATGGAGGACTTCTGAAAAACTAAGAAGTTGAACGACATACCGTAAATGTTCTAATAGAGCCCCCCTTCCTAATAGAGCCCCTCTCTCGACTTTGAGGGTCAGACAACATTTTGCAAAGCCGTTTTTTGCATTTTCTTAACTCCCACGAGCTCTACTGAATCTGCTACTTAGATTTTCGATCTTCACCCAAAAATCTCGAGATCGACCCCAAATTTTTCCGATTTTTAGGAGGTCGTAAAATAGAACCCCCGGGGGCTCTATTAGAACATTTACGGTATATAAATCTTTACCAAATAAAATGAGTTCTAGGAGAGAGACGGGTTACAAAAAATAGGAAATTTTGGAAATAAAACAAAGTGTCGGACCCAAGGCGGAAACGAAATTTTTGGGGTGCTGGAAAAACGAGGTTTGACTGGATCAGAATTTCGACCAATCGCCTTGGCCCACCAAGGTAAAATATCTTTTATTAAGGTACCCTACCACGTTTTGGTCACTGGAGCTAGGCAAAAGAGTCTCTGAATGCATAGACTGCATATTGTTTCACCTCTAATAAACGACCTCCTCCCTTGATTTTGACTAAGATTTCAGAGATAAGACCATTTTTGATTGATAATTTCAAAATTTTCAGAGGTTTGAAAAATAAACGCCCGGGGCGTTTATTTGAGTAAATACGGTATTTGATCAAGAGTCTTGCTCGGAATCATGTCTGAAATAAGTGATCAAGCCCTCTGCGCCCCTTTCGGCGCGACTTACCCTGTACATGAATTCTTGATAAATAAAACGACCATTTTAAGGCAGCACTTTTTTCTACTTTGACCTCCTACTGTGACCAAGGAATAAATATAACCCGACACCCTATTTTTGTAATAGGGTGGCGTGTGCAGAGGCAACTTAATGGCAAAAGTTTTAACTATTTTAAAAAATGGTCGTCAAAATCGGAATCCTAGTGATATTTGGCGATAGACTGACGAATCATATTTGGCGAAACTCTTAGAAAGAGATGTGAAAAAGTGTAAAACCCAAGGCTGGAACGAACTTGAGGGGTGGCGGGTTACCAATAGTTGACTGTATTAATCAGTAGGCTCCTTGAAAAAATGGCTTGGCAACGAATTGAAGGGTCGATAGGTGGACCTTTGCAATTTATCAGATAATCGTAGAGGTTTGGGACTAGGAAATAAAAGCCTGAGATTAGCAGAACGAATTTTGCTAAAAATAAAAGCAGTCCAGATAAAGATGGGTTCCACAAATAAAATTATCAAAAAAACTAAAAGATGGATTTTTCGCAACCCATCACAAGAGCTCTTGTTCCCTTGTCTTATTCAGGCCTTTCTCCCTACACCTGGATGGAACTTGCACGATCACATTCGAAAGTCAGATTAACGAGTGTAGCAACCAACCGACTCAGGGGTGGTAGTAAGGGCTTGCTTACAATGGGATGTCGATGTCGAAGTAAAAGTGGTGTCTAGATTTCAAGTTTCCCATAGGAAAATGCCAAATCTGATATAGATGACCTCTACCTACTTTTTGATTTTAGTTATAGGTAATCTACCGTATTATCTCTAATAAGACCCCATGGGGCCTTATTTTTCAACCCCTCTTTGAAGGTGGGGTCTGATTAGAATTCGCCTTTTTAGCCTAATTAGGCCTTATTTGAGGTGGGCCTTATTTTTCAACACCTCTTAAGACATGGGGCCTTATTAGAGGGTGGAGCCTTATTGGAGAGTGGGGTCTTATTAGAGATAATACGGTATATCAGATTTGGCATTTTCCTATGGGAAACGCGAGATCTAGACACCACTTTTACTTCGACATCCACATCCCATTGTAAGCGGGCCCTAACAATCAAAATATCCGCGGATACGAATAAATATCCGAGGATAAAATCCGTAGTAACAATCAAATATCCGTGGATATTTATCCGTATCCGCGGATATTATCCTTAGCCTGGTCGCGGGCTGGATAAATCCGCGCATAAAAATATTTTCTTGTGTATTTTAAAATCGATTACTATCCAAAACGAGTGCATACGTTCGAATAGGTGTACCATACTACTAAAAAAGAAGTTTTTTTAAAAAATCAGTCTTTTAGTCATGTATTTGCTGCACTAAATTTTTTCTTCAAAAACTATAAAAAATTATTTTTTTTTATCGTTTCAGCACAGAGAAAATGCTTAGCAATCATTAAAACAGGATTCCGAAAGCAAATCTATCTGGGGAAAGTTATACTATGGATTTTAACATAAAACTTTGAAAAAGAGCTTCTGCGGTCTCTAAGTGTACAATTTTGTAGAAAAATACTTTTTCCATCCTTCTACAAGACTAATTGTAGAAATTATAAAAACTTCAGACAGATTTAAGGGAACAACTTTTGCAAAATTTCTTCAAAAACATGGTGCAAAAAAGATTTATGTAATATTTTTCGACTGATTTTGTAAAATAACACATGAATAAATTAAATAAAACATCTTTCTGGTTTAAGGTGAACACTGAAAATAGTAGTTTAACTTTTTTTACTTTTAGTCGGAATACCCATGGTCATACTTATTCGCAGATTTTATCCGCAGATAAATCTGTGGATATATCCGCGGATGGATCCTCAACTGTCCATAAACCCGCCGATTGTTTCCGTATCCGCGGATATTTCTATCCGCGGATTTTATCCGTATCCGCGGATTTTATCCGTTGATTGTTACTACCACCTTAGCAGTCAACTCCAGAAATATCAACGGTCTTCAAACTGCACTTATCCACCTAAGAAGGTGGAATAGGATATTAATAAATCAGATGGCCCACTCATTGCTGGGTTTGAGTTGTATTCAAAGGGTTAGAAAACTTATACTCTATTTTTGTCATGTCGTATTTTTCCAATGGGTGGTATAGATACTAGGGGTAACCTTTTGAAAACTTTTGCTGTCAAAATTAGGGTTGGAGTGCTGACTTGTGCGGTATTAGTGGCGGGAAGCTTTGTTAACCAACATTTTGATTAGTTTTAAAAATTCTGTTTATACTATTTTGTAGAGCGTTAAAAAAGAGGTGCGGTATTTAGTCAGAGCATGCTCTTGAAATAAATTGTTTCAGGGTCTAAAATGCGTCGCCAAGGTTTCAAAAAGTTTTTTTGGAGTGGTCGGAAGAAAAAACTTTTTGAAACCTTGGCGACGCATTTTAGACCCTGAAACAATTTATTTCAAGAGCATGCTCTGACTAAATACCGCACCTCTTTTTTAACGCTCTACAAAATAGTATAAACAGAATTTTTAAAACTAATCAAAATGTTGGTTAACAAAGCTTCCCGCCACTAATACCGCACAAGTCAGCACTCCAACCCTAGTCAAAATTATCGATTTTTAATCAAAAGTTTCAAAACTTTGTCCAATAAGTGTAACGATTCGATGCTTTCTCGTGGACCGATCCGGATAAGTATTTCTACCAAAAACAAACAAAGTAACCTAACCATTAACCACTATACCATACAGACACAACACCGTAAGCGCCTATCAAAGTTATATACAACTCCAGCTCTCCAAAAACAGACTTCCTACTTTCCAAACCCAATTTCCCACTTATACAGTTGGCTCAATTAAAAATGCATTTACCCACAACTTTCTCAGCCAGCTCACCCCTAACAACAACAATTACAACTATAATAATAACATTGGTGGGAAAATGGTTGACTACTGTAAAAACTAGAAAACCTGAGTTGGATCCAAAATCATATAGCCATAGCCCAGAATAGAAGCAATCAACCTGGAACAACTACTACTCCCACAATTAGTTTAGTGAAGTGCGCAAAAGTAAAGTTGTTATTAGTGGCACACACATCCCACAGTTGACTCAAGCCTTTTATATGAAAAAAAAACTCAAGACGAAACATTTTCACACCACCCCCTTATTAGTGATGGTGAGGGGGTTGTCTTAGAAACCACTGCAGATTACACAGCACCACTTAGACCCTAGAAAAGTAGGGGAAGAAATCAGGTGCAACGTCACCTGCTGCACTTTGTTCAAATTAAAAATCACAGATTTGCTGGCAAATTTAGAAACATTACAAAGGCTATATTGCATAAGAGACCAAAAATCTGGTTTGAGCTGCGAAAAAGAGTCTATTTTGGGGGCTGACTGGGTCTAAAATAGTACATTTTTGGAAATGAGCTACTTTTCGAAGGATTGCAAGTTTTTTTTGGATTCGTGATGTATTAGAATTTTCTAGGATGGACTAATGCTTAATGTTTATGGCAAATGTTTGATGTCAATTTGGGTTACAATCAGTGCGGTATCCTAAGCCGGCTGACCTTTTATTCTTGAAAAAGCGTCATTTTTGCATTTTTTGCAATTTAAAAAAAGCGCGAAATCGGGCACTTATTGGTTGGGGGGGGGGATGGGTTTCACTTATTTAAAAAAAGTGTTTAAACGACTCCTAAGTAATTTTTATTTGCTTAAAACGATAAAAAAGTTATTTTCTGACATTTTTCTACACAAAAATGAATAAAAAAAATTTTTTGGCTAATATTCGACTTTTTGCCTTGGTCCGCCAAGGCAATCCAACCTGAAAGAGTACTTGGATACCCAAAAAGATGGAATTTGAACATATTTCGTTGACTGGGGCCTACCGCATGAAAAAACTCTGGTATGCATACATTTTTATGCATCCAGAGTCACTTTCGAGTGATTTGCGTCTAAGGTATGTGGGTGTGCGCATCTCAACTCCAAGCCCCAATGAGGCGCAGGGGGCTTGGGGTCTTGGAGTTGAGATGCGCGCACTCACTTACCTTAGACATGATTCCGAGCAAGACTCTTGAAAAAAATGCATTTAGAGGCTCTTTTTGCCCAGCTCTAGTGACCAAAACGGGATAGAATACCTTAATACAAGGCAATTTGCCTTGGTCCCCAAGGCAAAAAGTCAAAAAAAAAATTTCAAAAAATTATTTTTGTGTGGAAAAATGTCAGAAAATAACTTTTTTTGTCGTTTTAAGCATATAAAAATTACTCAGGAGTCGTTTAAACACTATCTTTAAATAAGTGAAAAACCTGCCCCAATCCAATAAGTTCCCGAAATCGGCCTTTTGGATATTTTTGAATTGCTTTTTTCGTAAATTTGGTGCGACTTACTTCCAAGGAAATTTGTCTGGAAAAAGCAATTTGTTGTTTTTAGACAATTTACGTCCCTAGTGTACAAGTGGAACGTTTTATCGGCCTTGATCCTCTCCTGTTGATTTTTTGTGATTTTTTAGGTTTAGGCAAGGGTAGGCCAGCGGATGTTACGACGGATTCAAACATGTTTTTTTATCTGTTTCATACTTCAAGAAACATGTTTGAGTGTGTCTCAATACACGATGACCTACCCTTACGTACGCCGTAAAATCACAAAAATCAACAGGGTACCCAAAATAATCAAAGGCAAGATGGTTAAGAAGGGTAAAGAAGGGTAATTTATGCCTTTTATAATTCACGAAAAAGCAAAATTCTTATCCCTGCAAAAATAGCCAAAATGACTATGAAAATTCAAATAAATTTTGTCTCCATAAGAAAAACTGGTTCACGAAGATTGAAAATTTGGCTCTATGTGTTCGAGGGTACACCCAAAAAATATGTCTTGGTCTCCTCTGTTGTTTTTTTGCCAAAAAAATTGTATCTTCAAGTCTCAGAAACTACTTGTGGTGTACCCTCAAACACATAATACCGTATTTTCTCTATTAAGGAACCCCTCTCTAATAATGAATCCCCCCTCGATTTTTTAACTAGGATTTTAGAGTTAGGGCCATTTTTAATTTACAATTTCAACACTTTTGAAGGATTGAAAAATAATGAGCCCGGGGGCGTTAATAGAGAAAATACGGTATTTGTAATAATAATATGTGTCCATATTATGGAGCTTAAAATTTTGAATTGGAGTTATTGGCGTGGGCATGCCTCTTGAAAAAGTTGACTGTACTGCATGTTTAATCGAGAGCTATGTTTCAAGCTAGCGCTTTTCATGCACAAAATTGATGCTAAAACTCAAAAATGTGTGGATCTCATAAAAATTTTGAATAAAAATACCATTTTTCCGCTCACTTAAAAAGAATACATCAAATATTTTTTCACTGCCAAACCTATTTATTATCAGCAAACTTCTGCAAAATGTATGATCTATTGGGTGCAGTAGAAATTATACAAGCAATTAATGTCCGGGCACACCCTCCCCTACTTTTACCGACAAAACTCTATATAGAGCAACTTTTTTTCTGACAACCACTACTATTACTACTGCTGCTGGTAAATTAAAAAAATAATGATGAGGTCTCTTTTTTCTGGCTACTTCATCTAGCGCAACTGCTGCTAAAAATAGGCGCAAATGATGATGATGAAAAGGCTGGCTAGTCCAAGTGTAGCCACTAGCATACAGGGTGTCTATAGGCTATTTGAGAGAATAGCCATGCCTTAATTCATCTAATAAAAAGCACATCCTTTTATTTTTTGCTCAACTTGCTCACGAAAAGGAACTTTTCTTAGTGAGGGGAGGGGGTTGGTGGTGATAATACAGGGTTGCGAACTCAAAATTTTGAAAAAAGCACGTTTGGCCAAAAAACTACAAATTACCGTATTTCTCTAATAGGCGCACCGGTGCGCTTTTTTTCAATCTCTCGAAAATTGAAAAAATTTTGAATTTGATCTTGAGATTTTCGGGTGAAAATAAAAAATCTAGAAAGTGGAATCGGTAGAACTCGTGAGAGTTAAGAAAACGAAATAAACAGCTTTGCAAAATATTGACTCTGCACCGAGATCCAGATCCTCAAAGTTGAGAGGGTGCGCTTATTAGAGCGGGTGCTTAGAGAAAATACGGTAGTCTTCTTTTTTCAAAAAATTTCATTTTATGCAGTACTTATTGATTTTTAAGCACTGAAAAAAGATTCTGACCTAAATCCTCAAAAAAAAAATTCAGTTCCCAAAAAAGTACAAATATTTTTAAAAAGTACATTTAGATGACCTGATGTAATATTATAACTGCTTTTGCTAAACTTTTTGGCATTTTTCGACAAAAAGAGAATAATTCGTATTTTTGGCCAAATATACCGTATTTTTTTTCTAAAAGAGCTTCCTGCTTTAAAATGCATCACCCCCTTCTCTTTATCCGACTTTGGGAGTCTGTATTTCAGCCCAGAGCCAAAGCTTTCCATTAAGTTTTCCTAACTTCTACGAGCTCTGCTGATTCTGATTTTTCGAGTTTACATTTTCAACTGAAAATCTCAAAGTTGACCTTGAATTTTTCCCAAATGAAGGGGTTTGAATGAAAAGGCCCACGGAAGCCTTTTTAAAAGAAAAAACAGTACTTGTTAAAAAAATTGTGAGTTATGTATGCTGCTATAACCCAGCAGTGGATTTAGCTTGAGAAACCAAGGCAACTTTTTTTTTAAAAAAGTTTGCCGATTTTTTTTGCATGGCAATGATTTAAAAAAATTTACAGTTAAACAAAAAATTAATCATCAAAGCCAACTTGGAAAACAATATAAACCACCCTGTAATCCATGCAAAGGGGATATACACTGCTGCCGCCAGCCATTTGACTCATCTAACAAACGCCTAGATACGAGCTAGTACTGCTAGTGGGTGAAAACTACTACTAGTAGCAGCTTTGCAGCACAGAGAGGTTGCGCTGTCTCACAATTATTGTTAATTAATTCAAGACTTGTCCCCCCCCTACCCTTGCTATGCCTCTATAAAAACAACAGCAGCAAGAGGGGTTTGAAGAATTAAACGCAAGGGCTGTGGGAAAGGCAACTGGACTACTGGTTGCTGGGCTGGCTAATTGCGTTAACTTGTAGCCTTTTTTTGGATACAAGGCTGGCTAAGGGAGATGCTGGTGAATGGTTTTTGGAGTGAATACGGTGAAAAATGTGTATGCACCCAAGCGGGAATCGAACTCGGTTGTACAGTAAAGGGAGTCAGAGTCACGAGACACCTAATTTAGTCACGAGACAAGCCTCAATAACAAACTTTTTTCAAGTGTATTTCAAAACTTTTGGTGCCAAAATGTTTGCTAGATTCTGCTGATCATTTTGAGCAAAAAACATCTGAAATGTGAAATAAAAATTATGTCAACAAACCGGTTGAAATTTGTCTCGCGACTTTTGTCTCGCGGTAGTCTGGGGAGGGCCAAAGAGTGTGATCACATTTACACATCTAACTGCTTATATACCGTATGTCCCAAATATTTCGGCGGATTTGAAATGGCTATAACTTTTTTTAAAAGCAAAATTTCGACATTCTGTTTTTCATAATTATTTTTTCTTGATGCGCATTTTTGTTTTCTCCATCTAACTGGAAAACTTTTTATTGAAAAATTTCACTTTTTTACCTTGGTCCCCCCTGTCCCCCCTGTCCCCCACAAGTGTGGTGTTGAAGTGATCCTCACATTCTCGGTTATCCACCAAAATTATCAGCGCAAGGTTTCACATCTGTCAAAGCTTATTTACAGGCTAAGACCTGCTAAATTTACAAAAACCGATCATTCGGATGGGGGGGGGGGGTAGGGGGTAGGTTTTGGCTGGTATGATTTATATTCTTTGACTTTTTTTAAAAATTCATACGTTTCATGTACTTCACGAAATTGAATATTATGTTAGCGCTGAAATTAGATAGAGTGGAAAGACATTAATCAATGTCCAATTCAGTAAATCACTGCTGTAAATGATACATTTTATCCCTAAAAGCCAGCGAACTTTTCAAAAAGTAGAGTGAAATAAATGAAGTATGCACCTAGGAGTATTTGAACCTTCGACCCTAGGCGGTACATGTCAAAACACTCTCGCCGCCAAAATGCTCTCGCAAGGTAAAGGGTACTGGGGATACCTGGATATCTATAATTTTGTTTACTTAAGGGTATTCTACACCCAAATATATGTATTAGACCCCAGAAAAAGGGCGTGAATTTATTAGTCACAACATCCGTACGCTGCCCTACCCCAAGCCTAAGGGCTAAGCCTAAACTTGTTGTTTGCAAGAGTAGTTACAGCGATTTTGAAAAGGTCAGATTTATGGGGGGGGGTGTATTCTATACTAGCGCCAATATTTGCTGTAGGACAAAATATTTTCAAAATTTGAATTTTCATTACTCCGGTATTTCGAAAGTATTTTGGCCACGAGAGTATTATGGCCGTTCTCGTCTAAGAGTATTTCGGCCGTGAGAGTATTTTGGGCGTGTCCGACCCTAGGCGATGCGTACATTGGCGTAGCTAGGGTGGGGCTAGTTCCACCCTCCTCCCTGTCAGGATTTTTTAGCCTTTTCAGCCCTTCCCATTAGGAAAAATTTTGCAATCCTGTGTACGCCTATGGACGCGTATATAAAGTTCTCTGTCCCTTTGAAAAAATTCTGACCACTACCGAACAAACATTGCTCAATCAAATACACTCACATTTCAGCTTTGAAAATTCCACTTCTTGCAGTGCCTTGCTGGCCTCTTGACCCTTCTGCTGGCTCTTGTTGTTGTGAACGTGTGCAAGAGCTGATTTCTGAAAATTAAAGATAATCAGTTATGGAAACAGTAGACCAACTCACTTTCTGCTGGTTCAGTGCAATCTGTGTCTGCAACTGTTGGTTGATACTTGCCGCAGCACTCGCCTGCTCAGCCATTTTTTCTGCTTCGCCAAGTGTTTTGTGCGCTTCCTCGTAGTCAAAATCTTCGTCGGCGTCTGAAAATTTTGGGGATTTGTAAAGGAAGGCAATAAAAAAACTAAAATATCTAAAATCGAAGCACATTTTAGGGCATAAAGCATGTACACCCAAAATCAGTCCTTTCAGGTGGCAATTAGATAAATGCTGAGTAGTCAGCTAACTGTGTAGCCTCGGTGAGTGAGCCGAAGGAAGCCGGATATAATAAGAAGCCCCATATAATGTGAAAAGCACGATTTTTGCCTTATCCATCCAGTGGTTTGGGACCGTGTCTGTGGGTGGTCTTTGGAGGGGTAAGAACCACAAGGACCAAGCGAAAATCGTATTTTTCACATTTTATAACGAAAAAATTAGATCAAATTGAGTCGAACTGTGTTCAAAGAAATTTGGAATACGGCTTAGAAAAAGTTATGATGGTTTCCTGTTTCCCGCACCACCCTGCATATAAAAACCGAAATCCATAGGTACAATGACCTTACTTTGTCAAAAAAACCCATCAAAACTTTGATTCCCCTTGGTCACCAGATAACGAAATTCGACACTACTTGCATATATTTCTCTGTTGCGAAGACTTTTTTCTGCTAAAAAAGACTTTTTTTTTGCTGCAAAAAGCCCATCCGCAGCAAAAAAAGTCTATTTTGCAACAGAGAAAAGCTTTGTCCGAATTTATTTATGCAATAGGCCCCAGTATTCCGAATTATGTTCAACATCTTCCATTTTGTTCAAAAGTGGGCCTTTTCAGCTCTTTCCACCCAATACAGCCCTGAATCCCTTTAAAAATGGTCAAAAGGGGTACTTTTTGGCGTTTCCAAAAATTAATTTTTTATTGACTAGAACTCAAAAAAATGCTTTTTTCGAGCTTCTGAGGCAATTTTAGCTCGATACAGGTTATTTGAGAACACTTTAAAAAAGTTGATTTGGAGGGGGTTTATATGCAAGTAGCGCCTAATTTGTGTGGGGTTAAGGTAACAAATTACCATTTTTGGTTGACTCCTTTTTGGGAGCTGTTACAGCTGGAGCAGAATCCTCGATTCCAGCCAACTTCTTCAACATGCAAATGAACTCGTCCTCTTGTACTTTTAAGCCATCATAAGAGTCAACTAGTTTGGCGATCAGAGTCTTGTCTATTTTCTATAAAAATATGACTTTAGATGGATAGAATAGTATGGATGACTAAAAAACAACTACCTCGCCGTCGTCATCTTTTTTTTGAGCATTGCAAGTGCGCCCAGTATTTTGGATTTGCCAACACGGATGGTGTTGAGACGGTCCAACATTGACTTTTCTTCAGCTGTCTTCTCTCTGGGCAACATCTCTTCAGTGGATTGCTGGAAAGGATTTTGATCAGGTATTCGGTGGTTGAGAAAACCACTATAGTTGGGGTCAGCAATGTATAAACCCAACTTCTCGTGGAATTTTTCAAACGGGGATTGTCGTCTACGACAACCGTTGTCAAATGGGGGGGGGCTGCTAATTCGAAAAAATTTTTTAATCATTGAATTTTTGTGGATTTTTTGACTTGGTTTCTAATCAAACTTTACCGAAAATTGAATGCTAGGCCTTGTTTTGTCAGAAACCAAGTTGAAAAATCTGTACGGAAGTTCAGTAATGAGGCTAAAAATTTGAATTGGCGAGGGACAATTCAAAACAGGTGGGCATGGTCTTTTAACGGGGCATGCTCGCCGCTGATGGGAATATTTTGAAAGGCGGGTACCAGGTCGATTTAAACGAGATAAAAAATGTTAAAATTCAAGGAGGAAAAAAACTACCTCGAATCGGAATCGAATCGACGATAGATTTTACATACTACACCGCCGTTTCCCCGCTGATCCACCGATGCTATTAATCGGCAATAGTGTTTTTTATTATTTATAACAAAGGACCCCTGATATAACAAGCATTATTTGACGCCTATTTGGCCAGTGATTGCGTAGAATGACTTGTAGTGTACGCTCGATACAACGAAATCCTCGAAATAACGAACATTGTGATCGGTCCCCAGGGTTCGTCATATCGTTTGACTTTATATAAAACTCACCTCGAATTTTGAGCTCTAAGTGATGGCCTTGAGCGATCTTTAACACTAGAACGGCTGACTGTACTAAAGTATGCGTCTTGCGCCAAATTTAATGCTGAACAAGATAGGCGAAAAAAAATTCAGAAAAAGGTGCTTTTGTAGAATGCACTCGGTCAATTTTCAAAACTACCGCGAAAAAATGGGTCATTTTACAAAATTTCATAGTCACTTTAATAATTTTTATAGTGCATCTGAAAGCTGAGATTCTGCGCTATCTTTTAGTATGTTTGTGCGATCTCAACAGTTTCTAAAAAGAAAGTTTTGATTATAGAGAAAACTTAGACGAAACTTCTCAACCTGACTTACAACATTCTCTCATTATAGAACTTTTTGCGCAAGTTCTTTTTCAGCAAACGACTTTTACTATTCGATAAAGCGAGAAAAATTGCACCAGATAGTGTTGTAAAGTACAGTAAAAAGGCAATCTTGAAATATCAAGTAACAGTTCTAAAAAATATTTTCAAGAACACTTTAACGGAATGCTCCCTCAACGCTAGTGGAACTCGTGATTCTGACACCGGATTCGTGTTCAGCGTGGTTGATTTACTTTAAAATCTGCTCTTAAGTTCTGAGACTCACTGTAAAATTTCAGATTCCGCTCAAGACAACAATTATTCAAATATCGAATTTTTTCGAAGTTTAAATCTTTTTGTCTTGAGCGGAATCTGAAATTTCACATGTTGTAAGTCAGGTTGAAAAGTTTCGTCTAAGTTTTCTCTATAATCAAAACTTTTTTTTTAGAAACTGTTGAGATCGCGCACAATCTCAGCTTTCAAATGCACTATAAAAATTATTAAAATGACTATGAAATTTTTGTTTTTTTATTGATTTGTAAAATGACCCATTTTTTCGCGGTAGTTTTGAAAATTGACCGAGTGCAATTTACAAAAGCACCTTTTTCGGAATTTTTTTTGCCTATCTTGTTCAGCACCAAGAGGTCGTATGCTAGCGCCAGGACTTTCTCTTAGCTCGCATTTGAAAGTTTACGATAGAGTCTAATATTTTCAGATTCTCGGATAGTTTGCTGGTTTTGGATCTTTAAAGTTATAGTCAAACATCGGTCATCAAATAAATAACATCAAAATTTGACTAGGTTGGCCAGCCAAAAATGTTGCAAAACATACCCTCAATATAATGATCCTTTAAAATTTATTCCAATCCAAAAATCTGAGCATGAGATCTCAGATTCTTATTCATTTTAAAATCTAATTCCGTTTGAAAAAATGAACCCACCCTTGTTAAATTGCCAAATCACATACCTGACTCACTGCTGCAACTTTGACTTCAGCAGAAGCAGGCTCTGTCATTCTGGTTAGAAGTATGATTGTCCGTCAACCAATAGTGCTTTCAGGGAATATGTGGTGTGGAGGAAACCTTATTTCTGTGCAAAGTTTCCGTGTAGTATTCAATCAAATTTGACAAGCAGGAACATGTTACTCGCAATACAATGCAAATAGTAAAGTTTGGAAAACCAGTTCCACAAAAGGGCCGTACCCAAATCAGTATAGTTAAACACACATGGCCAGAACATTTGGCATTTGAGCAGTCCGTTCTTCAAAGTGGAGGAAAATATTTGCCTGCGAGACCATAATCGAATTATAAGCATGCGTAACCACCAGAACTATCGTGTAATTTCGGTGGATTGGCAGAAAATCTCAGCGAGTTCACAAGCGAAAACCAAAAAACCAAAAAGGGTCTGAATAGAGGAACTTGGTCGAAAAAGTTACTTCATACAAAGCCGAAAATCTTCAAATCTTGAAATATTTTACAGGAAATTTAAGTGTAGTTAGAAAGCTGAAATTCAGGGCTACACATTCATGCGTCAAGGAAAAAATGTATAACTTTACAAAGAGTTTTTCTATGCATGTTAAATATTGGTACTAGAAATAAGTATTTCGGTATTAGATTTAAGTATTACCTAAAAAATAGACTGACTCTATTCGAAAAATTCTTATTTATCTCTACCTTCATGATTTTTTGATACCCTAATTTACCGCGTATAGCCCGCATCCCTCAGATAACCCGCAGGTTATACGCGCGAAATTAGGGTACTTTTTTGTTCTTCGGGTTGGAAACTAAGGCAACAACTAAGTTGAAAAATCCGTACAGAAGTTTAATGATCAGGCGAAATTTTTTGAATTGGCGGGGAACAACAGCTGCGAGCTAAAACCACGTTTTATCGATTTGGCACACCATGGGTATATATCAACGAAACAAATTGAACATCGGCTTTTGAAATACAAGGTTGGGTGAAGAAATCTTTGTCCCATTTAGACAAATGTCTAAAATAGGACAAACGTCCACACACCCTAGTTAGTCTGGCAAGGGTAAATTTATCTGTAGGGTATTTGCAGACTCATGCGAATTCCTTAACTTTGAAACTAGATAGCAAAAAAAGTTTTAGGGCCTAAGATTCAGAACCCTTCCTACATGTTTTTCCTATATTTCCGACTATGTCAAAATATAAATGGGTGAAGTTAGCAAAAATCTCTTTATTTCCTACTAAAATATAGAACACAATTTTTTGCATAACATAAGCATAACGAAATGATATCATCATCATCTTTTAACAGTTTTGGTACCAAATTGTAGCCCTGAATGTCATCTACATTTTGGTACTACAGTCAACTCTCGATTTAACGAAACCCCGATTTAACGAACCTTTTTTGGTGCCTATTTGGCCAGCGATTAAATAAAATGACTAAAATAAGCTCTCGATTTAACGAAACTCTCGATTCAACGAACATTTTTGCCGGTCCCCAGGGGTTCGTTAAATCGAGAGTTGACTGTACAATTTCTGAAAAAAATAAAAATAAAATTTACAACTAAACTTTAGAAGGCGTTCAATCTCACACTTTTTTTATCACTGTAGAACGCAGGGTGAGCGTCCTTTATAGTTTAGAACTAGAATTTTTCGTTTTTTTTTAGAAATTGTAGTACCAAACTGTAACTGACATTCAGGGCTACAATTTGGTACCAAAACTTTTAAAAATTTCGAAAAATTTAGACCTAAAAAGCGGTCCTGAAATGCTGACGGTGAATTTAGTGAACTGTGAAAATAGTGAACGGTGAAAATAGTGACGGTGAAAATAGGGGACGGTGGAACGACTATCAGTTCGTGGTACTTTTGATTCGTTGTAATCGATTCGTGGCACTATCGATTCGTTGTAATCGATTCGTGGCACTATCGATTCGTGGCAATATATTCGTGACCAGTCTTTTGAAAAGTAAATTTTTTACCTAGCTCTCACTCCAACTCTTACTTCACAAAAAAATTTTGTATAAATTATCGTATCGTCAGTTTTCGACTATGGACAATTGACTCTTCCATGTAAGACATACCGAAGACAATAATTTTTCTCAAATATATGGGGCTGAGTTTATTAGATCTTCTGATTTACAACCGACAATGAACATTTCCAACAATAAGATTACAACCATGAACGGGCGAAGAACAGCATTAATGTATGATTGGACAATATTAATTCACCACATGTCTTCTTGGATCCTGTCTACGGCCAATCTTTCTTCCTCATCTTCATCCATCTCGATGTCATCTGCGATAACTGCCAGAATAGCTGCAATTTCTGCATCATCTTGGTTTGGAGCCGGACGATCATTGTATACCATCAACTAGCCAATTTTGGCTCTGGGGCTGGTTCTGATTGAAGCTGTGTTAAAATAATTGAAGGTATGACCTAAAGCCAGGTGGTACCGACGCCATGATTTACCGTATGACCTCTACCAATCCCCCATGAGGGATCAATTTTCAGCCCCTGAAAATATGTGAAATTGTAAATCAAAAATGGCTTAACTCTGAAACCCTAGTCAAAAACATAAGGGTGGGGGATTATTAGAGGATGTGGGATCAATAGAGGTTATACCGTAGTTCTAGCGAGTTCTACGTCCCTTAAATCTTACGTCCCTATAATCACTTGCCGTTTGGGTCGTCTGGGGTAGAGATGATGACGGGACGGGACAATTCCGTCCTGTCCCGTCAATTTTAGAGAATCGTCCCGTCCCGGTGTCCCGTCCCGAAGAAAATTATTTAAATTCCGTCTTGTCCCGTCCCGAAAAAAATTCAATTTGTCGAAAACTGCTTTCAACTTCTAATTACAGTCAACCCTCGATATTAACAAGTTGTCAACAAGTACCGAGGGTCAACAAGTACCGCAAGCGAGTTGATCTTCTCCCTTGCACGCGATGTGTACGACTACAGGAGGACGAATTTGGACCGAAGAAGGCGGAGATGATCATGTTCCTCTACCGCAGCTTGCCTCTGCTGGAGAATAACAATTCGGAGTCCTAGTAGTAGTTCTAGTTAAATTGTTTGTTTTGTTTGAGAGATGAATAAAGCATATAGGATTGGAATCCCGATCGGAAATTTTTATGACCGTTCCGAAAATCTTCCCTGTCCGGGGTCCCGTCCAGGATTGTTTAAGCGCCGGCTACTCGGCGGAGCGCCGGCTAAGCGCCGGCGCCTTAAGCACCGGCGCTTAGTTGGCGCCGGCGCTAATTCTAAACCGGCGGAGCGCCGGCATACCTGATTATAACATTCACATTATTCAATACTGCTTTTCAAAAATTATTATACTCTGCGTTTATATTCAATAAAATCCGCACTGTTATTTTCCAAGCAGTGAAGTTAAAGAACAGTATAAAGAATGATTATTAACGGTATCCGAGATAACCACTACTTAAGCGCCCGTATAAGCGCCGGCTGAGCGCCGGCGCTTAGTTGGCGCCGGCGCTAATTCTTAACCCGGCGCAGCGCCGGCTTAGCGCCGGCGCTTAAGCGCCGGCGCTTGAACAATCCTGGTCCCGTCCCGCGTCCATAGTGACGCCCGTCCGGCCGGGCCCGTGCCCGTCCCGTCCCCGTCCGGACGGCGCTGAAAAACCGGACGGTCGGACGGCCGGCACGGCCGCCGTCTTTGTGGCCGGCCGGCAGACGGCCGGTGAAAAACGTCCAGGACGGCGGACGGCCGGCAAGAGCAAACTCGGACGGGACGGTCGACGGCGGCCCGTCCGAGACCGTCTTGTACTAGACCGAGACCATTTCTTGAGTTTTTGGTTTTTAATGTTTTAAAGGTCTTACAATAATATTTGAAGATATTATTAAATCAGGTAGTGTTAACGGCAATTACTACTATGCTGCAGCATACATCCTTCCAAATAACTCAAATATATTTTTGTAATCGGTGTATTGAAATGCTGGCCCTATTCATCTTTACGGAGCATCATTTTTAGCTTGGTCCCTTGTGGTTTTTCTTCAAAAATGCCTTGGTCCCCCTGTTGTTTTAAAGGTGGTCATGCTAACTATAATCACCATGATCCATGGTTCGCAAAAACAGCAAATTTGCTGAAATGCAGCAAAAATAATTGGCGTTGTGTGTTTATTGAAAACAGCAAAATTGCAGCAAAAATGCAGCAAAATTTTTGCTGCATTTCAGCAAAATTTTGCTGCATTTCTCCGTCTCCCACATATTACGCGTTTTTGCATTTTTTCAACTATAATTTTTGCTTTTTTTCTTTCTGCAGTCAGAAAATATATGAAAATCCCGTATAACAGCAATACCTAGGCTATATGCAGCCCGTAAAAGTCACTCTGAAAGGGGAGGAGGGATTTTCATATAAGCATCGGCTAGGTCACAGGTTCAAATCCACCTGGATGCATGACCTATTTTTTCACACCATTTTTCATATTTTATTTTCAAGTTTGGTATGAAATAATGCTCATCCTCATGGCTATCCGGCGAGACTATCAGTGCATGGTTAAACAACTATAACAGCTGAGTTGAAGGCTGAAGCCTACCTGAATCAGCTGCCTCATTTTTGTGTTTTTCCTTGATTGATGTTTTGTATCTTCTTTACATTACACATTTTTTATACCAATGTGTAGCCATGATTCTAGGCTATGGCTTATATCTAAGCTATAATAAAGTTGAAAATCGGAATTTAGTAATAAATAAAATTTAAAATCGTCCAATCTAGGGCCATCCTATTCGTCGAACATACTCTCTTTTCTCTTGATCAAACCTTCGCGAGCTACCAACTTTTTATAGTAATTTTAATGTGAAAGCATTTATATATATTCCTCGTGCAACTCTGACTCTAAAAAGGAACAAAAGAAAGAGATAAGGACAGATTAGAAGGATGACAGCGAAGACGAAGAAGGGATTCAGAACTTTTCAGACACCTCTTGAGCCTAAAGCTTCTAGGATTGACTTAGGTTTGGTCTATCAAACGAAAAATGCTGTAAATCGCCAATCTAAATGGCGAAATCTTAAAAAAATTATAAGTTTACCATCACTCACGATCAGTACTCAGGTGGCCCGATCTTCGTAGTTGAGTAGTTGGTGGACCCAGGTGGGGGTACCAGCTGGTGTTACTCAGGTGAGGGATACCAATATGAGGAGTACCTAGGACGGGAATAACCATGAGGTAGTACTCAGTGGTGGTACCCAGGTGGGGGAGTACACAGGATAGAGCTACGCAGAAAAGAGGTACCAAGGTGGAGTAGTATCGAGTAATCCAAAAAGATTCGGAAAATATTGAAAATTTTCGCGTAGGTAGCTTCTTGCCCCATCGACTTACCCAGGAAAATCGGTGACAGAATTTAAGCTACCTGTAAGCTCTTCTATACGAAACACAAAATATATTATACTTAAACAAATATGAATGAGTTGCAGACAATAAAATTCAAACTTAAACTTTTTTATGATTTTCCGATTTTTTCCAAACCATCCTGTACACGGGAGGGGTACTCAGGTGGGGATCCAGTTTGGGTACCCAGCAGTCCTCTTGTCGGATAGACATTAGAATGAGCATTATTTTCATACCAAACTTGAAAATAAATATGAAAAATGGTGTGAAAAATAGGTCATGCATCCAGGTGGATTTGAACCTGTGACCTAGCCGATGCTAATATGAAAATCCCTCCCTCCCCTTTCAGAGTGACTTTTACGGGCTGCATATAGCCTAGGTATTGCTGTTATACGGATGTTTCATATATTTTCTGACTACAGAAAGAAAGAAAGCAAAAATATAGTTGGAAAAATGCAAACGCGTAATATGTGGGAGACGGAGAAATGCAGCAAAATTTTGCTGAAATGCAGCAAAAATTTTGCTGCATTTTTGCTGCAATTTTGCTGTTTTCAATACACAACAACGCCAATTATTTTTGCTGCATTTCAGCAAATTTGCTGTTTTTGCGAACCATGCATGATCACCATAAGCACGTGTGACAATAACCATATTAGACAGGGGACTGACGCATTTTTTGAAGAAAAAACAACAGGAGGGACCAAGCTAAAAATGATGCTATTTTTTTTGATGCCCTGTAGAGGTGGATAGAGCCATTGCTGTATTATTTTCAAATAAAGACTTATTTTTTCACTAAAAGTCTAAAAAGCAAAAAATTTGGTTGAAAAATTGAAATTCGATGTGTTTTTTTACTATATTGGCCGGCCGGTGGACGGCCGGCGAAAATTTCAGCAAGACGGCAAATATTGGACGGCCGACAGTTAGAAAAAAATTTCGGACGGCCGGTTAGAACGGCCGCCAAAAAACGTGTAGGACGGGACGGGGCGCCGTCCAAATTCTGAGATACGCGGTCACTATGCCCGCGTCCCGTCCCGAAATTTTCGAATTTGAATCTTGTCCCGTCCCGAAAAGCTAAAGGCATCATCTCTTAGTCTGGGGATAGTTTGGATTGTCACTCCAAACACATGTTCACTGTGGTTTGGGGTAGGAAAGTGCATATTTGATGCATTAAGAAGTAAATATGATGCAAAAAACTATATCTGATCAGTGTTCGGAAAAGACAAAGCCAAAAGCCTAAGCCTTTGGCTTTGCGTTTGGCTTTTTCAAAACACTGTATCTGATGCAATGAAAAGTACCATGAGAATAATTCCATAGATTTCGGGGTCGCCCACTTTTGGGTGGGTGACTACCCAGGGATTGAGATTCTGGTTAGTCAAAATAGAAATTTGGTCTAAACAAACCTTTTTTCAGCACACAATTTTGTGGACGAACTGACGTGGATGAATTGCCCGTGGACGAATTCAAACCTAGAGCCAAAGAGACATTTTTGGCTGAAAAGTAACCTTTTCAGGGTTAAAAACTATTTAATCAGTCAGAAATCAAAAGTGTCACGAATCGATAGTCACGAATAGATAGTGTCACGATCGATAGTCACGAACAGTGTTTTCGAAAATAACCCCTACACTAACACCTACACTAACCCTAACTGTTAGTTTCGTAAACTAACTCTTCAAATTCTCGTTTTTCGGTAGGAAATATGCAGAATCTGATATTTACGTCTCTATGCCAACTTTTTGCGAGGAACAAGATACACTTTTCAGATTTTCAAAAAACTTCAAAATATTAATAAAATTCGAAATTAAAATTAAACTAACTGTTAGTTAAGCAAATAGTTTAACTAACTATTTAACTGAACTAACAGTTAGTTTAGGGTTTTAATTTTAAATTTTATTAATATTTTTTAAAGTTTTTTGGAAATCTGAAAAGTGTATCTTGTTCCTCGCAAAAGTTGGCATAGAGACGTAAATATCAGATTCTGCATATTTCCTACCGAAAAACGAGATATTTGAAGAGTTAGTTTACGAAACTAACAGTTAGGGTTAGTGTAGGGTGTAGTGTAGGGGTTATTTTCGAAAACACTGGTCACGAATCGATAGCGTCACGAACCGATAGTCACGAATCAAAAGTGTCACGAACTGATAGTCGTTCAAATAAAGTTTAAAATCGAAAATCGATAGTGCCACGAATCGATTACCACGAATCAATGTACCACGAACTGATATTTTACCGTGAC
>SADC01000219.1:107743-216693 GCA_004194705.1 Ditylenchus dipsaci
TTTACGACGTAACGTCCCTTACGACGAAACATCCCGTGTCCCTTTAAAAAGTATTATTTTAGGTAAATAACCATTTTACGCATTACATTTCGTTCATCTTAACGTGGAATTTAATATTGTGCTGAATGACACCAAAGAATTACAAAAATACTGGAACTCCGATTTTCACTCAAAAAGCACTAGTATCCAGCTAGATTTTGACTATGCACAATTTTTCACCTCCGTCCTTTTTGATATGGTATTTTTTAAAAATGGAGTGAATACCGTATTCTCTCTAATAGACGGGTCCTCCTCTATTTGAAGGGTCCTCTCTAATAGACGGGTCCCCTACGAGACCAAAACTAGGGGGTAAACCATGTTTTATTGCATTTTTAATATGAAGTCAAATTTATTTTTGGATGTTGAAAAATAGACGGGCCGACCCCTGTATTAGAGAGAATACGGTATTCATATGGTTGTCCAAAGGGAGGCACAAACAACGATACTAGGATCAAACAATGGAGTATTCTCTCAATTCATAAATACTATTTAGACCCTTTTTGACAATACACGTTAGTTCAAGGCATGAATTGCTGTTCTTTTGATTTTCTAGTTTGAATGGTATAATAAAACACATCGATTAAGAAGAATATGTATAGTGAACGCATTGCGACAAGGAAGATGTTAAAAAGGTCTAAAATTGATTAAGTTTCTAATAGCTATGCACATAATAAGAATCGATGGTTTAGTTCGGCGTGGAGAGGATTGAAAATAAATCACTGATGGAATACCCTTTTTTCAGAATTACTCACAAAACCAGTGGTTTGAAATAGAGATGACGACGCGCTGCGATGTATTGCATCGCAACATCTCATCACACGCGCGCAAATTTTGTCCAAAAACATCGCATTGCAACATCGCACGCAAATTTTCGAAGCATTGCACATCGCATCGCAAATTTGAAAAAACTTCGCATTCCATTTTTTACATTTTATTTACAGTCGACTCTCGATTAACATACACCTGGGCCGGTCCCTTCAATAATAAACTCCGTCAAATTATCCCCCGGTTTAACATACACCCCCGATTTAACATACGGCTGAGTCGGTTGGTATGTTAAATCGAGAGTCGACTGTAGTCCCAACACGATAGAAAAGTCAAACATTTCGACTCAAAAATTGTTTTCTGCTTATTTCATTTTTCAATCTTTCGCGCAAATCAAAGATAGAGAATGTTTGATATCGAAAATTTGCGCCCCATACTCAGCCACGATCACTTTGCGAGTGAGACAGTAGAAAAAATTAATTGACTTACCGACATAGCCTAAGACGCAGCGCTTGCAGATGAGTTGGGGGTAGCTTCAATCTCATAGATCATGAGGCTGGCTGCTGCTTTTTCGAGCCTGCCCTCGCTCCTTCCTTGAGGAATATTTGACATTTTCAGTTGCATTGCAGACAACTTGGAAAAAACAACAGAGAGAGGAATGCACGACAAACAGATAAAAAAAATTATCTAAAGATATTTGGAGCAACGACTCGCACGAATTTCCAGCATTTGAGACATCAAGTCAAGCAAAGCCCATGACTGCGCCCAACATTTCCATTAATTTGAAAACCTGAAGAGCTAGTCGAGATTTTGCACAGCCTGGGACAAGATCCTACTTGATTAGCAGAACTTCCCGAGAAGAGAACCTAAAAATATCAAACAACGAAAAAGCATGAACAGCAAATCAACGTTCCCGATCCTGGCAATCATCTGCGACAGCAACCAGTTAACCAAGTGACAGCGTCTTTTCCGTAGCGAGGGATGTTTTCGATTACAGAAGATCAACCTGATTCCAGAAACAGCCAAAACGCTCATAATTTTGAACAAAAACCTTCCACTGTTGAATAAATGTTCGAAATTTCGAATTTTAATACATCGCAGCGATGTGCGATGTATCGCAACCGATTTTTCAAAAACATGGCAACATCGCATCGCGAGCCAGCGCAGTCCGAAAATATCACATTGCAACATCGCAAAACGGCAAATCGTCATCTCTAGTTTGAAACCACTGACAAAAAGCAAAAAACTGGTTCAGAGGGGTTTACTTAAAAGAGGGTGACCTATTAGTGAAAAATCAATTTAGCGGATCAGAATTTCAGTCCGATGGGCTTAATTGCTCAGAACGTGTGGTTTGGTGTGATTTAAGGTGGTTTGGAATAGATTGGTGTGGAGTTCTGAGAAATTAAGCCCATCACACTGGAATTCTGATCAACTCAATCGATTTTTCGCTAAAGTTTACTTTTCAGTAACCCTTTCAGTAAACCCCCAAAAACCAGTCATTTTTGGCTTTTGGTCATTGGTCTCTGAGTAATTTTTTGAACAGTACAGGGTGGCCCAAATTTTTTGAAATATTTCTTTTGCTCATAACTTTTTTAATCCGTATTGTCTTGACTAGATCTTTTTTTTATTAAAAACAGGGGAAAGCAGGAATTGTTTAACCTTTACCCGTCATTTTACGATAAAAAAATTAGTTTTGATGGCAATTCTAAGTTTTCGCTGATTTTTTAGGGAAATGGTTTGTACGATGTTGCCGTAGCAAGGCGTAACAAAGGTCCACAATAATTCTTTCTGAATAACAAGATTGACGATAACAAATTTGAACACTCATCTAACAAGGGAACTGATCGAACTGTAGATCTGATTCGAAAATTCTGACAATGCCATCTATAGAGCATAGTCGATTTACTTAATGGAATTTTAATATTTTTGCTAACAGACAGAAAAAATCAAATCAGGAGACTCGAGGAAACATCGAGAACCCCTTAGCAAAAATTATTAAAATTCTATTTAATGAATCGACACACAGTCGACTCTCGATTTAAGGACACCCTCAAAAGTTCGTTCCCCAGCTTGGTCCAACACTTTTTTAACTCGATTTTCGAAGCTTTTTTAAAATTCTGATTCGACAGTCTGGTCACAAATATCGCAAGGATGTCGATTTTGCCGATCGTTTTTCAAAATCCAGAAACTTTTCTTCTACAAAAGCAAACCCTCGATTTAAGGACAGGGATTTTTAGAAAAAGCCTGTCCTTAAATCGAGGTTTTGCTTTTTTAGAAGAAAAAGTTTTGGATTTTGAAAAACGATCGGCAAAATCGGCATCCTTGCGATATTTGTGACCAGACTGTCAAAATAGAACTTTGAAAAAGCTTCGAAAATCGAGCTAAAAAAGTGTCGGACCCAGCTGGGGGACGAACTTTGGGGGTGTCCTTAATCGAGAGTCGACTGTATGCTCTACAAGATGGCATTGTCAGAATTTTCGAATCAGATCGTACAGTTCGATCGGTTCCCTTGTGAGAAGAATCACCTGACGTTAGGTCAAGATCATATGAAAGCCATGTCATATTCAGAGATTCTCTTTCCATAATTGTATGAATGCGCTCGTCCAAAATTTCAGTCCGAAATTTCAAATCAAACATTAAAAGCTAAATTTTAATATCATATAATTACGAGTAAAGTGTTAATGAATTCCTGCCTTCTCCTGTTTCGAATAAAAAAAAGATCCAGATTTCAAAAAGTTATGAGCAAGAAATAGTTCAAAAATTTGAGCTCCCCTGTAACAATTTTTTTGAACGGTGAGGAAGAAAGCATGTTCTTAAAACATTGTGATTTGACATAAATTACTCTTGAATCAGCTACCTGTTTGACGTTTTCAAAAAACTGCTCATAGTTGAAATGGACAAGTACGACTTGGATCGTATCTCTATCTAAACAGAGATGTTTAATTCGTTTACCATACTTTTTCCTTAGATGATTGCAAAAAGTCCATAAATTGAGTGACCAACTGGAGTAGTATTCAGTTCAACAACATGCAACTAGTCTCTGTTTCTGCAACCATTACGCCGCTTTGACCAAATATTGACGATGCAAATCAATAGCATAGCAACCTTCAAAATAGGGCGCTAAAAGAGAATCCGGTGAAAATTTCGCCTTGGTCCCCCCTGTTGATTTTTGTGCAAAATGTCTTGGTCCCTTGCTGATTTTTTTATGAAAAATGCCTGGTCCCCCCTGTTGATTTTTTGGTGCAAAATGTTTTGGTCCCCTCCTGTTGATTTTAATGCGATCATATTGTGACCATCGTGATTAAGGTTATCAACCACAATATTTTAAACGGCCACATAATCTAAATCGTCCATATTAAGAACCACAGGGGGACCAAGGCATTTTTCACAAAAAAATCACAGGGCGGCCAAGGCAAAATTTGCAACCGTATTCTCCATTAGAGCCAAAATGGCATCGTCACCTTCAAAATATAATTTCAAAAAAGTCGGCTCCACAAAGTGCATTCGGATTCTGCTGGTTTTAAAAACACCGTGAAACCCAAACTGAGTAGTTGGGCAACATTCCACAGACTGAATACGTGGTTTTCCAATGGACTCTAAATTATCATTTTCGTGAAACAAATAGTGACGAACGTGTTAGAACCACAAGTGATTAATAGATTTCAGTTGCAGTAAAAAATGGTTTCTGAAAGAGCAGGCTGGTCATCCGCAAAAGTTTCTTGAAACATTACTTTTACTATTGCAACACGATATCTTGGCTTAAGAAAAGCAAAATTTCCTGAAATGTGCCTTGAATCCTGTATGCTGTATAATTTACAGTTTTTCGATGAAATATAACAGAAACTGGAGTCTTGGATCTTCACCTTGTTGGGACAATTACATGAACGCTGCGAAAGGAATTGAAAAAATGTAGGAAAAAATGTGAAAGCATTGCCAATAATCCGTTGCAATATTTATTACACATGAGAACAGCAGAGTTTTTGCCGATTAAAGCAAGTCAAAATATTGAAAATACTAGCGCTTGCCCGCCCTACGGCGTAAGTTTTTTTCCGCTAATTTTTTTCGTAGCACTTTTATAATTTTTTCCGCTGATATTTCCGCAGCATTTTTCAAATATATTTTCCGCTCATATTTCTGGCAGCCGTATTTCATCGATTTATTTCCTGCTGATATTTCCGTAGAATGCTTTAAGATTTTCGAATGATCTTGTCTCTTCTATTTGGTCATCCAAAAAACTTACAAAATCTTTGTTCTGAGAAAACTCTCAGTCCCATACCGTCACTACTCCTGACTTCACCCACTTTTAGTTTCAAGTCTGACAAAGTGAATTTATTCTGCTGTCGCGACTCGCGAGATTCACAAAGCGTTCGCTTATGCTCTGTGGTGAGATTCATAAAGGCATCTTCATGTTGCGGGATTCATAAACACACATAACCGAAACATGAGCCCATTAAGCATGAGGTCCTTTCCGAGACTCGTGGAGCTTCTTTGGTCAAGATGCTCATATACTCAAAGCCGTGTTCTCTGCCCACAGCAGTTCCTTACGAAAGTTGCTTTTAGTATTTTGTAACATTTTTGTGCATTGTGAACTTTTTGGTAAAATTCACGGATGTTGTTTCATTTTGCTCAAGCTGACATCAAAAAAGTCGCGAAGCTTGAGCTAAAAAAGGTCTATGATCTGGTGAAGTCTTCAGCGTTTTCGTGAAGAAGCTCAAGAGTTTGGCCTACGTACCTGTTCTGGATGTCGTCGAATGCTACTGTTTGATTGGGGGGACAGAGCGTTCAATTTGCAGCTGGATCGTCAGAACGTAGCTTTATCAATTATTTTCTAAGCGTATGTTCGTCTATCGATTTTTAATTTCATTAAATCTATATCTTACTGCTTCAAGACTTGGATCGGACATGTGGGAGAAGACGGAGTCCGACGCCCACTATTAGCTCATTTCTGTGAATTGTACTGAATTAGCTCGGGAGGGGAAAGCGACTGAAACTCACTTGAAGCTTGGCATCGATTTTGCAGCTGGCAATGGGGACCACGGATGGCAAGAAACCTCAGTTCTGGAAGTGGCTCGGACAGCTGAAGTTAGAGTGATCAATGCAAGAGGCTAAGCTGATTTCTACGCACAGGTGGTGATCCTAAGCTTAACAAGGTCGATGTGAAACTTTCAGAGAGAAGGAAGAATATAGTACTTGGTTATGATAGAAGAAAGATGTTAAAATATGTTAAGCATCATGCACTGTTCACTCGACTTGATCATTGTTAAACTGTTGTTGCCTGATTTGTAATTTGCGAGAAAGAATAAACTTTGGATTAGGAGATTTGGGTTATTGCAGAAAGTCGGGTGATTGCAAATTACTATGGATTTGAATATAGTGTATATATAACATGTCAAAGTAAATGTTGTAATTTATTTCTAAGCAGTGTATGTGTGTTGAGTGTTCACCCAAACAGTGCGGCAACGTCTGCGCACTGTATTGTCGAAATATTTGCTATGGTGAAATGTAAATTAGCTAAACATACTGAATATGAATCATCCGATTGTCAAAACGTATTATAAACGAAATAAGCGATTGGCGAACTATCTTAATTGGCGTAATATCATCTTTTTGAAGTATCTGATTATTCAAATAGGCGCTTTTTGATTATCTAATTGTCAAAGCTATGTAAAGCCGTCAAACTTTGATAAATTTCGTACAACCTCCAGGAATAACGGATATATCAAAATGCACACTGCTTTAATTGGTTATTTGTTGACTTCGAGATGTGACAACGAAAGAAATCCCATACTAGCAGTTGCTTCTGAAAGAGAGATTAGCCCATCAGACGCATTAAGAAATCATTCGTTAAGTCATCATTTATCCAATTAGTACCCTTCCACGCCAGCTGAAGTTTTCCTTCGAACTTGTCTACGATAGTTGGGTCGACACGCTTCCTTGGCAGCAATACATACGGCTGGAACTTGTATCCATAATGACGACCGGTGAGCATAACGGTGACACGCAATTTCTCATGGTCTGTAGTTAGCACCGACACCTAAAATTTTAGAATAGCAACATTCTACATTTAGAATATTCAATTAGCCAACTTCTTCAAATCCCTTGTCAGCAATGCATTTTCCACCGCCTGGATCTTACCAGACTGCAGTTTTATCACAAGCGTAGATGATGTCGTAACTTGAGGAAAATCAAGAATAAAGTTTATAAGATTATTTGATTAATACTCCTACTTTATTTTTTCCCGCAGTTGACACGGCTGTACCTCATTTCGTAACGCGCCATTTGGTAACAGGTTCATTTGGTAAAAGGTTCATTTCGTAACAGCTTTATTTCGTAACAAATATTTTCGTAACAGTGATGTTAAGGCGCTACCTAATTTATTTTAATCTAATTTACAATTTTTTTTTCATCAACAGGGGGGATCAAGGCAGTTTTTTTAAGTTTTTTCCGAAAATTTTTAAATTGTGTCGAAACCACCCCAAATCGCATAAGCCATCCGTAATTACCCCCAAACCATCCCAAACTGCTGAAAACACCTCAAATCAACCCAAACTATCTAAAAGCACCTTATGCTCTCCAAATCCCGTCAAGCACCCAATGACCAGGATCATGAATCGAGGTCCTCTACTATAGACAGATTGCACCCAGAGGGGTTTGAACCAGCAACCTTGGTGATGAGTGTATGGACTTCTACACTACTCAAACACTCCAAATTATAATAAAAAAATAAAATATGCGCCCAGGTGGATTCGAACCATCAACGTCTTTACATCACGCCTTAGAATCGCTCAGAACTTCATCCAAGTGGACCAGACAAAACCAATTGGTCATCCACTTGGATCAAATTTTTTTCGCGTTTTCGGGTTCCAAAAAAATTTTTCTGCACTAATTCGACCATTCTGAAGATGGTTTGACAGTGGTAAAATCACATTTTATCAAGAAATTTATGAGTTATCGTGAGTAATTGATTTTGAGAAATCAAGAATTTACGATAACTCAAAAATTTCTTAATAAAATGTGACTTTACCATTGTCAAACTCGAAAACCTTGAAAAAACATCGATCCAAGTGGACGACCACTTGGTTTGATTTGGTCACTGTTGATAGAGTTCTGAGCGATTCTAAGGGGTATTGTAGAGGTTTCTGGTTTGAATCTATCTGGGTGCATACCTTTTTTACCATAATTTTAGATATAAAAGACAAGCGTTTGAATTTGGTGCCCTTGTTGATGAAAAAAGTTGTAAATTAGATTCAATTAAATTATATAGAGCCTTGATCAATATTGTGAAAAATTTTGTCAAGAAATCTCGTGTTACGAAAAAATTTGTTACGAAACGAATCTGTTACGGAAAAAATTGTTACGAAATGAATCTGTTACGAAATCTTGCGTTACAAAAAAAATGTTACCAAATGAACCTGTTACTAAATGAACCTGTTACCAAATGGCGCGTTACGAAATGAGGTACAGCCGATGACACATGTACATCACAAAATTGACCAGGGCCTTTTCGTATTCTACAGGCTTCTTCTGACACACAGTAGTTAGGAGCCGGACTCGAAATTGATGACTCTATATGAATTTTCGCACCCATCCTTCACTAGCCTAAAATTTAAAGTCAAACCCCAAAAGTTTAATGCCTTAAACTAACCTTGAAATTTTGTCCTCGTCGTTTTCAGCAACAAACACCTTAAGAGCTTCTTGGGGGGAGGTTGGCCGTCTATTAGAGAGGATCCTTCTAATAGAGAGCACCCATCTATTAGAGAGAATACGGTATTAGACATCTATACTAAAGTTCTGTTTTTTTTTCTCATTTTAACGTAGCCTTTTTAGCTGAATCACCTCAATACCCACAAGCAAACATTTTTTCAGTAAAAACAGTCGTCCTCATCTGAAAAGCACATTTTTACATGTTTTGGCAGAGTACAAAGTTACAGCTTTAGCTTAACAATCTTCTTAGTGATCTTTGAAAATAAAAATAAGTTTTTTCTTCATTCTGGTCATCGCGCTTCTTGGCCACAGCTGGAGTGAAAGACTGGATCTCCACATTCTGATCATGCGGAATACTGCATCTGCTAAAGAGAGGATTGGACACCACGGCTTCACTGGTCGCTGAGACTGGACTGAAGGCGATCGAAGACTGGTTGCTGATTTCCTTGGCTGACTTGTCCACGGCAGGCACCATCAGAGAAGACTTGCTTGTATCACCGGCACTGCGGGAGCGCGAGCTTGAGGCGATGGACGCCATGGAGGGGCGAGCCTTGGAACTAGTCTGACCCCTAGTATGATCACCAGAGGTAATCGTGACCGAAGCGATTGATGTAAGTATTTGAGGTGGTGACGTCTGATCAAAACTCAAGTAGATCTCGCTCGATAAACGCTCACAATCTTTTTACATGTAGCCCAGGGGAGTATATATCACAGGGGGTGAAACAGCCGGGTGTAAACGGCCCAATGGGCCAAACATCCTATGGTTAATTTATAGAAGGTAAAACTTCACACTTTTTTCTCTCTAGATAAAATCAGAGGATGACTTCACCGATGATGATTTCGGCGGGGGATGAACTCATCGAGGATAAATTAGCCGTCGCCCCATATGCTTGCAGAAAAAATATCGAAAACGACGGAAAAGACACATGAGCGTGGTTTTCGTAGCGAAACAAACATTTTGATAATATTATGAAAGAGCGTCACGAACTGGCCGCAGAAAAAAGCGTCACGAACTGGCCGTACCCGAAAAATTCCGGGGCGCCCCGGCAACACTGATATAGAGCCAAAACAGTGATAAAAATTAAAAGTGAAAATATGCGGTGTCTCATTGTATTTTCAGTTCCGGAATAAAAGGGTTTTGTTTGATGAATTTTGCTGGGATCAATTGGGTTAAATAATTTAAGCCCTCCCTCTCTAATTTTAGCCCACATTACCCCCCCCCCCCCCAAAGAGGGGTTTTCAAAAGTTCAAACCCTGGGGCTTGAATTAGAGTGGATACGGTATTCCGTAATGAGGCTACCTTTTTGGCGACAGCTGCTAGTACACCTGGACCGCCGACTATTAGGATCTGTGGACAATTCCCAGTTTGTGACTCTCACCTCCAGCATTGACAAAAATCCTGGCCACAACCAATGGATCCCTTCCGATAGTGGAAGCAGAGCTGGGCATTCCAGCTGGATTGTGGACCAACCAGGAGATACACTGAATAGATGTGCCCACTACACAGCAACTGCACCTGAGAATGACTGGAATGAGTTCTGGGTGCCCGGAGGTCTGCTGCCCAAAGGAATTCTAGAGGCTGTTATTAATAATATTCCTATGTGCAAGTATGTGGAGACAAAACTGTAGTTTGGGGCTGGATTGAGAAAAAGGAGAAGTAGGAAGAGATTAAATAAAAATGTGATAAAATAGGTATTACGATCAAACCTCCACCTTGAGCCTCAGCTGGTTCCAACAATTTTCCCCTCCATTTTTGAAGGCTTTTGCCAATTTATTTTGACAATTTGGTCGTGCAAATTGTGATGATTCTGATTTTGCCCACCGATTTTCACAGTTAAGAATTTTTTTGAAAAAATTGACCAGACCTTTGGCCTGAAAAGCTTGAGATTACTGTCAAACTCCCGCTATAGTGACAGCCTCTGAAAGTTCGTTCCCGCCTATGGTCCGACATTATTTTACTTCAGTTTTTAAAGTTTTGTGCAGAAACTAATTCGTCAGTCTAATTAGAAATATAGTAGAGAATCCGAATTTACCAGTCGTTTTTGAAAATGGCAATGCTTTTGCTAGAAAGACTCACAGGTACTTGCTATAGTGACAACTATGTTTGAAAAAGGGTGTCACTATAGTAGGTACCCGCGGGTCTTTTCGGCAAAAATGTTGCATTAACAAAAACGACTGGTAAATTTGGAATCTCTACAATATCTCTGATTAGACTGATGAATCATGTTCGGCGAAAAACTTTAAAGATTGGCGTAAAAAAGTGTCTGGCCCTAGGCGGGAACGAATTTTAAGGGAATGTAACTATGGCGAGGGTTGACTGTATCAAATTAAATACGATTTTTTTACAAGGGACTAATTTTTAAGATATAAATTCACCACCACACTCCCAAATGTTATAAGCGAAACACAAATTTTTGAGAAGTGAATCATACTGAAAACCCTCGCATCATTAAAATTTACCTCAAAACAACCAAGGCAACCTCCAAATAAAACACAAAAAGACAGTCAACAATACTTTATTCAAAAAGAGTCACCAGATATAAGACATGTATTCCACAACACTAAGCACTCTTACTTTTGAGAAATTCATCCGCTTCTTTCAGCATCTTCACCATAGTTGGAAACGCAAACAGCAGAGAAGCTCCTTCCATGTTTGCCCAAAACAGATTCTTGTGCTTGTGCGACAGTTGGATATTCCCTATAGATTGATCATTTTTCATATGCGCCAGCCAATAGGTCACTTTCTTTGGCTGCCCCTTCGCGTAGTAGTGAATTTCACGAGAAAACGACTGATGGATGTCCAATGAGACGGCCTGGAAATAAATTTGGACTGTAAAGTGTGAAATGTTATAGAGGAATACCTGAATAGAAGTCTGTTCCTGAGTGTTGCGAATCGCAGACACCAACTCCTTTTCCCCAAGGTTGACATTCCCTAAAAACAAAGTGGTTGTTATCAAATTTGTATGAAGACAATAAAAAAAATACCACAGGGAGGATTCCTACAAGCGAACAGTTAGTGAGATTTGAGCAAAATCAAAAAAATTAACTCACCAGTGACATGGCTCACATCTAGCTTGAAGCAGCAAGTATTCAACCCCATTGTTCGCTTTTCGATAAATGAGAATCCCGGCAGTGTCAATCATCCGCGTCTGAAGAAACCAGTAGTTTGTCGTCATCACACACCCGATCTCGTGCTCCTTGCATAACTAAATAGAGCATGGTTGCTGCTGAATTCATTAAAAAACTCAAAGGAATACCAGAATCTCTTCATCAGTCACGTTGTATACTTCAATGATTCTTGCGAGCATATTCCAATTAGTAGATGTGAAAACTGTGGGATAGACTGACAATCCTCCGGTCACAATAGGCAGTGGCATGAACTGCTCGAACTCATAAGCTCCCACATTCTTACCAACACCGTATTTCAGCATCACCGTATTTCTTCCTAGAATGAAATATGACCAATAATATCAGCGACTAAAATTATACCCGGTTTGAGCGTCATATCATTCAAAGGAAAAACGATCTCAACACGAGGCTTTTCATTGGACTTTTCAAATATGAGCATTCCAATTGGGTCACCAGCCGAAATCTAAGATCAAACTATTAGTGCAAAAATTGGGATGCCAGTTTGGAAACCAACCGTCACTTGATTGCCTGGCTTAAAATTCTTGACCGAAAACCCGATCGGCTTTTTTCCTTGGTAAATCGTAGCTTCGGGAAAGAAATTCATAGAACCCTCATTGTGCACAGGTACTAACCGAGCTCTGTAGCCATCAGGAAGACAAACACTCAGTCCTGTCTCAAGGCGACATGCATCTACAGTGAATTATTGAGCTGGCTATTAAAAAGTGGCAGAATTACCTCCGAATTCCAGCGTTTTTCCAGTCAAACTGTAGAGAATTGCTCCGGGACGACCAGGCGCCATATTTAGATGCTTTCCACTCTTCCCCTCTTCGAGCTTGTAATCGACGGTCATTTTCTAAAACCATGTATATTTGATTTCTGATTGACCAGTTGAAATTTGACGCATCCAAGATCGTTGCTAAATTAATTGTCACGTTCGAATTTCTCTGTTTTGTGACAAAACATTTTTCTTATTAGAGATACAGTGGAGTTTGGCTATAACTCGACCCCTATATCACGCGAGTCCCTGCACAGCGCATGATCACCCCATGAAAAATTTTGGTTGGCCGAACAAAACAAATGTTGGCTCAACTCAACCCCAATATAGGCCCGAGGTCATTCTTAGAGGTTACTTTATAGCAGGATTCCACTGTACCGCATTTATTAAATAATTTTATTGACAAAGGCTAATGATATTATATTTTGCCATACTCCTATTTTTATACATTTTTTTTTTCGAAAAATTCGGACTCAGTTTTAAAAATGAAAAAGACCCTGGCTCACCCCTAAATTCAACACTAGGTGAGGGGCTCCGAATATAAACTGGACTTTTAACTTTCTTTTTTATTAGAACAAATACAGTACTCAAAAGTAGGGTTGACGGCGGTCGCGGTGCGGTCTTTTTTGGAAGGCTGTGTTAACCAATTTTTTGATCAGGTTTTTAGATTCTGTTTTTACCGTTCTGTTCAGCATGAAAAAAGAGGCGCAGTCTTTAGAACAATGACGAACACTCCATAAATTGATTCAGTGATTAAAACGCGTTGGCGCAACCAAAAAAAGTTTTTTTGGAGTGGTCGAAAAAAAAGCTTTTTTGTTGCGCCAACGCGTTTTAATCACTGAAACAATTTATGGAGTGGTTGTCATTATTCTAAAGACCGCGCTTCGTTTTTCATGCCGAACAGAACGGTAAAAACAGAATCTGAAAAACTAATCAAAAAATTAGTTAACACAGCCTTCCAAAACAAAGACCGCACCGCGACCGCCGTCAACCCTACTCAAAAGAGTATTCTAACATGATTTCACGGTTTGAACCCATGGCTGTAGGAAACAATTATTTTTGCCAATTGTCCTACAAATATTTTTTGTGATATGACTACAGTCAACTCTCGATTTAACGAACCTTTGGGGACCGGAAAAAATGTTTGTTAAACCGAAAGTTTCGTTAAATCAAGAGTTAATTTTAGTCATTTTATTTAATCGCTGGCCAAATAGGCGATGAAAAAAGTTCGTTATATCAAGAGTTTCGTTAAATCAAGGTTCGTTAAATCGAGAGTTGACTGTACTAAATTTGTTGACTTTTTTCGCGGCTATTTAAATCAACACCTTTGCTTGGTTTGACCGCTAATTTGAAAAAATAATCACCAGAAATTTTGACGCGATAATACTCTGACTTGAAAACCTTTCGTGAAACCACAACTTTTTGCTGTCATCCTAAATTTTTCGTGCCATTTTATTTTTATTTTTTCGTGCTAAAAGCAAATTTTGCGAGGGGGGGGTGCACTTGGGATACTGTCATTTACGACTGGAGTCGAACCGAAGACACTTCCACACTACCCGTATACTTAACCACTAGGCCACCAACATACAGGGTGTTTCAAGAATTTCGAACACTTTTAAATCGCCATAACTTTTTTTGTAGACCGAATTTTTGAATTCTGTAAACGCGGATTGCCTCAGAATTGAAAAGCAATTTTTTGGTATATAAAGTCAAAAACACGATTTTTGCTAGGTCCCCCTTATGGTTTAAGCCTTGCCCATTTAGAGACCATCCACAGTCCAGGACCTGAAACACAGGGGGACCAAGCAAAAATCGTGTTTTTGACTTTACATACTAAAAAAATTGCTTTTTCATTCTGAGTCGATCTGCGTTTACAGAATTCAAAAATTCGGTCTACAAAATTAGTTATGGCAATTTAAAAGTGTTCGAAATTCTTGAAATACCGTATTTCCTCTAATAAGGCGGCCCGCTCTAATAAGGCGGCCCTCAGGAGGGAGGTTGAAAAATAAGGCGGCCTGCTCTAATAAGGCGGCCCCTAAAAATTTTATTTATATTCAAAATTGTTTTAAATGCGCCGAATCCTAATTTTATTACTTTTTGATTGGAATTGGTCACATCCTAGTCTATGATTGTTTATCATTCATTGTTATGATTGTTGTTACAGTCGAGTCTCTATTTAACGTACCCCTAGGGCCGGTCCCCAGGGGGTACGTTAAATCGAGACTCGACTGTATTACCTCTTAGTTAAAAAATTGTTGTTAGAGAATTTAAATAAATTTTGATGAAAGGATGTTTGAAATATAAGGCGGCCTGCTCCAATAAGGCGGTCTGCTGGAGGGAGGTTGAAAAATAAGGCGGCCGGCCGCCTTATTTGAGGAAATACGGTACCCTGTGTTATAGAACTGATTTTGTTTACTTTTTATTCAGAGAGTACTCAACAAATATAATTTCAAAATAATTCTTTTTTTAATTGACTTCATACCCGCCTACCCTCCATCAGCGACGTGCATGCCCCTTCAAGCAATCACTAAATTCTGACACTGGATTCGTGCTCAGCGTAGTCTATTTATCTGTGAAACTTCTTCTACATGGTGGGGCCGAAAAATTCGTCCATCTCTAGAAACTTTCGTCAAAAGCTTCAGCACACCGATGAAACCCCAAAAAAAGTTTTCGAGGATTCAGCCAACAATTTTAAGATAGCTTCAGCCAGACAATTTTAGACACATACACTTTTTCTGTAAAAAAATTTAGAGAAAAAATCTATACGAGCAACACTAAAAATTTTGATATTGCCTATAGTTTTTGACCCTAGTAGACACCTTGCAATTATACTTAAGCGTTTCTGAAACAAATAAAAACGCCGACACCTCCACCGGAGGTTTTCAAAAATGAGCTTCGCCGCCACCGCCGTCATTTTTGAAATTTCGCCGTAGCCGCCGGCGGAAGGCAGACCGCCCAAAAAAGGTCGAAACTGAAAAATGCCGTCTTTTTTCTTTCAGTCAAAAAAGTAAATATCTGAACAACTTTTCTGAAGTTAAAACACTAACAGGTAGCCCTGCGACTTTTTTTCTGACGACGTATAATTTTTTGTAACATGTTTGCAAAATGTAGCAATCAAATTATTTTTTCGACCTGCTTAACACTTTGACGTTTTTGTGCTATATTTAGCAAAGCTGTTGCAGCAAATGATACGCCGTTGGAAACTAAAGTCACAGGGCTACTTGACAATGTTATTAAGTTAAAAAAAATTGTTTAGTTATCTATCATTTCTCAACTTTTTTCTCGTAAAATAAAAAAAGACGGCACTTTCCAGTCAAAAGACGGCAATTTTCAGTTTCGACCCAAAAAAGTCAGTGTTATTTGTAGGGTTGTTACACAGTTAACTCGATTTTTTCTAAAATTTTGACCTCATTTCTTGTTTTCATGCTACTTTTTTTCTAAAACTTTGAGCACGTTACCCCACGTTCGAAAGCCTAGAATGTTGGCTATCCAATGGTTAAAAATTTCTTGGTTTGGTTCACGAAAATGCATATATTTTATTGCAAACACTTTCGAATTATTTCGAATTATTTTCGAACTTTTTATTCGAAATAGTTCGAAATAATTCGAAAGTGTTTGTAATAAAATATTTGCATTTTCGTGAACCAAACCAAGAAATTTTAAACCATTGGATAGCCAACATTCTAGGCTTTCGAACGTGGGATAACGTGCTCAAAGTTTTAGAAAAAAAGTAGCATGAAAACAAGAAATGAGGTCAAAATTTTAGAAAAAATCGAGTTAACTGTGTAACAACCCTAGTTATTTGTGAAATTTTTCTTGCAATAGGAAAATTTTATTTTCTTCTTCTAAAAATACCACTTTTATTTTTTTTTACACATGTTTAACTAGTCATTGCTACTAACAAAAATAAAAAATTGGATCTACAATTGGGTTTATTTGAAATTGGGTCTCTAAAAATACCGTAATTCCTCTAATAAGCCGCCCCCCCCTCTGGTTCAAAATCGTGTTCTTGGCATTGTGTTTTTGACGCATTTTTCGAAGACTCCTCTTTGGCAAGTTACCCCTCAATTTGTAGCCAGTAAGATGAGCTACAAAATAGATGGTGACTTGCCTAACAGTGGTCTTCAAAACATAGGTCAAAAACACAATGCCAGAAACCAATTTTTTGAATTTAGGGGGGGGGGCGGCTTATTAGAAGAATTACGGTAAGCGTTTCCGGTCCTTTGAAAATTTAAAAAAAAATCAACTTACCGATAATGCCAGTCTTTGACCGTGCAAAGGAATTAGTTTAGAAAAGTAATGGCACAAACACAGAAACTTTTTGCACTCTTCATAGTTCAAATACTCAAATGTTTCTAATAGAAGATCTTGTGATATAGTAGAATTCATCATGATTGTTAGAAATTTGTTTGAGGCAGTGGCTAGCAACTGGATACAATTGCCTGAATAAATGAACAACCATTACAATTTTGTTTTGATAAGATAACTGTCAATCAATTACCTTAAAGGAGGGCAAAATGCCGTTTAAGTTGGAAAATTCGGCCGGTGGCGCAATGGATGAGTGTTTGTACTTTATGGCCCAAAATGGTGTTACAGGTTCGATCCCGCGTGGTGACACGCTATTTATTTTGGCTTAGGCTTTATTTTGGCTTATTTATTTTGGCTTAAAAACCAGCGGCGTTATATCGAGAGGCGCGAGTCTTACCGGCGAAAGTTTTAACTTTTTCAGAAACGATTTGAAAAATCGGAATCTGTACCATATTTCTGATAAGACTGCCAAATCAGGTTCAGCAAAAGGCTTCAAAAATCGAGGTAAAAAAAGTGTCGGCCCATAGGCGGGAACGAACTTGAGGGGTGGCGTTATATCGAGAGTCGACTGTACACCGTATTTCTTCTAATTGCCGCACAGTCTCTAATAACCGCACACCCCAACTTCGAGGACTTATATCTCGGAGCAGAGTAAATATGTTGATCAGCTGTTTGATGCATTTTTTTAACTCCCACGAGCTCTACCGATTCCACTTCTCGGATCTTCGTTGAGAACCCGAAAATCTCGAGATCGAATTCAGAAATTTCCGATTTTTGGGTGATTGAAAAATAATATTGGATATATTGGAGGTGTCACTGTATCGAGGTTTGACTGTGTGAAGAAAATAAACTCGGGAGCAGGCATGTGCACGGGCCGTACTTTTGGCGTCCCGTTCCGAACAAAATTATTTTCGGCCCTGCCCGGGCCTAGTCGAAAAAATTTCGGCCCGGGCCAGCCCGTCTTCCAGATAGTCATCAAATTTTTCATAGTCAAAAATACGTGCAAAATTTTTGAGTGTATATAGCCTACCATATTTCTTCTAATTGCCGCACATCTGCGCTTATTTTTCAATCACCCAAAAATCGGAAATTTTTGAATTCGATCTTGAGATTTTCGAGTGCTTAACCGAGATCTGAAAAATGGAATCGGTAGAGCTTGTGGGAGTTAAGAAAATGCATCAAACAGCTGATCAACATATTCACTCTGCTCCGAGACATAAGTCCTCAAAGTTGGGGTGTGCGTTTATTAAGGACTGTGTGGCAATTAGAAGAAATACGGTGTACAGTCGACTCTCGATATAACGTCACCCCCTCAAGTTCGTTCCCGCCTAGGGCCCGACACTTTTTTACCTCGATTTTGAAGCCTTTTGCTGAACCTGATTTGGCAGTCTCATCAGAAATATCGTACAGATTCCGATTCTGCCAATCGTTTCTGAAAAAGTTTAAACTTTCGCCAGTAAGACCCGCGCCTCTCGATATAACGCCGCCGGTTTTTTAAAAGTGGCGGCTTTATATCGAGAGGCGTGGGTCTAGTTTAAACTTTTTCAGAAACGATTAGCAGAATCGGAATCTGTACGATATTTCTGATAAGACTGCCGAATCAGGTTCAGCAAAAGTTTTCAAAAATAGAGTTTAAAAAAGTGTCGGACCCTAGGCGGGAACGAACTTGATGGGTGGCGTTATATCGAGAGTCGACTGTAAACTCGTAATATGAGAAAACTTGAAAAATTAGAAAAATTGCTCTTAAATAGAGCATGAATTGGAATAATCACTTATCACGGGCTTTTTCGGGCCGGCCCGGCCAGTAGGGGTTTGAAACTGGCCCGCGCACATGCTTGCTCGGAATTTTATAATGGGCCACCCTGAGGCCACCATTTGGAGCACTTGAAACTGAGACCCCACCCCCAGTCAAATCAGCTTTGGGACCAAGGCAATTTTTTTTTGAAAAATTTTATACCATTAATTTTTTTGTATAAATATGATTTTAAAAGGTTTTTATTCCGTTATGAAGAAAAATAATGGTATAAAAAATTTTCTAAAAAAAATTGCCTTGGTCCCCCAAGCTGATTTGACTGGGGGGGGGGGGGGGGCTCAGGTTCAAGTGAGTGGGGGGCTCAGGTTCAAGTAAGTGGGGGGGCTCAGGTTCAAGTAAGTGGGGCTCAGGTTCAATTTAGCACACCATTTATTAATTTATATTGAGGGGAGGGGGGGACTGTATGGTTACTTTTGAGTTAGACTTTTTTTTACCTTTTTTCATATATGTGTTTTGTTATCACGGACTTTTTTACACCATTTTGCAGTTGAGATTTTTGTCTATCGATTGAGTGGTCAAACACCCTAATTCGAAAATATTTTTGAGGCAATCACACCGACTTCACACTAAAAACCGAGTTTGAGCCTCAGACTTGGTTTTTTAGTGTGAAGTTGGTAAGATTTCCTCCAAAATACAGGGTATCAACCTATGGTGCTCAAAAGATACAAAATACCAAAAGTCTTACAAAAATTTTGTATGAGTTAATTTAGATTTTGTGTGTCTTTTTGAAAAAGTCATACAAAATCTAAATTAACTCATGCAAAATTTTTGTATGATTTTGATATTTTGTATCTTTTGAGTAGGGTTGGCCTCCCTCCCTCCCTCCCCCCCCCTCCCCCCCGCTTTTTGACCAAATTTTCCTTATACCTCCCCCCCCGTAAAAAAAATTGGCCACCTCCCCCCCGTTTCTCCCCCCCGCTCCCAAAATGACCCCCCGTCACCCCCCGCAAAAAGTCCCAGTCGAAAAAAACTCTCGGATGAGGTCATTTTCAGAACAGCAGCCGAGAAGGGTCAAGATTTATCGAACCAGGGGAGTGGCAATATTGTAGCTTTGACTTCAGAAGTGTTTCAAAAGCCTTCAGATTCATTCTAGACTGCTGTTTCAAAAATTTTCAGTCCCGAGGCTTGTTAATTAATCAGGCACCCCCCGCCACTGCCCCCCGCTCACAGCTTCCTCCCCCCGCTCCTCCCCCCCGCAAAAAAAATTGGCCACCTCCCCCCCCGCTTCTCCCCCCGCAAATTTTTTTAGTCTAATCTCCCCCCGCACCCCAAAAAGCGGGGGGGGGGGGGGGAGGCCAACCCTACTTTTGAGCACCATAGTTTAACCACTCAATCGATAGTGGAAAATCTGACAAGGTAGGGACCTAAATATGACCTTGGAATTTTTAGATAAATTTTTTGATACGCCTGTTCTTGTAGAGCGTGTCTGAATCCTATGTAAATTTGGCTACCCAGCTCTAAAAGCCAACAAAAAAAATTTAAAATGACCCATGGTCATAGGTCAGTCAACATGATAGGTGTTGAGGTGTTTTTTGAACTTTGAGTGACCCTTCTACCACAGTTTGTGGACATTCAGAGCTGGGGAGCCAGATTTGTCAGGAACTTGGGCACACTCTACAATAATACACAAAAAAAATTCATTGAAGCTCCCCCAGGTCACAGTCAGAGTCCCTCTTTGTTAGCTACAAAACGGTGTAAAAAATATGAGATAACAAAAAAAATACCGTATATTGTCTATTAAAGGCCCCAGGGCCTTTATTTTTCTACCCTAAAAAAATCGGAAAAAATTTGTCGATTTTGAGATTTTCGGGCGCTCAACCAAAATCTGGAAAGTGAAAGTGGAAAAAAAATATTTTTCAGAACTGTTTATTGCATTTTCTTAACACCCACGAGCTCTACCGATCACACTTTTTAGATTTTGCATTTTTACCCGAAAAAATCTTGAGATCGAGCAAAAAAACTTCCGATTTTCGAAGGGTTAAAAAATTTGGCTCGGAATTGTGCCTTGGCCACAATGGAGGTGCGTGGCGAGGTGTGAGCCGTTTTTTTAATTTTATTTTTTATGACGTGACCCCCAAATAACCCCCCCCCCCCCCCCCCAAATAACCCCCCTCAAATAACCCCCTAAATTCAAAATAATTTTTGTCCTGGAAGGAAAAATGAAATTTTTTAATGGAAACAGGTTGTTGTACCCGGCCAAGGAATTGGCCGCTCCGCGGCCAAGATCAGCACACTCCACATTGCAAGAAATTGGGGGAACTATGTATGTTACAGCTCAAAAATTCATTTTTCCTTCCAGGACAAAAATTATTTTGAATTTAGGGGGTTATTTGGGGGTTTCACGATTTTTTATATCCGACAGTGGGAAAGTTTATTTTATTTGGTAGCGGACCTTAAAAATAGGTCAAACAACTTTTCGGATCAGTGAAATGACAAAGTCTCGCTGACAATGTGAGTTTTCGTGAGCTACAAAACCTCAAAGACCTCGACCTCGCACCTCCATTGTGGCCATCGTATTAGAGAAATACGATAATATAAATAAAAAGTATTTTGAATTAGATTGCAAGCATGCTATATACGGTGGACACAATGAAGGTGCGAGGTCGAGGTCTTTGAGGTGATGTAGCTCAGCGAGATATTGACATTTTACTGCTCTGAAAAGTTTTTTTCGCACATCGAGCCGAGCCCTCGCAATATTTGAGCCGAGTCGAGCCGTCGAGGGCTCAAAAATTTCGAGGGCTCGACAACCCGACACCTCAACCTCACACCTCCATTGTGGCCGAGGCATTAGAATTAATTATTAAAAAAATGTTTTATTGCAGCTTTAATTTTTCTTCAAAGTAGTGAGCAAAAAGAATTCTGGATACTTATGCACCGACTGAGTATATTTATCAAGTTCCTTGGTTCCCCCAAAACCAAAGAACCCAAAAACTGATGCGTCAGAGGTGATGTGCATCCCTCTCACAGTTAACAAGGCTGAGGTGGTGCTAGCTGAAAGAGTCAAAGGTGAAAGTATGAAGCACATCTCCATAGCTGTGCTCAAGCAGGCTGTGCCTACGCAGGCAAGAGACACACACTCACCCAATATAGAATTGCTTAGAACCTATGACTTTGTGAAAAAAATTCAGGGCTGGATTTTGAGTAGTTCTGCGAGAAGCCAATCAATATAGTCAGCTCAGTTTTGGCAGTACCAAAATGCTAGCTAGCCTTTTTAAGAAGCTGATTCACAGTTGACAGTACCATTTGCTAATAATATTTCTGTGATTAATTCTATTTTTTGAGTTCCTGCTAATAATGATTAACAAATTTGCTATAATTTTCACTATATTCTTTTTTATGATTGCAGGTAAGATCATACAATTGGCTTTTGTTGTAAAAAAATATAGAAGGAAAAAATGAGGCTTTGTAAATATTTGAAATTTTAAAAATTTGTTTAACACAAAATTTGTCCGGACTGACTATTCGGAGTCCTCCCAAAACACATTTGAGCCTTGGGAGACCAAGGTAAATGGGTATTGGAGGGTAGCTGGATACCGTATAACCTCTATTAAACCCCTACAGTTAACGTTTTTCAAAATTGCTTTGCTTTTTTAACCCCAATATTGTTGATTTTCCGAAACGGACGACCACTTATTTTGTAGAGTTTGTGAAGCTCTACAAAATGAGTGGTCGTCTGTTTCGAAAAATACACAATATTGGGGTTGAAAAAGCAAAGCAAATATGAAAAAGGTTAACTGTAGGGGTGCCCGTTTAATAGAGGTTATACGGTACCTAATACCAAATATAGAGATTTTTCCCACGGGACATTGACCTGCGGAACAGCCTAAAACCGTTTTCAATACTGATCATGACAAATCTGTTATCCCTATGTTGTAGAGCATGGTTTGTTCCATTGTGGATCTATTAAAAGTAGTGAAAAATGATGGCTGGGAGCCGAGATAGAGACAAAAACGTGTTTGAAAAATTGGCCCGTGTCCCGCGGGAGTATGAAAAAATAAGAAAGGTTTGAAAAATAAGATATCGTATGGCTAAACTGTACTATCATGCACTGGCCGTTAATGGACCCAGTCATATTTTTCGCATCGTTTCAATATCAGGTTTTTCTACGCGTTTTAAAGGGGGACTGGGAAAGCCATTTAGGTTTAAAAAAGTAGTTTCCATGGAGTAGTGCGTGAGCGTTTGCTTTTTTTGGCCCAAAATGGTGTTTTTTGGTGTTGCAGGGTTAATCCCACGTAGGGGCATACTATTTTTTTGGTCTTGTAATGAGAAATTGAATTTTGCTGAATGGGTTCAGACATTTGGAGATTCCAAATTTCTTTTTCTTTCTTTTTTGATTTAAGGCTTTCGCTGAAACTGATTCGTCAGTCTGGTTCGAAATATCGTAAAGATCACGATTCTGCGGGTCATTTATGAGAAACACAATAGTTGGCCATTGAGACCCGCAACATTCTCAATAACGTACACCTAAATTTTAACACGGGAAGTCCTGCCGGTGAGACCAGCAGCTTCTGGTGCAGAATTTCATGAGGAATCCGAATCTGCAAATCATTTTTCAAAAAAGCCGGTTTGGCACAAGATTTAAACCAATTTCTGAATGGTGTCAAATGTGACTTGGGTATGTTCAGAAAATCAGGTAGTACTCAAGCATTTCATATACACATGCAGAACTTTCATAGCTCGTTAGAAAGGGCAGAGAACAAGCTTTCTAATGACATATCGTTCAGTTGTTTATGATAACTAAATGTGGAATTTTTGCCTAAAGAAAAAATTGTGTTATTTTTTCAAAAAGTTTTTTTTATTTAAATGTGCAAAATTAGATGTGATAGAGCCGTTTGTTCAGCGAAACCCACATATCATTTGGAAGAAAAATTTAAACTGCACCAAAAAATGCTTTAAAGTTAAACAAAATAAAGTCTTTAGAGTGTTATGCGACAGTTTAAAAAAACTAATAATTATTCAAAAACGTGAAACTTGTTCGTCACTAGACCAACCCGCAATTTGGACGCCGGATTCGTGTTCAGCATGGTCGATTTGCTTAAAAAACTGCTCTTAAAATTTAAAATTCATCGTCAAAATTCAAATTCCTCTCAAGACAATAATTATTCAAATATTTAATTCGCGCACGTTTGATCAGTTGAATCAGAAAGCAGAATTTTAAAAAAACTTTAAGTCGCTGAGATATGACTCAAAGTTGGAGTGAAGTTGAATTGTCATTTTTAAAAATGTTGACACTCCAATTTTGAGTCATATCTCAGCGACTAAAAATTTTTTTAAATTTCTGCTTTCTGATTCGAATTTCTGAGGAATTTTCAGAATGCCTCAGAATAAAGTTTTGCAGCTAAAAATGGGTAATTTTTTGAAAAATAACAAAAAATTTTGCAGGGGGGGGTGCACTTGGGATACTGTCTAGTTCAAAATGTCGTGTTTCAGCTGAGATTCGAACTTTTCTATTACTTCGCTGTATTTTACAAAACACAACCTCTTACCAACTGCACCATAGGAGTCATGCGTATTATATAGCAATCTATGTACATTCAAACCTCGTTATAGTGCGAGTCGCGAGTGGTGCGGTTACGGTTTAACCGACCGGTTTTTTTCCTGATTTCTTTCGGTTAACCGGGTTTTTAGTGCAACTATTGTTTATTTTTTCTTACGTTTAATATCCTATTTTGAAGAAGAAGAAATTTTAGTATTAGGGGTCCGCAAAATGTAAAAATTCTGTCAAATCTTTGATAAAAATGTCTGAGAAAAAATAAACCGGATCCAAAAATAAACCGTAACCGCACCACCCTAAGTGCGACCCAAAAAGTTCGTTCCAGCCTCGGGTCCGACACTTTTTTTACCTCGATTTTTGAAGATTTTTGTAAGTTCTGTTTTTACAGTCTGGTCCCAAATATCGTCAGAATTCCGATTTTGCAGATCGTTTTTCTGAAAACTAAAATTTTTTCTTCTAAAAAAGCAAAACCTCGATATAGTGCGACCACATTTTGAAAAAGGGTCGCACTATATCGAGGTTTTGCTTTTTTAAAAGAAAAAATTTTAGCTTTTAGAAAAACGATCGGCAAAATCGGAATCCTGACGATATTTGGAGCAGATTGTAAAAACAGAACTTACAAAAATCTTCAAAAATCGAGGTAAAAAAAGTGTCGGACCCGAGGCTGGAACGAACTTTTGGGGTCGCACTATAACGAGGTTTGACTGTATAGGATTAAAAAATGTTAAAAAATAGCAATTAATTTTTTTAACTTGCGAAGAATTATTAGCCATTTTAGGCATAGAATGTGATTATGGTGGTGCAATAACAAGAGGCCAAAATCATAATGTTTTTGGTGATATGTACTCTGTTGACTTTTATGGCAATGGGGCTAAAGGAGGAGGTGTACAAAAGCTCCATGGCCCTAATAAAAACACAAAAAGAGTTAGACCTGATTTTACAATGACACAAGATGTGGATGACAATGCAGCTCTAGCTGGCAATTACATAGCTCCAACTGCCACCCACCACGAAAATAACACAGACCAGAGCACAGCCCGCAAATATCGAAAAAGTAGATTAGGCAGAACAGGCGGGGATTTCAGTAGACAGTCCAAGAAAGCTACAGATAGTGCGGAAGACCCAGATGCCTCAATGGCTGCTGACGCAGCCCACGAAAATATCAGGGACAGTTCGGCAATGGTCACTCACCATCAGTATAGTTCCAACCAGGTGGGCGACAGCCGGCAGACACTCAAACGCAAGCTCGACCCCAATGATCCCACTTTTGAGGGCAACAACATTTTGTCAATAAAACATATAAAGCTGGCAGGAGGCGACAAATTCAGGGTTGAAGTAGCCGAAACTGTGTCCACCGTTGTGGAGGACTATACTAAAAAGCTTACTCATAAAGCGTCTAACCTGGCTGTTAGTCTATTGAAACAAACTCATTTGGTGGAAGATAGGGAGCTGGAGAATTTGCAGGTAAAACTTTTTTTTGAAAATTTTGATCAAAAACCGCCAATTTTAAAGAAGGGGTCAAAGCTGTTATAAAAGGACGAAAAATTAGGAGATATTTTGACCAGAAACTGGGATTTTGCGACCTTTAGTTTATTTAATTTTCATTTTCAACCAGTGTTGTTCCAGCGCCGGGATCGGAGCCGGCGCCAGCGCCGGCGCCGACCCTTTCTGAGAAAAGGCCCCAGCGCCAGCGCCGAGCGCCTCCCTTAAAAAATTTTGGCTCCGGCGCCAGCGCCGGCGCCGACCTCTTTTGAAAAAATGCCCCAGCGCCGGCGTTCATGGCAGCGCCGACGCCGGCGCCGGCTTGATAATTTTGCTTTTGCTCTAAATTTCATGAAAAATTCCTATTTTTTTCAACAGTATTTTTCTTACAGTGAAAGCGATAATAATTATTTGCTATCTATATCGATATATTTCCTGTATTAGTTCCTCATGATGAGTGAATTTTGAAATACAGGGTGTAACCAAACCAATCAAATAAATAAAAATAATGGTGCCTGACAGGTTATGGCGAAAAGTATTTTGGGCGCTAACAGGATTAATCCAAAAACAGTTTAATTTTAAAAAGTTTTGGCGCAAAACGGGGTGAGCCAGAAATGGGTAATCGATATTAGTCTTGTGAAAATAAAAGGGACGATACGTAAAAATGCCTCCTTTTAGCGAAAAAGTGCCTCCTTTTTTTCGTTTTAGTCAGAAAGGCGAAAAAGTGCCTCCTTTTTCGTCTTCGTCGTCGTTCTAATTCCGAAATGGTGTGTATTGAAATTTGGAAAAAGGAGGCACATTTTCACAAAAAGGAGGCACATTTTCACAAAAAGGAGGCACATTTTCACAAAAAGGAGGCACATTTTCACAAAAAGAAGGCACATTTTCACAAAAAGGAGGCACTTTTTCACAAAAAAAGGCACATTTTCACAAAAAGGAGGCACTTTTTCGCCTTTTTGACTAAGACGAAAAAAAGGAGGCACATTTTCACAAAAAGGAGGCATTTTTCCGTTTTGTCCAAATAAAAGTTGTGTGAATTACTTTTTAAAAATATCATAGTATACCCTGGTTATGTTACGAAAATAAACTAAAAAATTAAAGAAAATAAATAAAATATTTAAAGAAATGAAAGAAATTGCAGCACAAAAGTTCTGATAATTTAGTTTAAAATTAAGAATAATTGTCTTTCTCAATTTTAGGATGTTAAATTTTAGAAACAGCGCCGGCGCCATAATCGTTCAAAAACAGCGCCGGGACGGCGCCGAGCGCCGGACCGGCGCTGTTTTTTCCCGGGGCAGCGCCGGCGCCGGCGCTAGCGCCGGCGGCGGAACAACACTGTTTTCAACCCTAATTTTTTTCACACTAATCGTTATTGTAAGGAGGCTGGTTGGGCCCCCTCCCAGGAATAAAAAATGAAAAACAAAGTCAAGGATTAATGGCCCCGATAGCTCAGTGGTAGAGTGACGGACAGACCTCCAAGTGCACCCCCCCCCCCCTGCAAAGAGTAAACCACATGGGGGACCAAGTATTTTCGAAATTGGTCGGAATTTTTTTTCTCAAAACGCCTTCATATTTTTCCTATGATGTTTTCGCCATGTTTTGAGCATTTTTTAATGTCAAAAAAAATTTCAAAAAAAAAATTATTATCGGCCCATGGCAAGAAAATATAATCTGGAGGCTCCACAAGGTAGACTTATCAAAATATCTGCAAAATTACTTTGGTTACCCTGTGGATTTTCGAAACATATTTTTCACAGTTATACCTCGATATAATGATACCCTTAAAAATTTGATTCCCACTTGGATGCAACATTTTTTTTTTCAATAAATGGGCTAAAATCAGTTTTGCACCCAGCGGAGGATCGAAATTTAAAAGATGTACTTATAGCGAGGTCTGACTGCAGAAAAATATTGTTTTTTTTTTCGAAAATCGACAGGGGGACTAATGCAGTTTTAGGTTGATATTTCTCGAGCCTACAGATTATTTTTTCTTGCCATGGGCTTGTAATATAAAAATTTTGTGGAGTAAATCGACTACGCTCTACAAGGTAAACTTATCCGAATAGTCGAATCAAAGATTCCTGTTCGTATGTGTGCCTTGTCAGTTCAAAAAAAATTATTTTTATCTGATCTCAACGGATTCCGGACGACCCGGGGAAATGTGCGTAAACTATTTATTAGTCACAGTTTCAGTACGCTGCCTAACCCTCAAGCCTAACGACTAAGCCTAAATTTGTTGTCCCAAAGGGTAGTTACAGCAATTTTTAAAAGTTCAGATTCGGGTGGGGGGGGGGGGAGGCGGTATTCCACACTAGCGCCAAAATTTCTCAATGAAAATTTTTCAAAAAATTGCATAAAGGATTGCTTACCGTATTTCCTCTAATAGAGCCCCCCCCTGTTTTTTGACTAGAACTTCAGAGTTAGGGCCATTTTTGATTTACAATTTCAAGATTTTTGGGCATTCGAAAAATAAAGCCCCGGGGGCTCTATTAGAGGAAATACGGTATCTATAGGTGTTTAATTTGCAGGCTTTGATCCTGCAGCACGGACTGGTCTTGGCTGAAAATATTTCTACGAAAGCCAGAGAGGCTGTGCTAAACTTTGGACTGAGCTCCTTCCAGAAGGTCGTACAACTGGCCCAAGCCCGAGAAGAATTTTCCCAGCAAGCCTACGAGCTGGTCACAGTAGCTTTGCCAAAAGCCCAACAATTTGTGGCTGAACAAGTTCAGAAAGCGACTGAGAAAATGCTGAAAAATGTTAGAGCGAAAAGTGTGCAAGCCGCCAGAATGGCTGGAGACAAAGTGCAGATGGCGTTCCACAATATGGGCTTGGACGAATTTGGAAATTCCACCAGAAAAATGATAACTGTCAATTCGTACTTGGCCATTAAACAGGCGGACAAGTTGTTGCATAGAGCACCATTTATGGCTGGTCAGGCGGCATCCATGGTGTTTGTAGGTGTGGCAAAAATGGCCAGCTTGTTCACCGACTATGTGCGCAAAGACAAAGCGTTGTTCACCAAACCTCCAGATGTGCTGTGTCTAGCCTGTCCCATAAATTTTGAGCCAGATGTCGACTATTCTTTTGATAGAAGTGCATTCCAGTAGTCAGTCAAGTAATTACAGGCGCTACTGCAGAATCGGGTGCAAATTTTGCCTTGGTCCCCTCTGTTGATTTTTGTGGAAAATGCCTTGGCCCCCTGTTGGTTTTGAATGTGATTTTAATGCAGAATCACCATACCGTATTTACTCTAACAGTAACCCCGTTCTCTAATTGTAGTCCCCCACAAGGAGGGAGGTTAAAAATAGTAGCCCACCTGAAAATCAGCCTATTTAGGCAGATTTTGCCCTGCCCCCCTCTAATTGTAGCACCACTCCAACCCCCCCCCCAAGGAGGGAGGTTAAAAAATAGTAGTCCACCTAAAAATCAGCCTATTTATGCAGATCCCCACCCCCCGTAAAAGCCCAAGTGCACCCCCCCCCCTCGAAAAATTTCTTGTACTTTTAAGAAAAGTACCCATTTTTAGCTGAAAATTTTTATTCTGAGGCACCCTAGTATGCAAAAATTCCTCAGCAATCCGAATGACAAAGCAGAATTTGAAAAAAATACTTACTTGCTGAGATATGACCTAAAGTTGAAGTGTCAATATTTTTAAAAATGGCCACTTAACTTTACTCCAACTTAAGATCATATCTCAGCAAGAAAGTATTTTTTTCAAATTCTGCTTTGTCATTCGGATTGCTGAGAAATTTTCGCATACTAGTGTTCATCAGAATAGAAATTTCCAGCTAAAAATGGGTAATTTTCTTTAAAAGTACAAGAAATTTTTCGAGGGGGGGGGGGGGGTGCACTTGGGTATCTGTCATCCCCCCCCCCTAATCGTATCTCGCACCCACCAAAGAGGGTAGTTGTAAATTAGTAACCCGGGGCTAGTTTAAGAGTAAATACGTCAATTACATTTGAAATCCACAGGGGGACCAAGTCACTTTTCACAAAAAATCATCAGGCGTGACCAAGGCAAAATTCGCACCCGATTCTGCAGTAGTACCAATAACCTATTAAAGGACCGGTTGTTTTTAAACATTGTGCTTAGCTAGTGACACATATGACTATCAGCGTTGTTAAACTGTTGTATATCAAGCTTTCAACATTATTGTTTATATATTTTTACTAATGGTTCCTTCTTTATTATATTCAATAAAATTTGCTGCAAATAAATAATAGCAAGTGAGCTTTGCCAAATCAGCGAATCAGCCAAAATTTTTGAAAAATCAGCCTTTAAATGGCCATTGCCGTCCCCGACAACGAGAATTTCAAATGTTTGAATTCGCGCGGGACAGTTCTCTTTCGTCTCGCACTGTACTCTTTTGACTTGCTTCAAATGACTCAAAAGAGTACAATGAAAGACGAAAGAGAACTGTCCCGCGCGAATTCAAACATTTGAAATTCTCGTTGTCGGGACGGCAATGGCCCTTTAAATGCGCAAAATTACGTGTGATAAGGCCGTTTGTTCAGGAAACAGTATACACTATTTGACAGAACAAGAAAAACAGCGCCATAATGTAATTGGAAATATAGTACAAACAGGCTTTTGGGGCGTTTTGCAAGTCTCTCAAAAAAATTCCAAAAAGATTTTGACGTAAAGCTTAGATTTCGCATTTTTGACACCGAATTCTTGCTCAGCGTGGTAGATTTGCTTATGAGGTTGCCTCATGGTTCTCAAAACCTACAAATTTGTAGAGTCTTACAAGACCTACAAAAAAGGACAATACTTTTTTTTGACCCAGATTCACTTTTTTTGTCCCAGATTTCCTCATTTCTGTCCAGATTTCCTCATTTCTGTCCCAGATTTAGCTTAAACCACAGGGGGACCAAGCACTTACAAAATTGGTCAAAAAAATTTTCTCTCATAACAGCCTGAAAGTTTTTCTATAACGTTTCTATCATGTTTTGAGCATTTTCGCCAAAATTATTTTTTCCGCAAAAATTTTTGCCTTGGAGGACCAAGGTCACATTTCAGGCTCCTGAAAACTTTGGGCTACCTTGGTCCCCCAAGGCAAAAATTTTTGCGGAAAAAATAATTTTTGGCGAAAATGCTCAAAACATGATAGAAACGTTATAGAAAAACTTTCAGGCTGTTATGAGAGAAAATTTTTTTGACCAATTTTGTAAGTGCTTGGTCCCCCCTGTGGTTTAAGCTAAATCTGGGACAGAAATGAGGAAATCTGGGACAAAAAAAGTGAATCTGGGTCAAAAAAAGTGAATGTGGGTCAAAAAAAGGTGAATCTGGGACAAGTCAAATCTGGGACAGAAAAAAGTGAATCTGGGTCAAAAAAAAGTATTGCCCTACAAAAAACCTAGAAAATTTTTCTTATCTTCTTTTGTCTTTTTATCTGTACTTTTACCGAAAACATTTTTCACTGCAAATTTCGAATTCTTCTCAAGACAAAAAACATTTGAACTTCAAATTTTGAAGTCTTGAAAAATTCTATGTTTTCGGATATTTTCAAACTAGAAAACAAAAAAACAGCGTAAAAATTCTGAAACAGGAGTCCCAAGAGTCACGCTTGGGGATCGCAGTGTTAAAAATCTTTTTTTGTCAAAAAAGATTCTTGTCAAAATCTTTTTTTGCATGAAAATAGCAACAAGCACTGGATAAAATAGAAAACAAAATGGTTAGTTTGCCCCGCCCCAAAGGTCATGGTCCCTTTCAGTAAAGAGAACCCAAATATATGTCCCAGACTCCAGAAAAAGAGTAAACTATTTATTAGTCACAACTCCCATACGCTGGCCTACCCCTAAGGCTAAGCCTCGTTTGAAAGGGTAATTACAGCGAGAAAGTCATTTTATACAGTGCTTGTTATCATTTTCATGCAAAAAGAAGGTATTGCTAATAATTTTGGGTAATGAAAATGCTTGAAATGTCAGTTTTTTTATAAACCAATTAACACACAAAAAAATTTCAAAAACTCGAAAAAAATAACAGGGGACCAAGGCGAAAAATGGGACCGATTCTTAACTAGAGCCGAAAATTCTTATCAAAATCTTTTTTTTTGCAGGAAAATGGTAACGAGCACTGGATAAAATGACTTTTTTTCAAGAATGGTCGAAAAATACCTTTTCTGGAAAATGTACTTTTTAAAGGACCATTGCCGTCCCCGACAACGAGAATCTCTATATAGTATTTGGGATGGGTGGGTGGTTAACGCATTTGACTACATGTTTGGTCACAAAGAAAAACTTTTTTTAGTGTAATATTTTTTTTGCATGTGTATACTCATTCGAAAGCTCTTTCAATGGCGGAGGACCTTTCGCAATCAGATTTAAAGATTGCTGTGTAAAAAATTGAGATTTTGCCCTTTGAGAGTGAAAAGTGGTGGTTTCAGGGTTAATCTTATGAGTGCTCATTTGGTCACAAAGAAAAACTTTTTTTAGTGTAATATTTTAATTTGCATATTTATACTCATATGAAAGCTCTTTTAATCGCGGAGGACCTTTCGCAATTAAATTCAATAATTAATGTGAAAAAATTTAGGTTCTGTCCTGTGAAAGTGAAAAGTGGATTCATATTTGTTTTTTTTTCAAATGCAATCACAATTTTTTTTTAATTCGCGCATTTTCTGAACATTGTGGGGCAGTTGTTGTCAGAAGAATTGTCGCTTTATTACAATTGATAATTAATTTCCGTAACTATGATGATGATGAATTTAGTGATATGGCTAACAAGATGGATATTTCAAATTTCGCTCCGTTTTATGACGAGTATGGGTATCTCAGTAAGAATATTTAACTTATAACCATTGATTTTGAAAGCTAAACGCAAAGCCTAAAGCAGAAATCGGTTTTGCTTTTTGTCCTAAATAGGGCTGAAAGTCAAAGCGAGATTTGGCTTTTGGCTATGCGTTTGGCTTTGGATTTTTCTAATCTCTATATAGTATTTGGGACGGGGAACGTCTGTCGCCAATTTGAGTACATGTTTGGTCACAAAGAAAAACTTTTTTTAGTGTAATATTTTTATTTGCATGTTTATACTCATTTGAAAGCTCTTTCAATGGCGGAGGACCTTTTGCAATTAGATTTAAGGATTAATGTGAAAAAATAGAGAATTTTCCCTTTAAAAATGGATTTATATATTTTTTCTTTTCAAATGCAATCACAATTTTTTTTAAATTCGCGCATTTTTTAAATCTCATAGTTTTCAAAAAGATTGTTCTCAAATTCAAATTTTGAATGAATTCAAAACTACATTTGTAGGCGAGCATAGGCAAGGGTAGGCGAGGGTAGGCGAGGTAGAGTAGGTGGGTTGACAAGTAGGGTGGATGATCTGCCCTAACCATTAACGCACTCGAAAGATTAATCTGTCTGAACTACTAATGTACATGAACAACTAATGTTCCCGAACCCCAGGAATAGTGCTTGAACTACCAATGTTCCCGAACGGCATAGGCGCCGATAGGCGCCTAAAGACCCTAGTTTCAAATATTTGAATTCGCGCGGGACAGTTCTCTTTCGTCTTTCATTGTTCTCTTTTGAGTCATTCGAAGAAAGTCAAAAGAGTAAAATGAAAGACGAAAGAGAACTGTCCCGCGCGAATTCAAACATTTGAAATTCTCCTTGTCGGGGACGGCAATGGCCCTTTAAGGATATTCCTGGTCCATTCCTGGTCTAAAGCCTACTTAGCCACTGATAAAAGTGTTTTTTGGCTACTTTGAAATGGCGGGTGTAACAAATGTTCGGGGCGGCTTTTCGAAACTTATAGTTTATAATTTCGGAATCATATCTTGTATCTTCCACTAACTTTTTTTAGCCCTGGATCTTTTCTTTTAGACGGTATGTATAAATTAGCTGAAGTGTTTTAGAAAAGTCATCATTTGGCTCCAAATACGTGTCAGGTCATTTAAACATTTTGACAAGCAATTTCATTACTTTGAGTGAGCAAAAGTTTAATTGATCATTATACGTTACTGAAACATCTTAGCACTATGTTGTATCCCAGTCGAAGAGCTACAAAATACGTTTTACAGAATTAATTTTTGAAAATTTGAGTATTGAGATATGGCCCTTTAAAAAAAATTAATTTCTTGTAAAAATGACCAAAAATTTTTTCGGATTTCCGTCATTTTCAAAAAAAATATTTTTTTGAGGGCCATATCTCAACCAGGGATGAGATTTCGCGTCTAAATAGACTTTATTAGACGCATTTCACGTCTAGATAAAGCCTATTTAGTTTGAATAAGTCTATTTAGACGTACGTCTATTTTAGACGTAAAGTCTATTCAGACGTAAAAGTCTAACAGAAATTTATTTGAATTTAGCTGTTTTATACCACTTTTTTTGTTCTTATTGTTTAAACAAGTCAAAATTATATTATGGCAATCAGCACGAGTAATAAATACTTCTGCTTCACACTTTATTAGTCATGAACAGTGTTTGCAAATCGTGTGAAACCTGAATAATAGTACTGAAACTGCAAATTTACCCATGCAGACCCCCAACCAGAGCTGAGTACCAAATAGTCTAGTGGATATCCACTTGAATGTCTTGAAAATTTTTAATTTTATGAAAATTGAGAAAAACCATTCTATGATACGTGAAATGATGTGGCTTATTTGGTCTGTTATGACCGAAACTGTGATTTTACCCACCCGAACTCAAAACCTGATGTAGTTTCTTCATGGGTTAGATGGATATCGATCTTGCGTAGAGAGTTGGGTTTCTTAGGACCTAAATTGGAATTTAACTTATCCCGGTCCCAATGCCCGAGGTAAGTATTCTTTGAATCAGGTGGATTTTCAAGCTATCCATCTGAATAGGTTAAAAATTTATTTTTTTGAAAAATGAAAAATTAACAATTTTTTCTTACTTAAAATTGTTCTTATTGTTAAAACAAGCCAAAATAATGTTATGGCAATCAACATAAATAACAAATACTTTCGCTTCACACTTTATTGGTCATTAACTGGATCTTTAAATAATTGTAAAAAAATTGTTTTTGAATCGATTTGCCTCTGACCAGGTTCTGGAGCTGCAATGTCTCTCACATATTTTTGGGCAAGCATCTTGACTAATCGTCGTCCCTTAATTATGTTAAGCATTTGTTTTTCAAATCTTCGAAGTATTTAACTTGCTTCACTGAAATTCCACGTCGGCACATTATTCGTCACTTGTGAAAGCTGATTTTTCACAAGTGGGTCAAGAAACGCGGCTGATATAGGAGCACTAATTTGCATTTCACTAATTTTTAGATCAAAAGCCTCTAGTCCAGCAAATCCAAAGCACCCTATTAGTGTGGTATCTCCATATGTTACAACTCCTTGGAAATACTTTCTCAAATTAGCAATGCGTGGAATGATTAAAGAAATAGTAACAGTTTTATCTCCCTAAAAGTTAGCTATACTCCTGTAGATACAACACTGAGCCATACCTGCAAATCTTTAACAACTTTGTTGATCGTATTCATGATATCACCGAAAATAACAAAATCATTTTGGTGGACAATTAGGCCACTTAGTTGTTCCACTAGTTCTGGGGCCAATAACTAGAGACAGAAACGTGGCGGGGCCCGCCCCGTTTCGGCCCCGCCCCGACCGGGCCGATTTTTGGCGAAAACCCCGCCCCGAAAACCCGCCCGAACAATTCGAAAACCCCGAAACCCCGCCCCGAAATACGGCAAACCCCGTCCCGTGGCATAATGTTCTAACACGTGTATAATCAAATTTCTACTGGTTTTTCGGTTTTCTCATTATCGTACTTTTGTCAAAGTCGCAAATTTATCCGACTGACGTATGACTCGGTACAACAAATGACTCGGTACAACTAGTCGGTACAAGTACGACTCGGTACAAGTGCGACTCGGTACACCGACTCGGTACAACTACGACTCGGTACGACGAGTCGGTACAATCTTTTCAAATTTTATAACAAATTGTATTTTTTGTACCAAATTTACTACTTCTTGTAACAAATCGACTAAACTCACCTCCGAAAATTTGCACCACTTGTTCCTGGATGTGGATTGAATGAAACGAAACAGTTAACTTTCTTATTTTCACCTACCTACCTGGACATCTATTCACCAATCAATTATTGTTACTGAAGTTTTTTTGTTGTGGAATGTATATGTTGGTAGCCAATAAATATGAGACATGATGGTTGTCAATAAATATTGATTTTTGACTCAGTTAGTAAAATCTCAAAATTTTGGTTTAATAGGTTGAAATTTGATATTCTTTATGATTAATATCAAAAAATCGAAAAACTACAGTAAATTTTGTGAAAAGTATCCATTTTCGTTCGACTTTTACGCTTTTCACAAAACCCCGAAATTAAGGACGGGGCCCCGCGGCCCGAAATTTTTTTGGCGTAACCCCGAAACCCGACCGAAATCTAGAGCTAAAATCCCCGCCCGAAACCCCGACGACCGGCATTTTTCTGTCTCTACCAATAACTCAGTTTCTTTTTGAATCAACTCAACATTACCGAGAAAAGCATTCACCATTATTCCATTGGAAATCCACCTAGTGGTAGCAGGTGCCACAAGAAAGTTTTGTGAAGCTGCTCGAAGATCGGAAATGCATCTAGCGCTTGTGATAAAGGTTCGAAGAGAAGACAGTTTTGAGCCAAATGTATTTAATCGTGCAATTGCTCGTTTACTTAATCTGCTTGCAGCATATGGTGTGACCGTTCTTTCAGCTATAGTACTTAACATATGGCACCAACATGAATTGTTTTTTCTAAAAACAGGCACAGTTTATTTCGGCTAAAATCGGCTTACACCGTATAACCATTTTAACAAAAGTAAATTTGGGCACGAATATTATACAGCAACATACCCCTCTGCCGAAACGCTAACTTCATGTTTGCTCCTTCATCGGTTATCACCGCAATTTTTTTTGTTTCATTTTCATCAAATCCAAATCCTCCCAAAATCTTTACAAACTCTGCATATACATTGTCAGCTTCCTTTGTAAAACCTGTTGGAAAGCTTGAAAAGGACGAAATGAAGTTTCTGAATTTCCAAGTGGTGTCAATAAAGTGAACAGTTATGACGAAAAAATCAACCTAAAGTGCCTTTATAGAAACGTTGTTAATAAATCTCTTGCTGTTTCTTGCAAAAATCCATTGTTGTTGCGAAGTGGGACTTTTTCATATGGTCAAATACCATAGGCAATAAATCTTTTTTCACTTTGGCCAAAATAGTAGCAACAATTTTTGAAAGTGTTGTTCTGTGAGGCAACAGTTGAGAGGCATCATTAACTGTCAGTGAGATCAATCGCATAGCCAAAGAATTAGTTGACTTATATGTTGGCCAGATGCGAAAAGAATTACAAGACAAAAAAAAACTATGATTATGCTTCGATTTATGATCAAAAACAATTTTTTTACAATTATTAAAAGATCAGTTAATGACCAATAAAGTGTGAAGCGAAAGTATTTGTTATTTATGTTGATTGCCATAACATTATTTTGGCTTGTTTTAACAATAAGAACAATTTTAAGTAAGAAAAAATTGTTAATTTTTCATTTTTCAAAAAATAAATTTTTAACCTATTCAGATGGATAGCTTGAAAATCCACCTGATTCAAAGAATACTTACCTCGGGCATTGGGACCGGATAAGTTAAATTCCAATTTAGGTCCTAAGAAACCCAACTCTCTACGCAAGATCGATATCCATCTAACCCATGAAGAAACTACATCAGGTTTGAGTTCGGGTGGGTAAAATCACAGTTTCGGTCATAACAGACCAAATAAGCCACATCATTTCACGTATCATAGAATGGTTTTTCTCAAATTTTCATAAAATTAAAAATTTTCAAGACATTCAAGTGGATATCCACTAGACTATTTGGTACTCAGCTCTGGTTTGGGGTCTGCATGGGTAAATTTGCAGTTTCAGTACTATTATTCAGGTTTCACACGATTTGCAAACACTGTTCATGACTAATAAAGTGTGAAGCAGAAGTATTTATTACTCGTGCTGATTGCCATATATAATTTTGACTTGTTTAAACAATAAGAACAAAAAAAGTGGTATAAAACAGCTAAATTCAAATAAATTTCTGTTAGACTTTTACGTCTAAATAGACTTTACGTCTAAATAGACGTACGTCTAAATAGACTTTTACGTCTAAATAGACTTTACGTCTAAAATAGACGTACGTCTAAATAGACTTATTCAAACTAAATAGGCTTTATCTAGACGTGAAATGCGTCTAACAAAAACTAGTTTATATATAAATAGACGCAAAAGCTCATCCCTGATCTCAACACTCAAATTTTCAAAAATTATTCTGTAAAACGTATTTTGTAGCTCTTCAACTGGACTACAACATAGTGCCAAGATGTTTCAGTAACTTGTAATAATCAATTAAACTTTTGCTCACTCAAAGTAATGAAATTGCTTGTCAAAATCTAAAACTAACCTGACACGTACTTAGAGCCAATGATGACTTTTGTACAATACTTCAGCTAGCTTTACATACCGTTTTACAGAATGAGATTCAGAATGTAGTACAAAATGGTAGTAACAGGTACAAGATATGGCTCTATATGTGTTCACGCGGACGCCAAAAAGAACATGCCTTGGTCTCCCTGTTGTTTCTTTTGCACATTTATTTTTATGGTGCTGAAAATTATAAATTTTCAACTGATTTAGTTGTGGTTCTTGAATTACATAGTCTATTAGGTAACATTTAGAACTAATCCAACTTCATGCAGTGAAAAATGTGCTGCTTTAATAGCGCAGAGGCCAAACCATGGATGAGATAGGTATCTATGCAATCTTAGGTTAGTCTCGTAAATGTATATTTCTAATGACTCATTCACAAACGTTGTCGTCGTCGTTGTCGTTGGAAAAAATGTTTTATAAAGCCGATTTAAGCGAACGACAACGCCAACGACGACGACGACCTATTTATAAAAAAATCCAACGACAACGACGACCCCAAGGACAACGGCATTTTTCATTCCAAATTAGACAAATTTTGCAGTTTAAGTCAGAATTTCGAGGATTAACTATATTCTCCACACGTGTTCCCTCGAAATTTCGACTGAGAATGCGAAATTTGTCCCATTTTAGATGAAAAGTGCCGTTGTTCTTGGCGTTGTCGTTGGATTTTTTATAAATAAGTTGTCGTAGTCGTTGGCGAAAAAACGGTTTCAAAAAAATATTCCAACGACAACGACAACATTTGTGAATGAGCCATAACACAAAGAGTGCAGTTAAATGATTTTTGAGACATTTGAGAAAAAAAAATCAATCATCCTTCAAAAGTATTTTAGTCAAGAAGAAATGATTTTCGCTATCATTGGGATTCAAACCTGTGAGCCTACAAAATCTAAAAAAAAAGAGAGACTTCTCAATACTCTGTGGCCAATAAAAAAATGGGAGCAACAGAACCTTGGGGCCCCACTCGCCAGAACCAAAGGGTCCCAGTCATTTAAGTCTAATCTATGCAAAAATGTTCAATTTGAATTCGCGCCTTACTTATTTTTCGCATAGATTAGACTTAAAATGACTGGGACCCTTTGGTTCTGGCGAGTGGGACCCCAAAGGTTCTGGATAGCCAAAAAATGTGGCCAATCTTCAAAATCTGTGGTCAATACAAATTTAATAGGGGCAGCTATCGCATTTTGAAATTTTTAATAAACATTAATTAAGAATAAATTTATCACATAACCTCGTGATTACCTTTCCTTGTGTACCCCTGTCCTGGCTACCCTCCTATTGCCTATTACCCTCCTGCCTACCCCCTTTTACCTACTCTTCTTCTGGCGACCCTCTTCCGGGTATCCCCTCCTGCCTGCTTCCTCGCGCCTACCCTTCTCCTGGGTACCTCTCTTCTGCCTACCCTCCTCATGCCTATCCTCTTCATGCCTAATCTCCTCCTGGCTACGCCTCTCATGCCTACACTCTTCAAAAGTTATAGCGGTCACGACAGGACCACTCATGAGATTCCCACGAAAAGCCGCCAATTTTCAACTTTAAATAGCAAAATCTCAAAAATTTTCACAGCAATTTCATAATCTAAAAGTCAGAGGTCCTCCGCTGTTTAATAGGGCTTTTAAATGAGTACAAACTCGCCTAGTAACAAATTTCTCAAAACAGGTTATAACTGGCACAACCAGACCACTCAAAATGGCGACACACACAGAAATTTCGTATCCAATTTTCACAATTCTGTGGCCAAAATTGCCAAAATTGTTTGTCTTTTGAGAAATAGATATAAACTGTGGGCTTGAGAAATTTTCGCGGTATAAAGAGTGGAATTTGCAGAAATCAGGCCATTCTTGCGTTTCGTATCTGTGGACATCAGTCGTTCTCTGTGATCAAAACGAATTTCCGTTGTGCCTAAAGCAGGTTTTCGAATCGAAAATGCGCCGCAAACCTAAAGTGTGCTGCAGTTCTTGTGTTGCCTTGGTGGATGATGTTGGCTCTGATCCTTTGATGCTTGATGGATCCAGTGCTGCGCCTATCCTTCGGAGTGCTTCTGAACTGATGGCTGATGATGGAAAGTAAGCTCTTTCCTTGTCTTTGACACTAAATTTTCACTAATTCTTCTCTCTTAGGACGCTGGCTGTTGGACCTGGTAAACCTGAAGATAATGCTGTGTTGGTGGTCGGTGACAGTAACAAGCTCTCCTTCACTATGTTTCGTCCAAGCTGCCTTGAAGATGGAAATGGTTTCAAAGAAATCAAGTACGCCTGTCTATGTTTTGACTGTACATCACGTGAATGAATTTTTTCAGTTCTGAGATCTGGCTTGAAAACGGCTGCAAAATGTATATCACTTGGGGACGGAGCAGCATTGGTGAAAAGAATTTCAACGTTCTGGGAGGTGAACCTTTTTAAATACCTATTTTATTTTAAATGTCAGTGTTTTAGGTAATGTAGCTGTCAAAGTTCCTGGTTTCTCGGGTCCCGCTCAAGTCGATCTAGATGGCAATTCTGCAGAATATGGGTTCCCTGGTGTATTGAAGGGTGCTGCGCTCTGCATGCTGAATTTGAGAAAGGTTCCTGATGGAAATGGCTATCTGGCAAACATATCGTTGCGTGGAACTCCGGAGTGTGAAGTCAAGGCCCTTTTCGTACGTTTACTGAAATCACTAGTGTTTAATTTAATAGACCGGTTCTTTTCAGAAATACAAGCAGTACAAGCCTTTGTTACCAGAAAATCCTGGAAACCGGCCTTCAAATTCGCTGTCTACGCCTGCCATCGTTGGTATCAGCGTTGGAGTTGTGGGTGCGATTGCTGTGCTTGGACTCATATCCTTGCTGCTCTACTGCTGTTTGTTCAATAAGGGGAAGATAGATCAAAAGAAGAAGCCTCAGTCAGAGTTTCCGAAGAAGAAGAGCGAGAACAGAAGCAGCCAGCAGGAGGGGACGTGCGGCTTGGACAAAAAAAACCATCGAAGACAACACAGCCTGCTCCTCCGAAGCAATCTGATCAAGGGTGCGTAGTGGTTATTAGCCATGACACGTGTAATTTTTTATTTTATGTAGGAAGAAGAAGTCTGCAGAGCCAGTTGCTATAGTGGTTGAGCCTCCGGAAGAAGAAGTCTTCAAGCCGAAGTCTCAGCCGAAACATGTTATCAAGCCAAAGTCTCAGCTGAAGCAAGTCATCAAGCCTAGCGTCTCCGAAGAGGTGCCAAAGTCGCCGCCTATGCCAAAGGGTGTTCTAGTTGGGTATTGTCCTGAAGACTGTGTCCGGGCTGTGTCTCTGGAGAAGTCGCTGTCACCAAACACAGAAACCAAGAAGGAGATTGCCAAAGTCCAAGAAGAGTTCGAAAGCATCCGGAATGGCGATCTAGTTGGCATTGGATTGAAGGCAGAGATGCAGGATCACATATATTGGACAAGGCTTTCTGATCAGTACGTTCCTAGACGGCAGCTCATCGGAATGGATAGTATCGCAAATGATCCCCGCAATATGACGCCAGAGCAGAAGAAGCTTGAGAAAGTGAGGGTCGCCAAGTTCATTGCCAAGCAAAAGCTATGTGGATTCGGATCCATCAACAGACGATGAAGAAAAGTTCGGGCAGCCGCAACCGTGAAGACGGACAAGACTCAGCAATCGGAGAAGCAGCCAAAGAAGCGGCTGAACAAAGAGGAAAGGTCCAGCCGAAGAAAAAGAAGCGCGACAAAAGGATGCAGCTGTGGATGAGAGTGAAGCCAAACGGTAGCAAGTGAAACATCAATTCTTCAGACCATTTGCTATGTATTGTAAATGTAATGTGAATAAATAGTGTTTTCAGATTTGAGTGCCTTTAAATACGGTTGCAACTGAAGTGTCTCGGTCTTCAATCTGTTGGGTAATTTCAGAATCTCACTTGTTAATTTCGAAACCATGTTTTCTCGTCTCATGTCTGATTATTCTTTTATTTATTTGATCAGCATTTGATTTTAGACATTAGCTGTAACGTGTAAGCATTTCTCAAATTAAATTGCGCCCTCAAAAATCTCAGTTCCAAGTCAGACCCACTGCTTGGCCGATACCTTTTCTGTCTCGTATCGTAGTCTCTAGCTGAGTTCGGAGTGGAGATGCACACACTATAAACAAAGCTCTGTTAGTTGATGCAATGAACAGTTGAGCGCTTTCCGACACGCCGCGGTTACCTTTTTTTCCCTTTGCCTTCATGTGGGCATGTGTGTAAGGTTAAGTCGTTTTTATAGTGCTGGTTGGTCCACAAGAAATTCTTAAGTTTTTCCAAAAACTGGTTTCTGGTTCTATTTTTCATTCTCTTGCGGCTGGTTAACTGGCCTGTAACTGGGTTTCAAAACCTAGTTTTTTTGCTGGATCTCTGATTATTCTCTTTTTGACTGGCATTAGACATTAGCAGCCTAGATTAAGTATTTTTCACATCTATTTTTCTTAACTCACACCAGTTGTAGCGATTCCGCGACGCTACTCGGTAATAACCCCCCCCCCCCAAATCGGACCTACTCAGTGATACCCTCCCCCCATCAAGATCTTAAAAGAATAAATCTTTTTTCTGCCACATTTTTCGAGTTTTGGTTTAAAAAGCTCTTTTCTGCCACCTTTTAGCTTTTTTCTCCCACCTTTTGCTTTTTTCTGCCACCTCTTGCCTTTTTCCGCAACCTTTTGCTTTTTTCTGCCACTTTTTGCTTTTTTCTGCCACCTCTTGCTTTTTTCTGCCACTTTTAGCTTTTCTGCCACCTTTTGAACGATTCTAAGGGGTGATGTAGAGGTTGCTGGTTCGAATCTACCTAGGTGCATACCTTATTTTTTATTGTTTTATATGGTTTGGTTTAAACAAGGTGATTTGGTGCAAGAAAGAAGACTTCTGTGGGTCGAAAAGAATAATAACCAAAAGTAAAAGGTGGCAGAAAAAACCAAAAGGTGGCAGAAAAAAGCAAAAGGTGACAGAAAAAAGCCAAAAGGTGGCAGAAAAAAGCCAAAAGGTGGCAGAAAAAAGCCAAAAGGTGGCAGAAAAAAGCCAAAAGGTGGCAGAAAAAAGCCAAAGGTGGCAGATAGAGCAAAAGTGACAGAAAAAGCAAAAGGTGGCAGAAAAATCTTTTTTAACCAAAACTCGAAAAAGGTGCAGAAAAAATCTTTTTTAACCAAAACTCGAAAAAGGTGGCAGAAAGAAGCCAAAAGGTGCAGAAAAAATCTTTTTAACCGAAACTCGAAAAAGGTGGCAGAAAAAAGCAAAAGGTGGCAGAAAAAAGCAAAAGATGGCAGAAAAAAGCCAAAAGGTGCAGAAAAAAGCCAAAAGGTGGCAGAAAAAAGTCTCTTCCTTTTTTAAAACTCATTTTTAAGTAATAATTTTCCATAAAAAGACCAGAAAAGTTATTTTTAAAGGGATTAAGAGATGTATTGGGAGGCGAAGGGAATAATACAGGCCACTTTTTTTAGCTGCTTTGAAGGACCATGAAACTTGATAAGCCCAGCAATTCGCGGAATTCGAATTCACGTGGGACCACTCTAATTTTGTTGATAATGTTTTTGAATAAATTTTTTTTGTGTGCATTGAAAATTTAAATTCCATGTATGACTGAATTTTTAACACGGACTTACATCAGTAGTTATGGTGCAATGAACATAGGTTAGAAGGCCCGATCTGGCAAGGTCGAGCAACGTTGGGCTCGACTAGTAAACGGTTCTATATTTTGAAAACTTTTTACGTGCAAACAAAAAACAATTCGAAAACCTTATTGACAAAATTAGGGTGGTCCCGCGCGAATTCAAAATTTCCAGATTGCTGTGCTCATCAAGTTGCATGGTCCTTTAAAGGGCCTGACCTCTTCCTACTCGGTGGTCCCCGCCAATTCAAAAATTTTCTCTTGATCATTGGACTTCTGTACGGATTTTTCCGCTAGGTTTCTAACAAAATTAAGCCTAAAATTTGATTTCAGGCCTAGTTTTGTTAGAAACGTGGCGGAAAAATCCGTACAGAAGTCCAATGATCGAGGGAAAATTTTTGAATTGGCGGGGGACCACCGAGTAGGAAGAGGTCAGGCCCTTTAAAGTAGAGATAGCAAATGGCCTATTTCGGGACGGGACAAAATTTACTTTAAAAATTTCGGGACGGGACACCGGGACGGGGCAAGGCCTAAAACCCTTCGGGACGGACGGGACGTCCCAACCCATTAATAAGGGAAAAATAAAGGAAAAATGAAGGAAAGATCGGAAAATCATTCCGGGACGGACACACTAGAATTTTTTTCCGGGACGGGACACCGGGACGGACAAGCCCTAAAATCCCTTCGGACGGGATTCCCGTCCCGTCCCGAGGCCATCTCTACTTTAAAGGGCCGTGGCAAAAATAGACTCTATATGCATTTAATGATCGGCTGTAACTGAAAACACGCACCAAAATACTAATTTCCCGCAGTAAATTTATTATTTCCCGCAGTAAATTTGATTTTCAAACAAAATACTGATTTCCTGCAGTAAATTACTGATTTCCCGCAGTAAATTTTGTATTTCCTGCAGTAAATTTTGCGGGAATTTGAGTTTTCAGGTCAGAAAATACCTTCAACTGGTCAGAATCCCACCCAGAGTGGCCAGGAGTCCCTGAAAGTTGGTTTTTTGGGGTTTACTAAAGGGGGGGGTAAACTTTTTGCGAAAAATCGATTGAGCGGATCAGATTTCGGGTCCGATGGGCTCAATTGCTCAGGATTCCACCCTTAACCATTCTCAATCATCTTAAACCAACCTAAGCACTGATTTAGGGTAGTTAGATACTGGTCTGGACCAGTTTGGGATGGTTTAGGGTTGTTTGAGATACTCGAGAATGGTTCAGGATGAAATTCTGAGCGATTGAGCCCATCGGACCCGAAATATGATCCGTTTAATCGATTTTTCGCAAAAAGTTTACCCCGCCCCCCTTTTTAGTAAACCCCCAAAAAACCAACTTTCAGGGACTTCTGGTCACTCTGGGGTGGGATTCTGACCAGTTGAAGGTATTTTCTGACCTGAAAATTCAAATTCCCGCAAAATTTACTGCAGAAATACAAAATTTACTGCGGGAATCAGTAATTTACTGCAGGAAATCAGTATTTTGTTTGAAATTCAAATTTACTGCGGGAAATAATAAATTTACTGCGGGAAATCAGTATTTTGGTGTGTGAAATCAATTTTAGCCTTTAATGATCTAGAGTATTTATTGGAATCATGTTCTTTTGCCTTGCGGGACCAAGGCGAAAGTGAAATTTATGCAGAGAAAAACAACAGGAGGGACCAAGGCATGTTTTTTCGTGAACACATATAGAGCCCCAAGATATAATCCATAATTCATAAACTATAAGGCTTCGAAAAGCCGCCCCATTACACGCTAGGGTCACATTTCATTTCGCGATTTTTCATTCATTTTCTCTGATTTTTTTAGACTTTTCAAAGAAAAAATTTACCACCTGATAGCTAAGATTTCAAGATAGAAAATGGCATTTTTTCGGGCTGGGGTTTGAATAAATATTGGCCTACGGGCTGGCTTTTCGGTGAAAAGCTTGGTTTGGTGGTGGCGTCTTTTTCAAAAAGGTGTTTTTTGACCAAAAAGCCGGCCCGTAGGCCAACACTTTTTTAAATCCTGGCCCGAAAAACGCCATTTTGTTGCCTGAAATCTTAGCTCGAATGATAAAAACTTTTTCAAGAAGTCAGAAAAAGGGCTACCAGACAATTTCCAATATTTTGGAAAATGTCGCCCGACATTTTCCAATATTTTTTCGGTCGATTTGGTGGTTCGCCCGAATTTACCGAAAAAATATTGGAAAATGTCGGGCGACATTTTCCAAAAATATTGGAAATTGTCTGGTAGCCGAAAAAAGTCAGAGAAAATGAATGAAATACCGTGAAATGAAATGTGACCCTACCTTTACATCCGTTAATGTACAGGATGGCTCAATTTTTTCGAGGCATCAAATTGTGGCAATAACTTTTTTCATTTGTGATATTTTGACAAGTTTTTTTTAAATTTCCAATCTAATTGTCTAGATTCAAAGTCAGATGGTCATTCTGAGTCAGAAAGATGAAAACTTTGTTTGGAGGTCTATTATACGGTACACAGATAAAAAGAGGATAAAATGTGTGGTGTTCATCAATCACTCATGTGCTTTTCAGCTTGCATTTAAAAAAAATTCTCATTGATTTGCCTGCTTTAGCGCATTTCAGAGGCTCTAGCCAAAGTCATATCCATTCGCAGCACATCCAGTCGGCACATCTTTTAAAATCGCTTTTTGGCAGGTGTTCTTTGAGTAGAGGGATGGAGAAGGGGTGTCATCCATTCAACACTCACCTACCTAGCTATCTTTGTACCTGTGGACTTCGTTCTGGGCTCTTGACGCAAGTTGGTGGTGATTGAACCAGAGAACAGGTTGGAGTGCTGACATAGGTGGGCATGCATATGACATGGGTGCTACATGGGAGCGCATATGGCATATATAGGGGCATGCTTATGTACAGCATTCACACCTTACTGCCTACCTACCTTCCTACTCAGTATAGGCATCGACGTGTGGGCTATTTCTTACATCTATCATTTTGCTATTAGCATATTAATATGATGATGAAAACTTCTTTTGCTTTCAACCTATTTTTTATAGGTAATTTTGAAGCTTTTATTTTTTAAAATTTTTGACTAAATCTACCGTATTTACTCTAATTAGGCCGCCCCCTCTGACAAGGCGGCCCCTCGACTTTGAGAACGTATATCTCAGCCCAGACATTTCTTTCGCAAGTCTGTTATTTGCGTTTTCTTTATTTCCACGAGCTCCACCGATTCCGCTTATTGGGTTTTTTTTTGAATTTTCACCTCTTTGCGTTTTCACCCACAGGGAATTTGGGCGTCCAAATATACAAAAAAATTCGGGCGTCCAAATATAAGGAGGCCGTCCGCCTTTTTAAAGAAAATATGGTAATAAAAAATTTAAAAAAAACGTAATTTATTTTTAAAAAAAATAAGCTTTTTCTGGATAATATTTAATTTGGCCGGTAATCTGTGAAAAAAAACCCATTTCTATAAATTTCTATCCTATAAATTTCTGATATTGATGATACCAATATAACTTTTAATTCTGCACAAGTTTGTCTGACATTGCAACACCAAGTTTTCGACAAGATATGGCTCTAAAACCACATTTAAAAAGGGGGGTGCATGTTGCGTGGGATTTTAACCATTGTTGTTTTCTTTTCTTCGCCGCATTTTTTATCGATAATGGCTCATCTGTTAATACATTACTTGGCCAATTTTTTACGCAGAATCTAAAAATGTTATCAGAATAAAAATTTTTATTAAAAAATCTCACGAATAACGATAAAATTTGACCGAAACATTCATGCCGTATTTCCCTCACGTACCTTTTTTAGGATTCTTGTGTTATGGCTTTTCGTCATGGTTTTCGCTTTTTAAATAGTTATTAGGCAATATACCACTCAAAATGTAGCTTGCTGTCTTAGCTACCGTCTCAGTGGTAAGTTGCCTAGTAGCTGTCACGAAAAAGCAGCCAAAACACAGTGAGAAGAACATGATTTTGAATAGAAAAAGATATGTGGGGAAAATACAGTACGAATGTTTCAGTTAATTTTCATGTTTCCCATAAGATTTTTCAGAAATATTTTGATTATGATAACATTTTCGCATTCTGCGTGAAAAGTTGGCCAGGTAATGTATTAACAGATGAGCCAATCAATCAATCAAAGCCAATCAATCAAAAAAAGAAAATAAAAAAAGTAAAAAATCCCACGCAACATCATTCCCCCCCCCGTTTAAACTTGGAGTAATCCTTTCGTGTCGAGACTATCTCCTTAACAGCTGAATCTCGAAATTTTATTTCTAAAAAGTCTGCCGCATCTGATCTCAGGTCATCTACAGGGCTTTTTAAACTAAAAACTTCTAAGAATTACTACAAAAATTCTCTCCCGATCGACCCAAAATTTTCCCGATGGATATTTCAAAGGGTTGCAAAATAAGATGAGCAAGAATTTTCAAATTTTACTTGTTAATATTGCAGCATTTCATGGCAGTTACATGGGCATTGTTGCTCTTGGACCCGCCTACAGTCCATCCAGCCACACCCAGACTCAAGTACTGACTAATTATGGTCAACAAGAAGTAGTGAGGATGAAACTTAATAAGCAGAATTCGCTAACATACCCAAATAAATTTGGTGTTTCGACAGGCTCAAAGGTTGGGCCAACAACAAACAACGCTGAAACTCAATACGCTCAAACAAATTATGCAGCCAACAATCCAAAGCATATAGTACTCACAGAAACTCTGAGCCCGAGATGAAAAAGACCACTCAAAAATGGTAGATGAACTTTATAAAAGCGTGGAACAGCATAAAAAGACCAGCGCCTATAAAATAACCGCATGTTTACAATCACCACTTTCCCAAACTACCCGTCACCAACAAATACTGAGCAATTGGATCGTTCACAAAAGAATTCTCCAACAAACAATCCACATTCTGAGCCGGAGATGGCAAAAGACGGCGAAAATTCGTTGAGCACAGTTTTGAAAGTAAAATCTGCAGAAAGCCAGGCTCATATTCAATCCGAGCCAGTGGCTGAAAAAAGAGGTGATCATGGCCAGACCCACTCACAAGCTGCAATCGACCCCAAAAGTTATATTCCTATGGCAGAAACTGGAGCAGCGAAGCCAAAAATCCATGCAGAAATAAATCCCACTCGTACTCTTGATCAAAAAGCTGGAGAAGAGCATAAGACTGCGCACCAGTCTGAAGCAGACACTTGTAAACCTAGACCTTTGGAAGAAAATAGGCTGAAATTTTCTAGGCATGAATCGAAAATCAGCGCTGATTCAGATCCACAATCTAATCACCCAGAATCTGAGCCAAAAGAACAGGCAACAAAACAGGTGGCTGGTCAACACTTAGCAACAACTGTAGATCGTGACCATGCTGCCCACCCTTTAACTGTGGATATGGCTGAGCCCAAGGCTGTGCAAGAAAAATTGCATGAATTGGCAAAACCAGCTCTACCCGAGCTCAGCCAACCAATTGAAGAGTTGGAGAAAATCCTGAGGTGGACACCCATACCAGCCACTTGAACCAGCTAGAGTCGGAAACTGTGCAAGAGTTGGGGAAGAACACAAACAGAAACTACAAGAAATTTTTGAGCCACAAATTGAAGAAGTGAAGGAAGTTAAGACAGAAGAAGAAAAGCTGGCTTTTGAACAAGAAAAAGAAAGAATGCGGGAGCAAAGAAAAAAAACGGCAGAATTGGTGGAAAAGGCGGTCACCGAGGTGTGGACAAATTGTCGGGAGTTGTGGCCAAACAGGTGGTGTGGTCATTTCACAGAGTGGGGTAGTTCCGGCCAATGCGCTTTTGCCCATTGAAATGGCTATGGCTAAGTTTGGCAAAGAGTGGGCCCCTAAATTGGGGAAAAATGCATACAACACAGTGATGGAATTTAATGTGGAGGAGGTAAAAAATAATATTCAGCTGATCCGTGAAAGGGGCAACTTGAAACAACTGGCTGCCGACCTTTCCGGCAAGTCTTTTGAAGTGGGCACAGCATTTTTGATGCAGAAACTGGGGAGAATAAGCAGTAAGCTTGCGAAAAATATGCTGGTGAGCTGGCCGATACTCTCAGCAAACAACTGCAAAGAAAATTAACGGTTTGGGATTACCCGACTTGGGAGGAAGCCAGGAAACTGATGGATGAGAACAGGAACAGTTTCAAGTAAAGGCTGAAAAAGCCATGCAAGCCTTCAACCCGGGGCAGAAATTGGTCTTTTTCTTTTATAGAAGTCAAAATGTAGGGTCCAAATGATGAACAAATTGGCGATTCTGTTAAACAAGAATTGGGTCTGGACACTCAAGCAAAAATTGATCAGTTTCTTGCGGGATTCTACTGAAAAATATTTCCTAAATTCATAATTTTTTGAAAAAAGTTATTAAGAAGTAAAAAAACATCATATATTGCACATTGTATAAATTCATTGAATGGAATTAGATTTTGACAATTGTTATTAGAAATTTGGCACTTTTTCCAATAAAATTAGCACCTTTTGTAAAAAGACTGTAGGTCAAAACGGTAACACTTGACCCCCTCCCACGGCTGACCCACTTTTGAGGTGAATACAGTCGAGTCTCGATAATCCATCACCCCCTAAAGTTCGTTCCCGCCTTGGGTCCGACACTTTTTTACCTCGATTTTCAAAGTTTTTTGCCAAATATGATTCTCCAGTCTGGTCCGAAATATCGCAAGGATTCCGATTTTGCCGGTCGTTTTTTTGAATAGCGAAATTTTCGCCGTAAAGACCCGCGGGTCTCGATAATCCGGCACCCCTTTTTGAACAAGGGGTACCGGATTATCGAGACTCGACTGTATCGGAAAACCGATTGCATATTCGTGTTTCTCGACCCGATATATCTGGGACACAGTTATCAGATTCTGTAAAAAGAGAAAAAATTCGATTTGCCTTGGTCCCCAAGGTAAAATTTTAGAAAAATTAAAAAAAATAATAATTGGCGCTAAAACATTTTTAAAGGGATTGAGGGCTGTATTAAGACGGGAAGGGAACAAAAGGGCCACGGATTTTGACGAATGGATGACTTCAAATCCACTTTGAGTACCCGCGCTGCTATTTGCTCCAATTTTTCTAGTTTCAATTGCATATACATGAATGGGAAGATTTGGCTGAGAAAAGGCTGATTGCACCAATTTAGGTATCTGATTTTTTTTAAATCAGTCAATCTAATGCTTTTGAACTTATCGTTCACCAATGAAAATTTCACCTTGCGAACATATTTGTTTTTCCAATGTGGCTAATATCCAAACTTCTTAGGAATTCTGGCAACAAATCAGGCTTCATAAGGAAACTGAAAAGTGATTCATAAATAATGAAAAGTATGAAAAGTATGACCGGACGAGGCGATAAGTTAATTTAAGCGTTCCAGCGAAGAGAAAATAGGATTCTGACCAAAGTGGGCAACCATCACCGCCCTGGACGGCGCTGGAAAGTGAACTGAAGGAGGCGGATTAAAAAGGGAAGGGCGAACGGCCGGCAGAGGACGAACCAGACAGGACGGCAAAAAACGAACTTATACAAGCCATTCAGCAAGACGAAAAGAGAACAATATCGCTTTTTCTGCTAGTAATTATGCACCATCAAACACGCAATTTTAAAGAATGAACATTCTCTCGAGAAAAGTTGGCCATGAAGAAAATTTTTTAAATCCTATCTTGCAGACCGAACTCTTAGGAGCTCAAAACGGCTGGATCTTTTTAAAATTCCTAAACATATTATGACGCTGTTTGATATTGGTATTTGAAACCATTCGTAAGTATTCATCCGAATCGGGATCACTATTAAAGCCAATCTCTTCTTCGTTTTATAAAGCATAATCCAAGTTCTCTCCACTTGCGTGAGGTTCTCTACAATCCATTAACATACGGAGGAATTATAAGAAGACAACTTTTGAAACAAAAGAACTACTGCTGGGTGTCAATTGTATACTAAAGTTGACTACTGACGGTATGCTAAAGTAAAGCCGGTAAGTGACCAGCTGGGTGGGTGGGGTAGGCGGCATGTTAAGTTTTCAAAGCATAGATCGCTGAAAGGCTCTTAAGAGAAGGTCATGATAACGGGAAAGAAGCGTAAGTTTTATGTGGGCGACGTGAAATTGATCCACAGTGAATTGATCCACGGCGAATCGATCCACAGGCAAATTGATCCACACGTGAATTGATCCACACGTGAATTAATCCACAGGTAAATTGATCCACAAAATATGTCTTTGCACGGAATGCTTTATTTGGGTATTTTGTTTGACAGTACCTAACCCTTCCACCACCCCTTCCCGAGAAACCCTCTTGTTGTATTTAATAAATATAGCGGGTGTTTAAATTTTTAGTCTGAAGCAACAAACCAAGTGGTCGTCCAATTGGAGAATTATTTTTAACTTTTTCGTGCTCCGAAACCCGTTTTCTGGATTCCGTTTTCTGATTTCAATTCGCCTAACGCTGTTTTATGTACCTCAAACAATTGACCTTTACCTGGCAGGCACCTGTAAGGCGCCAATATACCTTGTAGAGATAATATTTGATAATTATTAAATGCCCTAATTAAGGATATTATGCAAATCACAGGCCTGTGTAGGATGGCAGTCAACTATCCTTCAAACTTTCAGTTGATAAGGCACTCATTTTAAAAATGTATAAAGAAAGACATTTAGAAACTACCGGCAGGTCTAAAAAAAATCTTCGAAATTAGCTAAAGTTCAAAGATGACTACCACTAACAAAAGGTATAATAACCAGCAAGACACTTATAACAGGAAACGACAACAACCAGTGCAGAACTGCATAGAAGCCACTGAACAACAATGTATTGAATCAAATTTTACTGCACATCTTCTAAAGCCCAAACTTTCTCGGCGGTTGCTGCTTCCTCCAGTTGTTTCCAAACGAAGCTCCACTCCTTTCGGGTTTCGAGGCGAAGAGAACGACGGACTGCTCGAGAACTGATTAGCAGGCGAACGACGCTCCAAAGCAGCAGCAGGAATCATTGCGCCACCACCGCCACCACCTTTGCCAAAGAAAGCACCAGGCTTGGGACTGTCCTTCTTCTGGAAGACTTTGTTGAGCACACCATTTCATCAATAGTCAGAGGACGGCTAACAATTTCACCAACCACCACCTAAAAAATTAACGTCGGGATAAACAGTAATAACGCAACAGTAATAACGGTAAAAAATCTACCTCTGTAGCAAGAACAGGAGTACCAAGCGACACTTTCGGACTCTCCACAGATAACTTTTTGAGCAACAGAGTGACATTAGCCTACAATAAGACAGTAAAAATTCGCATAACAAAAGCTCAATGAATACAGGTTTTCACGGCGACCTCCTCCAAATCCACCACTCAAACCCACCGACAGCAGTCGACCGACTTGGCAGCAGGCGAAGAACTCATAGCAGGCGATTTAGAGGCAGCAGTCATCTTGGCAAAGCTTCCCAGCAACATCGGCAGACATCGTAGATGAGGACTGACACTTGCAGGCGGAGGAATAGGCCTCTTTTTCCGGAGACGCGCTAACCTTGCAAGATGATTGCAAGAATTTTTTGCTCAAGAAAACTCGCATTGTCCGGGCACACTGGAGTTGATACTCTTTTCACAACAACTAAAAATATCAATTACAATTTTTCAAGTTCACATCATAGGGCTTAATTCTTGCCTGTGATTCAGTGTCGTGGGAGCTTTACGACAGCTTTCAACAATGGCTCAAGCGAAACTGTCTACAGCATCGTCAGGGACATATTATCAGCGATTTAAGTATGCACCCTGAAATATAGAACCTATTAGAAGTCTTGGGAGAACTAATGTACGTCCGGTCATGGAAATTTACCTCTTTTAGTTGCGGCTCAGACTTCGAGTCACTAATGCACGCACAGAATTGACAGTGCTCTAAAAGCTGATTTTATTGACTAATAGAGGAAAAAGACTACCTTTGGAAACAGATCCCATAGCTGTGGTAACGCAATCACTCAATTTTGCAGAGACCGGACTGTCCGAAACCACCTTACTGATCTGTTCATCATCCGAGCTGGAATTGGACTCTGTGAACATGCATTCGCCACGCAGAGTCCAGGCTTCTGATCATTAGAGCTGAATTGCGGCTTTTCTTTCCGGAAGATCTGCTTTTGACAAACTTGCTCACGAATGTGGCGATGCGATGATGCAGCTGTTGAGATTGATGATTGGACTGTTGTGGACGAACCATATTGGCGCTGAAAGGAGCACGAGTACGACCATTGCTGGCAGTGCTGTTGACGGCAGGAACATAGGAATTCGTCTTCAAAGCACCGGACGTCACCAGACCATTGATTCGCTTGTTCAAGTTCTCCTGATCTCTGACAATTAGGCAAATTATATATATTTATAATAAGCAAGGATGAATTCAAGATACCTTTTCAAATTTTTCAAAGCGAGCATTCAACTGGATGAACTGCAAGCGGATTTTCTCAATAGCCTCTTCTTGCTAGAAAATAGATTATTGCGAAGACAACAACCTTCTAAAATGCTTACATGATCCATACGATCGAACATGTCATCGAAGTTCTTCTGCACTTTGAGGAATTCCGACATCATCTTATCATTTGCCCACAGCCAGATTTTCCTTGATTTCTTTGCTGAGATTCTAAATGAAAATGTACAGATAAAAAATAAACTCCAAAACACAACCATTTCCATCTTCAAAATAGACTGAGCCAGCGATTCTCCATCTGAAGGAGCCTTGACAGAAATCGGAACTAGCACTTGATGATGCCTCTTTGCCAGATTCAACAAGCGACATTTTTTGGCTAACGTTTTCAATCGAAAAAGCTGGAAAAACATCCCATTAAACAAAAGTTCCTACAAGGATATCACAAATAATATAAAAATATCTGGTAAAATACGGCTTCTTGAAACAAGCCTTTGCATCGCCAATTGAGAGCACCGCAAAAATTTTGTGATCCGTGAACAAATGAAAAAGGTAAAAATTGGTCAGGTTTTTTTGTTTCGTCTTGAGTGGAATTTATTAGTTCGCATTTACAAGTAGGGTTGTCGATTCGATTAATCGAAATCGATTAATCGCACTCATTAATCGAAAAATTTCGATTATCGATTATCGATTCGATTCGATTAATCGAAATTTCGATTATCGATTATCGATTCGATTCGATTAATCGAAAATTTCGATTATCGATTATCGATTCGATTAATCGAAAATTTCGATTATCGATTCGATTCCATTATTAATGGAATCTTCTGTAGTCTTAAGGTAGCCTTTTATATCACACGGAGAATGTGTAACATGGAAAAGCCAAAGTTTGAAGTAATTGCTGAAAGAAAAGTCTGAAATAATTTCCAGAAAACACAAGCCTAAAGTAATTTTGAAAGCCAAAAAAGTCTTAAGTAATTTTTTGGAAGCCAAAGTCCGAAATGATATGTTAAACACGAGTGTTTTACATATGTCTAGGCATGTCTAGGACCATTTCATGATTAAAATTAGAGGGTTTTTCGAAAACTGGCTTGTAATGAGAAAATCCAAAATGCTCTGGTAAATTTAATCACTCAGATACAAGTTTGCGAGCATAGATAGCCCTGATTACGCCCTCTTTCTTGGTATATTACACATCTAAGTGCTTCTTTAATTTGAGCGAGTACCGCCGATTTTTCGCACAATACCAGGTGGTTAGGAGTAGGTGAAAGTGACCTATTTTTAGGAGCTATTTTACCCATTCCACTCATACCTTTTCACGAAATTTTCGGGTTTTTCGATTCGATTCATTGAAAATTTCGATTATCGATTCGATTAATCGAAAATTTCGATTTTCGATTATCGATTCGATTCGATTAATCGAAAATTTCGATTTTCGATTATCGATTCGATTCGATTAATCGAAAATTTCGATTATCGATTATCGATTCGATTCGATTAATCGAAAATTTCGATGCATCGACAACCCTATTTACAAGTCAAGTTTGTCAAAAAGCCATATGACGCGCTTCGGGAAACAACTTTTTGAGACCTTGAGAATGGGAGGTCCGAGAGAAAAAGGCAAGACGGGGAAGAAGAGTTTCTGTGTCGGTCAAAAAAGGTTTCTGCCCAAAGTGACCGAAGTGTAGTTACTTCTATGATCAATAACGAAGCAAAAGTGCTAGTCACTATTTCCCGAGAAAACAGTTTATTGCTTTATACTTATATCTCTTAGACCCTTCAATGTCGGTCTCTCTCTCTCAAAAAAAAGTTAGATGCAGCCACTTCCTGATTCTCAATCCTTGAAGGGCGAGGAAACTTTATATACGCATCACCTAGGATCGACGGTTCATATCCCGCTGAGTGTACACCTCATTTTTCATATCCTTTTATTTACAAGTTTGGTGTCAAAATGGTCCTCACACTTTTCGCTATACAAAAAATTTGTCAGCGTAGGGTTTCATATCTGCCGGAGCTTATTTACAGGCTCGATTTCCGGAAATTGATCAATTTGGGGGGTTTTGGTTTGACTGCGTTGGTTGATATTTTCTGACTTTTTTCTACAAGTCGCATTTCCATGCACTAAAATGTGGCTAAGATTTTAGGCTTTCATCTGAGCCATCATACACAGAAAAAGGTAATATTCAGTTACAGTTAAAATTTAAGAAACATTCAACCATGTCCAGTTACATGCCATCAGGCTGCGGTAAATTTAGGGTTGGGTTCTCCGGAAAAAGTATTTCTCCGGGTAATTACCCGGGTGATTTCGGGTAATACCCAAGTAATACCGAGAAATAAGGTCGGAAAGTATTTTTCGGGTAATTACCCGGGTAATTACCAATCAAACACCCTAGGTAAATTCATCCTCCAATCTTGTCTTCACATGAATAACTTTCATTATCATTTTTTTTAAAATGTTTTTGGCTCATACTGATTTGTTTGCGAAAAGGCTGAAATATGCCACGAAAAAGATTATTTTCTGCCACGAAAAACGACATACCACGAAAAAAGCTGAAATGTGCCACGAAAAAAGCTGAAATGTACCACGAAAAAGCTGAATTGTGCCACGAAAAAAATATTTATGCCTTTTTCTGTCCAAGACCAACCAAATTTTGCAATATTTTGCAAGAATTCAAATTTTTTAGTCATGAAATAACTTGGATCCCTCAAATCCCACCCCGGAATGGCCAGAAGCCCCTGAAAGTTGGTTTTTTGGGGGTTTACTAAAGGGGGAGTAAACTTTTTGCGAAAATTCGATTGAGCGGATCAGAATCCCGGTCCGATCGACTGAATCACTCAGAGTTTCACCCTGAACCACTCAAAACCACCATAAACCTGGAACTCTGAGTGATTCAGTCGATCGGACCGGGATTCTGATCCGCTCAATCGAATTTCGCAAAAAGTTTACTCCCCCTTTAGTAAACCCCCAAAAAACCAACTTTCAGGGGCTTCTGCCATTCCGGGGTGTGGATTCTGAGGGATCCAAGTTATTTCATGACTAAAAAATTTAATTCTTGCAAAGTATTGCAAAATTTGGTTGTCTTGGACAGAAAAGACATAAATATTTTTTTCGTGGCACAATTCAGCTTTTTCGTGGCACAATTCAGCTTTTTCGTGGCACATTTCAGCTTTTTTCGTGGTATGTCGTTTTTTCGTGGCAGAAATAATCTTTTTCGTGGCATTTTCAGCCTTTTCGCAAACCAAATCAGTTTATGCCAATGTTTTTTTCGGGCAGCAGGACTTGAAATCATCTCAACGTGGGGCGTAATCGTTTCGCCAATAAATTTTCGCCAATAAGGTCATTTCGCCAACTGCATCTTTTCACCAATGAGATCACTTCGCCAACTGCATCTTTTCGCCAATGAAACCATTTCGCCAATGCATCATTTCGCCAATGGCATCTTTTTCGCCAATGCATCTTTTCGCCAATGGCATCTTTTCGCCGATAACTCTTTTCGCGTATATTCTGATTTCTTTCGCGAATAAGCGGTGAGAAGTGAAAATTTAATTTAATTCTTTAATGGGATACACATCCAATAGCGAATAGATGATCTCTCAGTTCGATTCCCAGTGGGTGGATACCAGTGTTTTTACTGAGCTCACTCGAGTTGAGAATCTGACTCACTCTTCACTCACAAGGTTTTTTTCAATTCTCACTCTCACTCAAAGCCTGTGAGAACAAATTTGGTTCTCGCTCACTCTCACTCGCAGGCCAAAAAATATCCTCACCCTCAAAAAGATCCAATTTTGCTTACCGTATTTTTTCTAATAAGCGCCCACTCTTACTTCGAGGACCTCTGTATCAGCCAGAGCAAATATTTGCTGACTGTTTTTTGCGTTTTCTTAACACGTCAAATACCGGTTGTTACATCGGTTTTATTTCGACTCAGAATTCAACGCTGAGAACGCCTGTGTTGTTGTTTTTCAAATTTGCGCCAAGAATATGAGAAACGGCCTTTTTTGAAAACTTGTTTTTCGGGTTTTATTTCTATCTTTATTTTTCATTTTTCTCAAGCTGCCGTCATACTTCCCCCGCAACACGCAACAATATTTGTTGCGTGTGGCGCGACTCTGTTGCGCGCAACACAATTTGTGTTGCGCGCAACGAAGCCAGGAAAATTGTTGCGCGCAACACAATTTTTACATGTTGCGCGCAACAACATGCCATTTTGTTGCGCGCAACACCGAGTAGCGCAACAAAGTAAAGATTTGATTTTCTTCCAGTTTGGTAATCGAATTGCTGTTTTTGGGGCATGCCTTTTCTTTTTCTTTTTTTCATTTTGTGTATCAACTATGCTGTTTGCTCACAATTGTCGACCAATTAGAGTGTACATCTTTCAGACAAATGGAAGACTCTGCTCTACTAAACGCTATTGCTTGGTGGTTTTTTGCGCAAGAGAAGAAGCACGTGCGGCCGGCTCATTATCAAGCAGCTTTCCAACGAAACTCCTTGAAACTTTCTGGCGATACTACCGCAGTCCGGATGAAAGGATTTGGTACGCTTCCTCCGATTATCGAGGGCAGAGTTCGATGAGGTCCATTCAAAGGTGAGTAGTTTAAGATGAAGATAGTTTCCTTGTATATGATTATGTTCAGATTCGTTGTCTATTGGAACACTGCCCGACTCATCTTCGACCGATACAGGACATGGAAAGGCTTGCCATTTTTCTCAGGTACTAGGAAAGATCGCTCTGCTTTTGTTTCACATCCGACGTTTAGATTCATTGCGTTGGTCCGACCTACTGTGCAGTGGCTCATTTATTTGCGATTGGAGATTCAACCGTCTACGACATTTGCAAAGAAGTCTCTCAAGCAATTGTAACAGTCATGCAAGCCGAATTTATGCCGCCTCCGAATGTCAGACATGGGAAAGGTCTGCTGAGGGTTGCTAGACTAAGGGAATTTCCGAAAAACATTGGGCGCAGTCGATGGAAAGCACATTGCGATTGTAAAGCCTGAGCATTCTGGAGCCGCTTTCTTCAACTACAAGGTAATTCCTCGTTCCTATACTCCATGTCCTATTTTTCATTCCTGCATGTTTGAGAAATTTTATTCGATTGTCTTACTCGCCATCGCAGATGCGGAATCTCGTTTTTATCGCAGTGGATGTTGGGCCTCAGGAAGAAATAGCGACTCTACTCTATGGATCTCAAGCCCGCTTAGGTCATTTCTCGAATCCACCAGAAGCCGATCTCCGCCGAGTGAGAGGGTATGCTGCCCATGTTTTTCTGGACGATGGAGGATTCGGATGCACTGATCTTGTGAGTCGTGGTTTGCATGTTAAAATGTTAAATTGAGGTAGAATACTTTAGATAATGACTCCATTCACTGACAGAGGTGCTGACACGCAGGGAAAGATCGCCTTCAATGGACGACTTAGCAGGGCAAGAGAGTGCAGTGGAGCATGCATTCGGGATTTTAGCAAAGAGGATGGCGCCTTTTTTGGGAACGATCGAAGCCCGGTAACATCTTCAACATCTCTTTTTTTGAGATTCGTCGACTTACTTGATCTCAACTTTTTTTCAGGCCAGAAATCGCTCAACTCTACACGACTGCAGCCGTAATTCTGCACAATTACTTGAAACCCCTCATCATGATGACGATGGAATAAATATTCGCTTTCCGGATGATAGACGACTACTTGTTGATCAAGAGCGCCAGAAGCCGGAAGAGTTGGAAGAAGAATTAGGGAACAATTTGTTGATGTTGTGATCAGAGGTGTATATGACGAATAAAAATTGATTTATAATTTTTTTGGTGTTATTTTTTGTTTATAATCGGCGTAAATATCTGTTGTGCTGTTTTGCTGTATGAATGCCATATTTACTGCTTTTAAGTGCAAAGATGTCTAAGAAACAAGCGAAGAAGAATGGCGTGGCAAGACAATCAGGTGGTGCATGTCAGCGATGAGCACAAGGAATTTCTGATCGAATTGGTGGAGGAGAAACCGGTGCTATGGAATCCAACAAACGCCGATTATCCTAGTCTGGGAAAGAAGCAAGCAGAGTGGTTGGCAATCGACAATTCGTTCCTTGAGATTTATCCGGACCTTCGATTTGGAGGTACTTGTCGGCCTAAATATGGCATCTGTATAATCTTGAATTATTCAGCTCCTTTGCTGAAAAAGACCTGGGAAAGCCTTACGCACACTCATCGAACAACGCGCACTCGAATGGAGGAAAATCTGGAGACGTTCCGAGGACGTGGAAGCCAAATTGAAGTTTTGGGACAAGATCAGTTTTCTGCGCTCAATCAACACATTCTCGATCAACAGTAAGAGATTAAATCTGCGTTGGTACTTTCCTACATTATTCTACAAACAGGATGCGAGCAACAAACGTGACGCCGGCTTCCCAGAAAAAGCAAGCTTCATCGAAATCTCCTGGTGGCAAGAAGGCGAAGCTGGATCCTTGAGTTCGAGCGTCTTATGGAAGCGGTTGATAGCAAAAAGAAGATGTTTCCTTTGACAATGGAAGTCGATGACCTTTCTTCACCAAGTCGAGGATATGGCGGAAACAAATGTTCCTAAAGTGCAAAGGTAATTCATGTTTTTCTGTGCCGTGAACAAGATGTTGAATCAGCGGAGCTTCGTTCCTTTATCGGCAAGTGGGAGGAAAGAATCGTTGATGTGCCAGCGCCGAAAAAAGAAGACTCCCAGAACAAATCTGTGGCAAATATGAGCCTGAGGGAGTTCCAGGCCTCTTTGAAAGATTAGTGTTAACATTATTCTCGTTTTCCGCTGTTGTGTTGTAATTGGAAGTGTGAAGGACGAATAAAGTAGTTGGTTTTACGGTTTGGCCAGATGATTGTTTGCTAGCGAAGTACACTTGAGGGGTATAATTCTATGACTCTGAGATACCGTATTTCTCTATTAAATACCCCGGAATAATTATTTTTTCAAACCTTGAAAAATCGAAAAAAAATTATTTTGAGATTTTCGGGTGCTCAACAAATTTCAAAAAGTGGAATCAACTAAGTTCGTGGTGATTAAGAAAACGCAAACAACAAATATGCAAAAAAAGAGTGCCTATGGGAAGGGGGGCAGGTCAATTAGTAGAGAGGAAGTAATTATTTAGAGAGGGGTAATTATTAGAGAGGGGGTGATTGATAGAGAAAATACGGTATATTGAATAGAATTGGGCATAGTATAGTGAGGTCACAGAACATTATACCCCAACTGCTTCTTTCTTGTCAATCAGGCTCAAAGCTACGTTTCAATGATGTTGCGGCCCTCGTTGTTGCGCGCAACAAAATACTCTGTTGCGGTGGTTTGTTGCGCGCAACTAAAAATTGTTGCGCGCAACATACGAAATTGTGTTGCGCGACTCATGTTGCGCAACTCTGTTGCGCGCTACACAATTTTTTGTTGCGCCAGATTCTGTTGCGCGCAACATGTTGCGGGGGAGTATGAAGGCAGCTTCACGATTTCCGTGAATTTATGTATTGCTTTAACGCCATCGGAAAGCCCGGGATTAGAGCTTCCCACGGTATATACACCGACTAAAGTAATTCGGGAATGTTGTACTACCAGCAAAAAGAATGATTTTTCGTCCCTTTTTGTAAACGTAGTTTTTTTGAATAAGAAAGCAAAATTTTTGCGATTGCAGGAATTCTTAAGTCTCTACTATAGCGCATGGCAGAAAACAGGCTTTCTTAGTGTTTAACAAGACTCCCAAAAAGTTCAAAAACGATTTTCACGTAAAACTAAATTTCGCTAGAGAAACCTAGATTTTTGACATCGGATTCGTGTTAAGCATAGTCGATTTGCTTATGAAACTGCCCTCAAAGCTTATGAAACTGCCCTCAAAAATGGCTATTTTCGACTAAAAAAAATCAGTTGCTGAAGTAAAGTAGTTTTAGTTGTAAATTTTGCGAGCTGCCAGGAATTTGTCTGGTGATATTGCAGTAGAAATCTTGAGCTACACTCTGCTATATTAAGTACAGCCAAAAGTCCGTGATTTTCGGGGTTTTGTCCGTGACGTAATTCGGAATGAAAAAATCAACCGAAACTCAAAAAATATCCACAGGGCGGAGTAAGGCAATTTTGGTACGTATTACGTACACGTGGCACAAATGGGTTAAGAAACATTGTACGATGTCCAAATTCATGTCATTCTACCCAGGCCTCTCTTGGAACTTTTCGGTATTATTTTCGGAACTGGCGTTTTTTTTACAATTTTAATTTACATGGTTATTTATAAGCTTATACTCGAAATGTAGCCCTGCTTCCTAACGTCATTTTCAGTATTTGATTGTAAATCATCATGTAATAAAAATTGCAAAAAAAACGTCAGTTCCCAAATAATACCGAAATCATACTCCTCGAAAATACTCTTTTCTTCCTTGGTAAAACTTTGCTTACTACCCACTTTTCTGAAGTGATTGTGGCGTGGAAAATTTCTATCTGGTTCCTCGAAAATTTTTTACTCTAGAAATTTACTAAAGCGTCGAAAAATAAATAAAATTGGTAGTCGTTGAGGCAATATAAAACTAAGTATGCATCAATTTGATGGTTTCCTTTCATTTGGATGGTGATTTGCAAGAACTCCCAAAATTAGGGAATTTGGTGACTGCAGTGCTTGAGTTGATTCCAATCAATTCCTAGATAGTTTTTGACCTTAGTAGTCAGTGAACTTACTTAAAAATATAAAGTAAAAGAATAGGTTATGCACACACTGGGAGTCGAACCTGAGAGATCATCTATTCGCTATTGGATGTGTACCCCATTTAAAGAATTAACGATTTAAATCACATTTACACTTCTCACGCTTTTTTGCCAAAGAAATCAAGAGTATACGCGAAAAGAGTCTATTGGCGAAAACATGCCATTGGCGAAAAGATGCATTGGCGAAAAGATGCCATTGGCGAAATGAGGCCATTGGCGAAAAGATTCCATTGGCGAAAAGATGCATTGGCGAATTGATCTCATTGGCGAAAATGCTATTGGCGAAGAGATCGCATTGGCGAAAGTTTCATTGGCGAAACGATTACGCCCCTCAACGTTACAGTAGACTCTTTTTGTGTCTTGTGCTTAGGCGCAGAGTAGGCCAGCGTAGGTTAGATGGACTCCACATGTATTTCCACATATTCCCTCAAAATTTTAAGGTTACACGTTCAACCCTGGTGGTAATAGACATTACTTTTTCTTCATCAACATTCATAAAATAGTGTTTAGACCAGTAAGCCTCAGGGTGAATAGGAGAACCATCTGGTACCTCCCCCAAATGGGGATCCACATCAAAACTTCAAATTTGGATTTGGATGAATGTAATTACAAATCATTGTAAGATGTCCAGAATTATATCCTGAACACTGCTTAATAATACTAAAATACCGATTTGAGTCGTAGGAACCCCAGTTACGGTATCCACGTAGTTCTCAGATTGTTGTACCTGGGTATCAGTGCCGCGGTGAATGTGCCTAGGTATTAGCACCCAGATGGTTACAAATGCTCAATCAAAAATTGGGCGCTACTCGGTTATACCCAAATTTTGAATTGGCGGGGACCACCAGATCACCGTGAGTAGAGTTGTGGAAATGTCCGGACATTTTCAAATCGACATATGTCCGGACATATGTCCGAAATTCGACATTTCCGGACATTTTCTGTTAACCCGAGTAAATATGTCTTATAATAAGATAAAGACCAAGAAAGAGAAGAAATAAGCTTTATTGACATCAACCAAGGACAAACAAGACTATTCTGCGATATCATTTAACAAAAATTCAAATTCATTCAATAGATTGAATCTAATAATACTGTTATTCAGGTGTTTCAGGTACCTGGAGTACCTGAAAAATTTTGAAAAAAATCTAAATCTAAAAAAGAGCTATGCCATCATAGGCAAAATCGTGTGCAGAATTGCGTTTGTTAAACTAAAATTGCGATTGAAGTCACCGAAATCCCAAACCTCGTGGTGGGTACCACCTGGCCAGGTGGATATCCGCCTCGGACAACTGAAAAAAATAAAAACATTAGAAATCGAAAGCAAACCATCCTTTCATGATATCCTGTTTGAGGCTTAGACATGGCAACCTGAAACATAATTATAAGCAGAAATTAGCAGAATTTCAGTGAGCAGAAGTGAAGAATGATTTTGTCGGACTAAGAGTAATAAATAATAGCTGAGACAAAACAACAAGAAAATGTCCGATTTTAAGTTAACGGACATTTTCTAAAATGTCCGGACATATGTCCGGGCATATGTCGGACATATGCCTGGACATATGTCCATTTTCACAACTCTAACCGTGAGCATCCTCCTTCAAGGAGTTAGTCTTGACAGGAAATGGGCAATTCAAATTTTTTATTTCAATCTCGTTATAGAACCATATTTTGAGGCCACCCATGTTGTGATCCCAGACAAACTTGTGCAGAATTAAAAAGTTGGATTAGCATTATCTGAATTTTTAAATTTTGTCACAAATGCTCTAAAAATGTAGCTGGAAAAGAAAAAAAAATAATCTAGAAAAGTGTGATAATTTTTTATTATTTCACTTTATTATTAAAGAAATTTTCGAAGAAATTTTGAATTTCTGATTTTTATGATGCTAAATCAACTTTCGATTCTCCACAAGTTTGCCTGACATTGGCTCCAAAACGACATTGTGCAAACAACAGGTTGTCGACCAAATATGGCTCCAAAACGATATGGTTAAAGGCCCCTAGGAAAACATTTGATAAAAATAAAGTTCGGTAACCTGTCCATTGAATTGGTTGCTGGGAAAAGCGGCAATGGCCAGGCCTCTGTGTTTGTACTTGTCCTGGATCTGTTTAAGTTGCTTGTAGTTGGAGTTGGTCAGACCACACTGAGAGGCAACATTTACAATGATGAGAACCATACCACTAGAAACAGGAAAATGGGGTTCAGAAATGTTGAGGGATGTAGGGCAGCTACATATACTTGTTCATGGACACCTCAGTGTTATTGGCATTAAGTGCATTGAATTGGTAAATTGAGTGAATATCAGTGGCCATACTTGTCAATTCTAAATTGAGTGAAAATCAGTGGCCATACTTGTCATTTCTAAATTGAAATGAGGTATTGATAGGAGTCGATGACATATAAAAAAGAATTAAAAATGTTTTTGACTGACTTTTATGTGGAATTTTCGCTTCTTGATGGGCTGCACCCAATGGCCGTGTTCGTATCCTTGTCCGTAAACGCGGATCGTAAACGGTCCGTGTATTTCCACCCAATGGGCCGTATCCGTGTCCGTAAAACGGGCCGCAAACACGGCGTTTTAAAGACTGAAATACGGATAAATTATTTTCCACCTGTTTTTGCCTAAAGTCGTGATTATTCAATAACTAGGGTCTGCAAGCGACTATCGGCGCCTGACCTCGTTCCCAGGTGTAAGTTATATCAAAGTTTGAGTGTAGTGTTCCACCGGAACACTTAACTATCCTATCTAGCTACCTACCCCCCTAACTGGTCATTTACCTACCTTACCTGGCAAGAAAGGCAGAAGATTCATTGGCAGAAAAGTAGGCTTTAACACAAAAATGCACCTTAAATCCAGGCTGAAATACACCATTTACAATTTGGAGGGACTTAAAAACTTTTTTTAAGCCATCTCATTTTTCCGGTTATGTGAGCGTAAATGTTATGTGCTTGAAAGACAGCTAAGATGTTGAATTTTAGGGCTCCAGAAAGATATCTGATAAAACATTGCGAAAGTTGGCCGAAAATCGGTCTTGAACACGAAAATCCACCCAATATCCAAGCAAAAATACACCATCTCTAATTTTGAGGGACTTAAAAACTTTTTTCAAAGCCACCTCATTTCTCCGGCTATGTGCTTAAAAACAGCTGAGATAATAAATCTTAGGGTTCTGGAAAGATATCTGATGAAAGATCGCAAAGAACTGGCCGAAAATCGGTCTTGAACACAATGGATTCAGAGATCCGTTACCGACCCCCCTTTCCGAAAAACCCGAATTTTCAACTTCAAAGAGCAAAATCTCAAATTGTTTCACAGAAAATGCCAAATCTTAGACTCATAGGTTTTCCGCCATTGAAAGGGCTTTCAAATGAGTACAAATTTGCTTAATAAAATATTTCTCAGAAAAAAGTTATTGATGGTGCAACGGGACTACTCGAAAAGTGTTACGGAAAATCATCTCCTCAAATAATGGTCTTGAAATATACCCTAATTACCGTATATTCTCTATCAATTCCCCATGGGGGATTATTTTTCAACCCTCGATAAATCCGGAAATTGTCAATCAAAAATAGCCTTAACTCTGAAATCCTAGTCAAAAAGTGGGGGGTGGGGGATTATTAGAGAGTGAGGGATTATTAAAGAATATACGATAGCTAATTAATTAAAGTACAGGGTGCGCCAATTTTTCCGCACGTATTTGTTTTGCCATAACTTTTTTGTTTTTCATGATTTTGACGTAATTGTTTTTTAAAAAGAAAGCTGAGACTCTAGGCAACCGAACCGTGCCAAATTTGTTTATGTTTGTTTGTCGTACACACTAAAAATTGTGATTAAGGAAAAGGTCTAGTTTTTCTTTTTTTAGCCATGACCTACACAGTTCAAGACAAGGCAAAACTTATTTGGGCTGCAATTGGGCGAAGAGGAGTGATTGGACCGTTCTTCTTTGAGGAAAATGTGACAGGAATCAGCTATTTGCGTTTGCTTCAAAATCAATTCTATCCGGCAGTTAGAGGTGTGCGTGTATCGATACGAATTTGTTGACTTTTTGATTTCAGGTGCTCGAGATCTGATTTTTATGCAAGACGGTGTTCCTCCGCATTGAGCTCTAGCTGTTATGTTATATAAATGTTTGGTACGGTTCGGTTGCCTAGAGTTTCCGCTTTCTTTAAAAAAAAAATTACGTCAAAATCATGAAAAACAAAAAAGTTATGGCCAAAACAAATACGTGCGAAACTTTTGCGCACCCTGTATAACCTTTTGACTTAGAAAAGTTTGGGGACTGACATTGATAGTGTTGCGGTTTGTATTGCATTAATGGCAGATCAGATGCCTAGACATTCATTCAAGCAAATCTTTGTGTTAAAAAAATCTGGACAAGATTTCAGAAATTACCGAGATAAAGTCAACTTTAAAGAATTTTGGAAATTGGATAATGGATAATCCATTAGATAATCCACACACCAACCAAACCCAGTTGTGGTCCATTTGGTGTGAAATTCTTTTACATATTTTTCGGGTTCCAAAACCTGTTTTTTGCACTAATAAGAGCACTCTAAAGAAGGTTTGATAACAGTAAGATGCTATTTTGTAGGTATTTTTTGATAAAACTTTAGCATTAGGTACCAATACCCAGGTACTACTACCTAGGAACTCCCACCTGAGCATAGTGACCGCGCCGTCCTTCGCCGTCCTAATTTTTTTCATCGCCGTCCTGCATTTTAACCATATTTTTCATTATGGACAGCTTTTTTTATTTACATCATATAATCAGTTTTTATTTTTACACTTTATTTTTAGGCGACCGTCCATGGTTCCTTTCTTTTTTATTTCAGAAAAATGGAGCCGTCCTGATTTTACACAAAAAATTTTCAAAAAAGTCGGTTAAATTAGGACGGCCCCATTTTTTGTAATAAAAATGAAAGAAAACTTGGACGGTCGCCCGAAAATTAAGTAGAAAAATAAAAACTGATTATATGCTGTAAAATTAAAAAAGCGGTCCATAATGAAAAATATGGTTAAAATGCAGGACGGCGATGAAAAAAATTAGGATGGCGTAGGACGGCGCGGTCACTATGCACCTGAGTACCGACAATTAGGCATTGCAATTTGGACTGATACCTCAGTACTACTTAGGTACGACAGCCTGATCACGGCCTGGATGCCAGTGCGGTATGGAACTATTACAGAACTGGGGTTCCTGCAAGTCAAATCGTTGTTTTAGCATTATAAAAACGAGTTCAGGAGACAATTCTGAATAAGGTACAATGATTTTTATTACTTCAAGCTAACTCCAGAATTTTAAATTCTGGAGGTGGATAACCATTAAGGGAGTTACCAGGTGGTTTTCCTACACTCTCAGGCTCACCTTAGTCTTATGACTAGGGTTGTCCACGGATAAAAAAATTCCAGTGGGATCCCACCTAATTCCTACTGGTTCACCACCAAATCACCAGTGGGAGTGCCATCGGATGCGTGAGGGAATTCGGTGGTGTTCCAGTGGCAATAAGGTGGGATTCCAGTGGAATTTAGGTGGTATTCCACTGGAATCGAGGTGGTATTCCACTGGAATCAAGGTGGAATAACACTGAAAAAAAAGTATACCTGCCACTGTCCGGATTCGAACCGACCACCCGAGTGGTAAGACCCTGAGCCACTACCCACTGAGCCAACACGTCGTTTTAATGTGTTGAGGTTATTAGACGCCTATATACACAATTTTTGAAATAATGAGTCTTTCGTTATTGAATGTGCTTTATTGGTGTGGATGAATGCAATCAAGTGATATAACTAGTGAAATTGAAGAATTAACAAGTACAACAGCAGGAGATATTATTTGACTGACTTTAGCAATTTTATATTTAATGGGAATTATGGGAGTATGAATCTCAGAAACGAAATTATATTTGTTAACACGGGAACGGCTGTACGTCCTGATGGTATGTCCTTGTGCAGAATTTCACGCTGAGCACGATGGTGAAAAAAAAATTGAAAAAAAGTAACTCTACGGTGGTCAGCGGCCTTTGTGAACCATCAATGTCACGACTTTTGCCTATGCCACTTCAAAGAGGTAAAGAATGCCACTGTTTTAATATATTTTTTATATTCCATGTGCAAAAGAAAGCGCAGATTGCGAGCTTTCAAATGACATATTGTGGAGGTATTTATGACAATCATATGATAATTTTTTGGCTCATAGAAACCATTGTGTTTTTTTCAAAAACGTTGTTCATACAAAAATATGTACAAATAAATGTGGAAAGGCCGTTTTTAAATTTATGGTTGATACTGTTCGATAGAGCAAGAAAAACTGCACCAGATAGTGCTTTAAAGTAGCCTGCAACCAAGCTTTTTGAGTGTTTAGCAAAGGTTCAAAAGTAAATCCCAAAATGCATCTTGACCTGAAACTTCGATTTCGCTACATAAATCTGAAATTCTGACACTTGATTCGAGTTCAGCATGGTCGATTTACTTAAAAAACTGTCAATTGATTATCGGCTGTAGGTGAAAACACACACCAAAATACTGATTTCCCGCAGTAAATTTATTTTTTCCCGCAGTAAATTTGAATTTCAAACAAAATACTGATTTCCAGCAGTAAATTACTGATTTCCCGCAGTAAATTTCGCGGGAATTCGAATTTTATAGTAAAAAATGACTTGGATCGCTCAGAATACGACCCCGAGTGGCTAGAAGCCCCTGAAAGATGGTTTTAGGAAGTTTACTAAAGGGGGGTAAACTTTTTGCAAAAATTCGATTGGGCTAATCAGAATTCCAGTCCGACGTGCTTGACGTGAAAAGGCTGTAACAAATTTACCCCGCCAAATTACTGATTTACCCCGTCAAATTATTTTTTTACCCCGCCAAATTTGAATTTTGAGCAAAATACTCGTTTACCCCGCCAAATTTTAATTTTCGGTGAAATACTGCAGTAATTTTGTGGGAATTCAGATTTTATAGTCAAAAATGACTTGGATCGCTCAAAATCCCACCCCCGAGTGGCCAGAAGCCCCTGAAAGTTGTTTTTTGGGTTTACTAAAGGGGGGGGTAAACTTTTTGCGAAAAATCGATTGAGCGGATCAGATTTCGGTCCGATGGGTTCAATTGCTCAGGATTCCACCCTTAACCATTCTCAATCATCTTAAACCACCCTAAACCATCCCAAACTGCTCCAGACCAGTATCTAACTACCCTAAATCAGTGCTTAGGTTGGTTTAAGATAGTTGAGAATAATTAGGGTGGAAACCTGAGCAATTGAGCCCATTGGACCCGAAATCTGATCCGCTCAATCGAATTTTTGCAAAAAGTTTACCCCGCTTTAGTAAACCCCAAAAACCAACTTTCAGGGCTTCTGGCCACTCGGGGGTATTCTGAGCGATCCAAGTCATTTTCACTATAAAATACGAATTCCCGCGAAATTTACTGCGGGAAATCAGTAATTTACTGCGGGAAATCAGTACTTTGTTTGAAATTGAAATTTACTGCGGGAAAAATAAATTTACTGCGGGAAATCAGTATTTTGGGGTGTGAAATCAATTTGAGCCTTGATTATCACAATCATTGTCAAATTTCAAATTTCGCTCAAGACAAAAATTATTCGAAATTTGAAAAATATTGAATTTAAATAATTTTTGTCTCGAGCGGAATTTGAAATTTGACAATGATTGTGATAATCAATTGACAGTTTTTCAAGTAAATCGACCATGCTGAACTCGAATCAAGTGTCAGAATTTCAGATTTATGTAGCGAAATCGAAGTTTCAGGTCAAGATGCATTTGGGATTTACTTTTGAACCTTTGCTAAACACTCAAAAAGCTTGGTTGCAGGCTACTTTAAAGCACTATCTGGTGCAGTTTTTCTTGCTCTATCGAACAGTATCAACCATAAATTTAAAAACGGCCTTTCCACATTTATTTGTACATATTTTGTATGAACAACGTTTTTGAAAAAAAACACAATGGTTTCTATGAGCCAAAAAATTATCATATGATTGTCATAAATACCTCCACAATATGTCATTTGAAAGCTCGCAATCTGCGCTTTCTTTTGCACATGGAATATAAAAATATATTAAACAGTGGCATTCTTTACCTCTTTGAAGTGGCATAGGCAAAAGTCGTGACATTGATGGTTCACAAAGGCCGCTGACCACCGTAGAGTTACTTTTTTTCAATTTTTTTTTCACCATCGTGCTCAGCGTGAAATTCTGCACAAGACATACCATCAGGACGTACAGCCGTTCCCGTGTTAAACAGGGTTTTAATTTTTTGCTGTATGCTAATAAGAAAATCATAAAAATCATGTATAACTCAGGATTGTAACGAAAATTGTGCTAGACTTTCCATGATAAAAAATATACAGTCGACGCTCGATTTGAACGACCTGCGACTCGCTACAAATTGTGACTCGCTACAGCGACTCGCTACAATTGCGACTCGCTACAGATTGAATTTTCTATTGTTATGTGGGTACAGATTGTTGTACGAGACCAATTGTTGGCCGCTTCGCGGCCAAGACCAGCACACTCCACATTGCAAGGGATAGGGGAACATGTAGTACATGTTTTTGGGTGAAATGGACAAAAAAGTTAAAGTGTAGCGAGTCACAATTGTAGCGAGTCGAAGTTTTACCCTCGATTTAAGGACAGCCTGGTACGGGCAAACACTGTCCTTAAATCGAGCTGTCCTTGTATCGAGCGTCCATGGGTCGTAGCCTTTAGGCCCCTTTTTTCCATTTGTGGAAAAAAAGGGCCAAACGACTTACGTAAATCGTTTGGCCCTTTTTTCCACAAATGGAAAAAAGGGCCAAACGCCCCTACGCCGCGTCCATATATCGATTTTTATTTATTTGAAAACCAAAACCAACAAAATTTTGTGTCCTTAAATCGAGCGTCGACTGTATAAAGATTTTTAATGAGGACAAAATAATACTTAAACCAAACAGCTAGGTGATAAAAAATACATTCTGGTATAAAAAGGTTAAAATAACATTAGTTTAGTGTCAACTACGATAATTGGATAAAAATTGCCACTGGAATACCAGTAAGTCACAAATTCCAGTGGATTACCACTGGCATTCCACTGGTAAATTGCTAGATTTCCACCAAATTGCCACTTGTATCGAATATTCCAGTGGATTGCCACTGGAATTCCAGTATTAAATTGATGGATTCCACCAAATTGCCACTAAATGAGCGATTTACCACTGGAATGCCAGTGGCAATCCACTGGAAATTCATACTTTCTGGCATTCCAGTGGGAGTTACTGGTTGGCCAGTGGTCATTTAGTGGTCTACCACTGGACTTCATTTTTCCGTGTCGAGTACTCGAAATTTTCGAGTACTCGACTCGAATCTTATCAAAACTCGAAATTTTCGAGTACTCGACTCGAAATCTTATCAAAACTCGAAATTTTCGAGTACTCGACTCGACTCGATATTCGAAACTCGAAATTTTCGAGTACTCGACTCGACTCGATACTCGATACTCGAAATTTTCGAGTACTCGACTCGACTCGATACTCGAAGCTCAAAAAATTTCGAATAATACTCGAAATTACTCGATTTCGAGTAGAAATTTGTCGAAATTTTGGTTAAAAATTTAATCATTTGAAGTTGGTAAGGCATAATAAAGCTATAAAAAAGAAAAATTTTTGTCCTCGAGCACATTTTTAATTATTAAATTCTATACTTCAAACTCAAAATTTTCGAGTACTTGACTCGATGCTCGAAACTCGAAATTTTCGAGTCGAGTACTCGACTCGGTATTCGAAACTCGAAATTTTCGAGTACTCGACTCGACTCGATATTCGAAACTCGAAATTTCGAGTACTCGACTCGACTCGATATTCGAAACTCGAAAAATTTCGAATAATACTCGAAATTACTCGATTTCGAGTACTCGACTCGACAACCCTACTTATGACTGTTTTTCAAGAAAATATAATGTTTGCTACCACCAGGATTCAAACCTTTAACCTCAAAAATTCGGAGGGTGAATTTAGCAGCGGGAATTTACCACCGCCTTAGTGACAATCACATGAAACAAAAGAGCCATCGTTGTTTTTTCGCGTTGTTTTGCTGTGATGATTATGCTTTTCATTGCTTTTTTTTTCAATTTTAAAAATTAAATTGTGTGCAAAAATCCGTATCCGACACGGACCGTATGAAAAACACGGTCCATGTCGAAAAATTATCGACCCTGCATTTTGTGTTTCACAATATTTTTTCCGATGTTTTTTATAGGAGTGCTTCTCATAAATTTGGGCGTTCGATTAAATAAAAAGTGGCACTCAAAAAAATAAATGTTCTTGCTAACTAAAAAATCGGCCCAAAAAATTTGACGGGCCGTATCACGGTCGGTGACACGGACACGGCCCATCGGGTGGTAATACACGGACTCATTGTGCACGAAAATACGGTCCGTGTCACGGACGCGGACACGGATACAAATTTCGCTCGAGACAAAGATCATTTGAAATTTGGAAAAATTCTAATTGAATAATTTTGTGTTGAGCGGAATTTGAAATTTGACAGCGAGTGTCATAATTAAAGGACAGTTTCTCAAGTAAATTGACCATGCTGAACACGAATCTGGTGTCAGAAGCGCAGTTTTGCTTAGCGAGATCAGAGTTTTAGTCAAGATGCCTTTTGGAATATACTTTTGAAGGTTTGCTAAGTACTCCAAAAGCCTTGTTTTGGATTACTTCGAAGCACTATCTGGTGCAGTTTTGCCTGTTCTGTCAAATGGTATATACCAAGAATACTAGAATACTGAAAATTAGCCGTAGATTTTTGAATTTTGGCCGTAGATTTTTTTTTCACTTCTTCCTACATTTTTGTGATAATTTTTTACAGTTTTTTAGAATTTTTTCTACCCTTATGTAGCTCTAAATCTTATCTTTCTTATGAGCTATCAAACTTTGCTAAGTGTATTCAGAAAGTTAGATGTTTAAAGGTTTTGAAAAACAATTTTAGGGAAAAAATTTGTTTTTCAAATAAATAAAATAAAATTTCTACATTTCTGACCACATTTAGCATAGCTTAATGGCTTTTAGGAAGCCAAGATTCAGGGCTATGTAATGGTATAAAATTTTTCAAAAATTGCGAAAAAGTATCACGAAAATGTAGAAAGAAGTGAAAAAAAACATCTACGGCAATTTTCAGTATTCTACGGCCAATTTTAAATATAACCCAATTATAAAAACTAATGCTAGAAGTTCTGACTCAGAAGTGATTTTTTCGACCAAATCGAGTTTTCTTTTCCACAATTCTGCCACACCATAACAAGATTTATTTCCAATTATTTCTCCCGCATTCGACAGCTGGTGCAATGACATTAATTTTTCGTCCAAAAATCTGTTCCCCAACGTTAATTACTGTATTTACTCTAATTTAAGTCCGGGGTTAAAATTTTTCAACCCGTCTCTTTGGAAGGGGGGGGGCTTAAATTAGAAGGGGGGGCTTAAATTATTTAACCCCATTTATACCAACAAAAGTCAATAAACAAAGACCTTTTATTCCGGAACGGAAATACAATGGTTGAAATGAAAACAATTTCAGAAACACAAATCAAAAATTTATTGTTTGAGAAACACCATAATTTTAAACTTTTAATTTTGTCACTGTTTCAGCTATATATTACTGTTGGCTCGGAATTTTTTTGAGTCAAAACCGTGATTACCATTTGAATAAAAAGAGAAGTGGGGCTAAAACTAAGGGACGGAGGTGGGCTAAAATTAGAGGGGGGCTTAAATTAGAGTAAATACGGTAGTCCGAAATTCAGATCGTCCGAAATTTTTTTCTACAAACTTGAGTTTGAAAATCGCTCGATTATTCGATTTCCAAGCACATTTTAATTTTGATTTTGTGACCGTAATTAAAACCAAATGGATCAATTTTCGTTTATTTTCGTCTTTAGACCAAAAAATGAGTTCCAGTGTGTTACTAAATCGAGATTAGACTGAATTAGAAACCTTTTTCAATGTTTCGATGAACAAATGGACTTCTGAAAAAATATTGGTATTGAGCAATATATTGGGGTCCACAACTTTGAAATATTGTATTGGGTCTAGAGAGGGCCAAAAAATATAGGTATTGGCAAAGGCAAATTCCCATCTCTAATGACAATAGGAATTTGGAAAATTTAACGCTAGTAGCGAATAAATCTAACAACACATAATTCAAAAAGTAGTGAAAGTGAAGTGAAAAAAGTGTCCCGCACGCATTTGAATTTGCCAAATTCTCATTGTCATCGACAAGTATGGTCCTTTAACACTTCTAAGAAGGTCGATTTTGGTGGGGTGGGAGGGTTTGTGTATATAACCTAGTTGTTCTCATTATTGGAGGAAAAGGAGAAGAGAGGTCGTGATTTAAAAAATGGCGTGAAAAAATTTGTCTGCTTTGGTGAAAAAATTTTATTGAAAAATTTTTTTTTTATTAAAAATAACTCGCCCTTTCTAATTACTCACGCCTTTCTAATAACTCACCTCCCTAGAGAGAGGTTGAAAAATAACTCACCCGGGTGAGCTATTAGAGCAAATACGGTAAAATACATTTATAACAATTACTGATCTGAAAATTATAAGTTTTCTCAAAAAATGTAGACTTTAACTACTCAGATTTGAATAATCGGTTCTACCCCACTATCTGTTGTGGGGTTGTCGATTCGAACGTCCGATTTCGATGTTCGAAATGTTCGAGATTTTTTCGAAAATTAGACTTCGAATCAAACCGAACGTTCGAAATTTTCAAATTTTGAACGTTCGTCAAATCAAACGTTTGAAAATTTCGAACGTTTGACAGCCCTAATCTGTTGCCAAATATGCTCGGTCTCCCTGTTGTTTTTTTCTTTAAAATGCCTTGGTCCCCTTGTTCATTATGATTATGGTAACACTGTTATTAAAGTGATTAAGGTGGTTATCATTTACATGATGACCTCATTTATATGATTAACATGATCACCTTGAAAACAACAGAAAGGACCAAGGCATTTTTCAAGAAAAAGCAACAGGGGTGACCAAAGCATATTACATCAAGTTCCGTCTTAACATACGCTGATTTTTTGCCTAAGCTAAACGTGATAAATCACTGAAATTGGCCCTAATTACATAAAAAACATCTATCTTGCGAAGTTGAAGTCAACCTTTAATAGATACCGCATTTACTCTAATAGTAGCCCCTCTCTAATTCTAGCGACCCCCCCCCCTTGGAGGAGAGTTGAAAATAGTGGCCCTCCTGAAAATCGGCCTATTTAGGCCAATTTTGCAAAAGTTTCGACTTGCTAACAGTGGTAAAAGCGTTGGCTTAAGCTAGGAACCCAATGGAGCCGCACCTCCGCACTCCCGCGCAAATCTTCACTCCCGCGGTGCGTCGCCAGCGTGTACACAATCAGGCGACACATTTTCGGAGCCGCACTCCCGCGCTCTTTCATTATGAGTGAGGCGATTTTTTTTCGGAGTGCGGCGCATCATCGTTGCTTCATTTTCTTATGCTCTTTTCGGCGCTCAAATTATTTTTGAGTACAACTTTCCGCTTGTGGATCCTAACTGAAACTTTTTAAGACAAAAGCTACGATCTACAAATTTTCGAAAAATTGGAAATTTTTCAAAGTAACACAGAAAACCACCCTATCTCACCTAAAATCATGTGCTGAACACAGTTTGTTAATACAAAAATAGTGATTTCACTAGCCACAGCACCTATACTGGGGTAGATACTTATTCTGAGGGAGCATCTGCCTACAAATCCCGAAAATATCAGTTTTTTATATGGGATTGCAAACCATGATTTCTCACACAAAATTTTACGCTGAACATGGTTTGACAATACCAAAACTGTAATTTTGGTGACTCAAACTATGAAACCTAGGATAGGTACCCATGGTTCAGGTGGATATCAAGCTGGATGGCCTAAAAATGAAATTTTAGTCAATTTTTTTTACGTTTTTCATGCTCCAAAACCTGTTTTCTGGACTAATTCGGACATGCTGAAGATGGTTTGATAGTGGTAAAATGCCGTTTTGTATGGTATTTTTTAGTTTTGGGCAATAATTAATTTCGCTAAAATCAATTATTGCCCGAAACTCAAAAAATACTCGAGAAAACGGCATTTCCCTCTATCAAACCATCTTCAGCGTGCCCGAATCAGTCCAGAAAACAGGTTTTGGAACCCGAAAACGTGAAAAAAATTGATTCAAGTGGACGACTACTTGGTTTTAATGGTCCAGACTCTAGAGAAGGTGCCAGGTGGTTACCCTGCTCACCCTGAGTCTCACTGGTTTTTTACAGAATAGTTTATAATTAATATTCAAGAAACAATAATGCCTGTTAACACCAGTATTGGAGCCTGAAACATCAAAAATCGATCCAGCAGCCTCTAGATCACCCCTGAGAATCCATGCACTAAACCAAGTGGTCGACCACTTGGATCAAAATTCTTTTTTACGTTTTCGGGTTCCAAAACTTGTTTTCTGGACTAATTCGGACATGCTGAAGATGGTTTGATAGTGGTAAAATGCCGTTTTGTATGGTATTTTTTAGTTTTGGGCAATAATTAATTTCGCTAAAATCAATTATTGCCCGAAACTCAAAAAATACTCGAGAAAACGGCATTTCCCTCTATCAAACCATCTTCAGCGTGCCCGAATCAGTCCAGAAAACAGGTTTTGGAACCCGAAAACGTGAAAAAAAATTGATTCAAGTGGACGACTACTTGGTTTTAATGGTCCAGACTCTAGAGAAGGTGCCAGGTGGTTACCCTGCTCACCTGAGTCTCACTGGTTTTTTACAGAATAGTTTATAATTAATATTCAAGAAACAATAATGCCTGTTAACACCAGTATTGGAGCCTGAAACATCAAAAATCGATCCAGCAGCCTCTAGATCACCCCTGAGAATCCATGCACTAAACCAAGTGGTCGACCACTTGGATCAAAATTCTTTTTTACGTTTTCGGGTTCCAAAACTTGTTTTCTGGACTAATTCGGACAAGCTGAAGATGGTTTGACAGTGGTAAAATAAAGTTTTGTTGTCCACTTAACTGAATCTTAACTGAAGTTGGAAATTTAAATTAACCGTGCAAGCAGCTAGTCATTTTTTTCAGATGACCACGTAAACGTAAAAAAACTGCCTTGGTCCCCCCCTGTTCGTCTTTTGGCAAATCTCGTTTTGGCAAATTTCGTTTTGGCAAATTTCGTTTTGGCAAATTTCGTTTTGGCAAATCTCGTTTTGGCAAATTTCGTTTTGGCAAATCTCGTTTTGGCAAATATCGTTGGACAGGTAATATGGTATATACCAATTTTGACATTTGAATATCAAGAGTCTTGATTCAAACCAATCATATGGCATTTAAACACGTAATTCTACACCGGCGACCGTAAGTTTTGTCTACCGTATTCTCTCTAATAGGCCGACATGTCGGTTTATTTTTCAACCCTTCAAAAATCGTGAAAATTTTGGGTCGAACTCGACATTTTCGGGTGAAAATCCAAAATCGAAAAAGCGGAATCGATAGAGCTCGTGGGAACTAAGAAAACGCAATAAACAGCGATGTAATTTTTTTTCTTCGGACTGAGATACGGTCCCTCAAAGTAGGGGGTGTCGGTTTATTAGAGGGTGTCGGCCTATTAGAGAGAATACGGTAATCAGGTCAAGCAGGCTGCGTATTTTTAAGTGAATGAAGGCTCATTCGATGGTTTAAAGCTAAGTACTCAATGGGATCCGCACCCCCGCACTCCCGCGCAAATCTTCACTCCCGCGGTGCGGCGCCAGCGTGTACACAATAAGGCGACACATTTTTAGATCCGCACTCCCGCGCTCTTTCATTCTGAGTGAGGCGATTTTTTATTCGGAGTGCGGCGCATCATCGTTGTTTCATTTTCTTATGCTCTTTCGGCGCTCAAATTATTTTTGAGTACAACTTTTCCGCTTGTGGATCTTAACTGAAACTTTTAAAGACTAAGGCTTAATTTTTGGAAAATGGGAAATTTTTCAAAGTAACACAGAAAACCACGCTATCTCACCTAAAATCATGTGCTGAACACAGTTTGTTAATACCAAAATAGTGATTTCACTAGCCACAGCACCTATAAGGGGTAGATACTTATTCTGAAGGAGCATCTGCCTACAAATCCCGAAAATATCAGTTTTTTATATGGGATTGCAAACCATGATTTTTTCAATTTTGGTGACTCAAACTATGAAACCTAGGATAGGTACCCATGGTTCAGGTGGATGGATATCAAGCTGGATGGATTAAAAAATGAAATTTTAGTCAATTTTTTTACGTTTTTCATGCTCCAAAACCTGTTTTCTGGACTAATTCTGACATGCTGAAGATGGTTTGATAGTATTAAATGCTGTTTTGTAGGTATTTTTTTAGTTTTGGGCAATAATTGATTTTGGTGAAATCAATTATTGCCTGAAACTCAAAAATACTCGAGAAAACGGCATTTTACCTCCATCAAACCATCTTCAGCGTGCCCGAATCAGTCCAGAAAACAGGTTTTGGAACACAAAAATGTGAAAAAATTTTTGATCCAAGTGGACGACCACTTGGTTTTAATGGTCCAGACTCTAGAGAAGGTGCCAGGTGGTTACCCTGCTCACCCTGAGTCTTACTGGTCTTTCACAGAACAGTTTATAATTGTTTTCAAGAAACAATAATGTCTGTTACCACCAGGATTTGAGCCTGCAACCTCAAAAAGCGATCCTGAGAATCCATGCACTAAACCAAGTGGTCGACCACTTGGATCAAAAAAAATTTTTACGTTTTCGGGTTACAAAACAATTTTTCTGCACTAATTCGAGCATACTGAAGATGGTTTGACAGTGGTAAAATCACGTTTTATCAAGAAATTTTTGATTTATCGATAACGATTGATTTTGATAAATCAAGAATTAGCAATAACTCAAAAATTTCTCGATAAAACGTGATTTTACCACTGTCAAACCATCTTCAGCATGCTCGAATCAGCGCAGAAAAATTGACTTAAATCGACTTTTCATGTAAAAAGTATTTCATGGAAATTTTCTACTTTCCACGGAAAATTTACCTCGATTCATGGTCTTGGGTTTTTCTCGAGGTGGTTTCAGCAGTTGGGATGGTATGAGGTAATTCACGGATGGTCTAAAAAATCTGGGATGGTTTAGGATGGTTCAGACACAATCTAAAAAATTTCGAAAAAAAACTTAAAAATCTGTTTGAAAAAAGTTTCATTTTGGGGAAATGTCTATGCCCCTAATTGGGACCACAGAGGTTTGATGAAGACCACTGATAGTGTAACTACTGAGGGTGTAACGCATATGAGTATCACTGAGAAGAATTTCACCAGAACAAAACCATACAAAGCTTTTGTGCCTTTAGCAAAAAGCCGCCCTGAAGCAAAATTGTCAGCTCTAGTACTGGATGTAACAATAACAAGAAATTCGTACATTTTGAGGGGCCATGAGTTTTTTCTAGGATGAATTCCGAAATTCGATAAAAATCAAAAAAACTTAGAAAAAAATACATTTTTCGGCATATCTCACGTGGAAAAAAATATCCGACTAAATTCTGAAAATGCAAAAATGCATTGAAAAATTGAGTGCGGCGGTGCGGATTTGCACCCGCACTCGAACTCCTCACTTTTTCACTCCCGCGACGAGGAGGCAAATCCTTATTGGGTACAGTCGAGTGCCGCACTGCGGTGGTGCCGCTCTTAGTGCGGGAGTGCGGAGGTGCGGATCCAGTGTGTACCCAATGAGCTCTGCACCCTCAGATCTGCACCCTCACCCCCTCATTGGGTTCCTAGCTTTACTGTGGGAGCCGGTATTGAATTTTATTCCTGTTAGATGCAATATTTTTCCTTGACTTTTACTAACCCTTGGCCGGTAATCTCTCCCATTTTTTTGTTGTGCTACGCATACTTGTTGAACTTTGTTTTTTTCACGGCTAATAGTTTTTTATTATTTACAAAATTATCTAGAAAACACTCAAAAAACAAAATTTGCAACAGATAGTGGGACACATCCTCCGATGGATACAATTTCTGACATGCTCAATGTATTCAAGTAAAGGAAAAGGGTATATTTCCTGGGATCCGGACACTTCTGTCCCGGACATTTCTGTCCCGACACTTCTGTCCCGACAGTTCTGTCCCGGACAGTTCTGTCCCGGACATTTCTGTCCCGGACAGTTCTGTCCCGGACATTTCTGTCCGACACTTCTGTCCCATTTCCGAATTTTCTTTTAAGTTTTAAATTGTTGCATGAATTTTTTTGATGTGTTTTATCGTATTGAGTAAGCAACTATATTATATTTAGTTTGTTTCAGTCATGGCTTTTATTTATCGAAATGGTAGCTTTTTTCGTGCGCCTATTGAACCTGCTCCGGAACCAGTTGTCAGCTGCAATCGCCAGGTGAAATGGTTTGATTATTTGCTGTTTTCTTTATGTAATTTTTTAGGCGGGTGAACTTCTTGCACGTCCGCATGCTAGAAATTCGAGCAAAAAGAACAGAAAATACGTGCATGATGGCAGGATGTACTGGAAGCATCGAATTTTGTCTGGAGCCAATGTTGGAATTATCTCAGCGCGATGTGACAAATATGATGAGTATGGCTGCAAAGGACGTGCATGGTTCCGTGAAAACGAAACATTTGTGAAGTATGCATTTTACAGATAGTGCGTAAAACTCTGGTTAAATTTAGGATTGTTACTGCGCATAGCTGTGATGCTGATCCGTCTCACATTGTGACAACAGCGATTCGTAACGAAGAGAATAATTTAGCAGCTACAACAACAATGGTATCTTTTTCAGGCAAATTTTGTTTAATTGTGTAGTTTCAGCGCACAGGTGATATCGTCGTGCAAGTCCGTGATCAAGCAAGGCTCTCAGGAATTCAAGAAACATTGCCTCTAATTGCTAATCGAAAGCGTGCTATCCAGCGTGTCAGATTTAATGGTGATGAAGCAGTAAGGCCTCTCCGGTTCCAACAAATCTGCGCACTTTTGCGATTCCTCAGTCTTTCCGAGAATACCCAGTGATCAATGGAAGGCTTCCGGATAAATGGCTGCTGGCAGATTCTGGCTATGATGAAGCAATATCAGGCAGAGTATTGATCTTCGGGCGTGAAAGTTACAAGCAATGGATGCATATGGTTAGAAGACTATTCGTCGATGGCACCTTTAAGATCGCCCCGCCTCTATTCGAACAGGTATATTTGTTATCAAGTGAACATCATTCAGGAACATTATTTAGGTTTTCGTTGTTCTTGCTGAAAGAAATGGGTTTGTGTTTCCAATTGCTACGGCTCTGCTTCCGAATAAGCGTATGGTCACGTATAGGAAGTTCTTTGCACTACTTCAGGATGTCTTTGAAACACTTACTCCAACATCGTTGTCGTGTGATTTTGAGCTTGGAATACAGAATGCAGCGAAAGAAGTCTGGCCTGATGTATCAATAGATGGCTGTTACTGGCATCTTTGCGCGAACCTTTACAAGCACTTACAAGATGAGGGTCTTTCTGTTCGCTACGATAATGACGCTATGTTTGCTCATGAGGTATAATTATGCCTTGCAAGTTATATGTATTTTTACTTAATTTTAGTGCCGGAAGATTGTTGCAATGGCCTGCGTGCCGATACAGAAACTAAATGAGGCTTTCGAATCGCTTCGAGAAAATCTTACCGATGAACTGGCTCCTATTATGCATTGGTTCGAAAACAATTATTTGGGTACAGTAGACTGATTGAGATAGAAAATAATTCCGTTGTTTTACAGGTGCAATGAATCCGAGTGGACACCGAAAAACTGCGCGATTTCCAATTGATTCGTGGAATTTGGTAGACAGAATTCTAAATGATGAAGCAAGAACAAATAATTATGCAGGTATTACCAAGCATCAGTTTTGCGTCAATATCTTTATATTCACAGAGGCTCATCACAAGAAAGTTTCCAGTCAACTTGGAATTGCTCATCCAACACTGTGGAAGTTTATTGATGCTATGAAGGTAAAATGACTTGAAATGCGTTTTTTTAATACAATTCGTTTAGCTTGTCCAAAGGGGTGTTGATGGTGTGTACGCTGAAATGACTCTAGGTCGAGATCCTCCAATTAAAAGGCTAAAATATCGCAAGGCGGATGACAGGATCAAAAAGAATGTGGTGAAAGCCTCTTGTAGTTGGCAGCTTGTTGTTCCGTTTGAGTATCTGGGCAGCATCGCAAGCAACTTCCGAATGGCACAAGGTCCGTATGAAGAACCTGTGGGACAAACAGCTGATGAGGGAGCAGTAAATGGTGACGATGCATTCTACAGCAGGAAGGTAACCAAGAAGAAAATAATTTGGAGTTATTTTATGATTAAAATTTGTTGTCTTTGGTTTTCATCAAACATTTGTTATTGTAACGTTGTTGTACTCGCAATAAAAAATAATTCTGGGTTGATAATTCTTAAGATTTGTTGCAGCTTTCAACTTAAATTTCGGATGATATGCAAATTTATACGAAAATTTGGAAATGGGACAGAAGTGTCGGGACAGAAATGTCCGGGACAGAAATGTCCGGGACAGAACTGTCCGGGACAGAACTGTCCGGGACAGAAATGTCGGGACAGAAGTGTCGGGACAGAAATGTCCGGACAGAAGTGTCATGTACCCTATTTCCTTGCACGGCAAACCTTTGAAAGTTATTTTGTCATGCCACAAAAGTTACTACAGTCGAACCTCGATAATCCGCCACCCCATGGGACCGCTCCGAGGGTGGCGGATTATCGAGGTGGCGGTTTAGCGGGGGTAAACTTTGTTGAGTTTCTCTGACGGCCAACCAAATCGGGCTTATCGAGGGTGGCGGTTTATCGAGGGTGGCGGTTTAGCGGGGTGGCGGATTATCGAGGTTTAACTGTAGTTATTCCACGGGTGAATTTCAACTTCCATTTGAATTTGGCAATCATTGCTCACCGATGTGAAATAAACCTATGGCCTGAGATTTTTTTTCATACAGTCCACGCTATGTTTAACATAATTCAGGGGACCGCAGAAAACCTTATGTTTAATAGAGTTTGTGTTAAATAGAGTATTACTTTCCCATAATTTAGCATTGTCGAAACCAAATCTGCAAGTTTCACAGTTATGTTAAATTAAGATTAATGCTCAATAGAGTTATGTTGAACAGAGCGTGGACTGTATTTCATAAATCATGTACTAGCTAGTACGCGCAGATTATATAGCTGGTACCGCGTGTTCTGTACGCATTTCTGCAATTGGATTTTTGCATCGAGCGAAAAAACTACTTATTTCTGCTCTTGAATTTTTCTTTCCACATGAAATGAAATTTTAAGGTGTATTATTCAAATGACTTCATCGGAAATGTCTGATATGCTCAAGCTGCGCACGGTCGAAGACACGATCAATCTAGCTGTGAAGGATCAGCATAGTCCAAAAAATGCTTTGGTATCTTACAACATTTGTGGTAATTTCTAATACCAATCTTTTGTTTAGCTTTTCCTCCTTGATTGTGCTGGTCCAGAAGTCGTGAACTTGGAAATGAAAGAGGAGCTTTCTAAACACTCTGCTGAAATCCGCAAGTCTTTCCTGAATGGTCATTTTGCTGTGGAAGGAGACAAGGATAGTATCGTATGTTTTTTTAATCGCAGACTCAAAGTCCTAGTTTTTTGATTGGCATTGGAGTTGCAGATACGATCATCAATTGAGCAGTCACAATATTTTTCCAAAATATATTGCTAACTAAAATAGCAACTAACATGGTAATCCGGCTGTCTATGGACTACTTCTATGATATTGTCAACTTTTTTAAAATATCTGACTGTCTTATTTGGCTGTTGGACAAGGAAACAAATTATCGATTTTCATCTCTTCTCATCTTAATAAACTCCATGTATGCCCAAATAAATTGGTTGGTAGTGAGATAAGTTTTAATCTATTTCTGCTCAAATCTCAATTATTCAGGCCGCTTTACGCTCAATGAAAAAGACGGTGATGCAGACATCGCCACGCGAATCCTGACACTCCGCCAGATCAAATACAAGAAGTTCACCAAGAGCAAGCAGGAAATGGGAGAAGAATATGTCCGAACAATTTGTCAAATGGTTGAGGCAACTTCCGCCGCTATGACACAGTCGCTGATGCTGGTAAAACGCGAGGGTGAATCATTTAAAAAGATGATTTTGAGTCTGGTAATAAATGCTTTTAAAATTTAGTCCGGCTGATTCGCCAATTGGAAAGAAGGATCCAACCCATGTGAAAGGCTCGATTCGCAAGGTCTGTTTTTGGTATTTAGATACAAATTCAAATATTTGTTTTAGACCAAACTATTTCGGAAATAGTTCTGGCCAAAATCTATATTGAAGCAGAGCTGGTCCTGGACAAAGACAAGCCTGGAGGCTCTAAAAGAACCCAGGTACTTTTCCTATTGACCCTGTTCTCAGTCACATTTTTCTTTAAGCTCTTCCTTTTCGGCGCGATGGGGGCTCGCAAGTTTGGACATATCTACGTTTATGACATCTTAAAAAACAGCATTGGTCAGATTCGCACCGAAATTCTTGATGCAACTACTCTCCGCTTCACTTAGGCCGCAGCACAGACATCGTAGGTTATCTTGTTGTCATGTTTTATTGACCCGTCCATAATGTTTTTTCTTAGGAGCAATTGAAAGGTGTTGCCAGAGAGTTCAGAAAAAGGCGTTTGGATCTCTGGTTGGAAGTGGAAAAAGAAGTTCGAGAGGCAAAGGCTATGCTGGAAAACAGTCAGAACATGCATAATGCAAAATTTGTAGAGATCTATTTCGGATGATACGTAATCATTGGACACTTATGTGAGAAAAATAAAATGTGTTAGAGTTATCTGGTACCATGTTCATGATCTCCCTGTTCGCCTAGTATGTATCAATATCCTACTTTCTTTAGTTGAGCTTCTCCTTGTATATTTTTACTAAGATTTCATAGTTGCTATTGTGTTCTGCCTTTAAGTCTCATTCATATCTGGTTTATTTCTAGGGTTACCGTATTTACTCTAACAGAATCCTCGGGGCTACTATTTTTCAACCTCCCTCTTTGGGGAGGGGTCTACAATTAGAGAGGGGCGGGGCAAAGTTGGCCTAAATAGGCCGATTTCAGGATGGTTACTATTTTTCAACTCTCCTCCAGGGGGGGGGCGCTAGAATTCATAGGGGGCTACTATCAGAGTAAATGCGGTATCTATTAAAGGTGAAGGTTCTTAGCTAAAGTTTTAAGATGAGGCTATTTCTTCGGTACGTGACAATTCGTCCTGGCGCCGATTCGTCCTGACGGCCGATTCGTCATCACTCGTTAAAAAGGGACAATTTGTCCTCACTCCTCAAAAAGGACAATTCGTCCTCGATTATATTCCTCACACTCTACTCGCTTGACTTGCTTTCGCTTTTACATCGCTTTTACCAAAAAAATGGTTACTGAGACGCAAACTGCAAGTTCATCATCAACATTTATCAGCAATTTATGTGTGGTAAACATAAAATAACAAAACAAGTAACAATATTGTGTGGTATGATAGCGAGATGATATTGTGTGGTATGATAGCCAGGTAGTGTACCAAAGAAGCACTAATAACGAATGGTGTTAACTAGCTTCCTAAGAAGTGTTAGATGGTGATAACCAGGTCTTATTACCTGGGAGATTATACCTGAAATTCCTATTCTTGAAATAGAACCCATTCAGCATGGGTACATAGTATACCTGGCTTAATTTCGGTATACCCCACTACTGGTATTCCGTATACTGGTACTCGGTATACTCCCGGGCACCACGGCACGCTAAAGATTGGGACATTTCAAATTAGGGCCAGGGGAACCTTGACTGGTCAAATTGTCCAAAATCTAATTGGGCCAATTCAAATTGAGCCATTCAAATTGGGCCAATGCAAATTGGCCAAAATTTTGAGTCAAAAGTCAAAGGTACCACTGCAACTTTTTTTATTAGACTTTTATTCTGGTTTTTTCTGTACTTTAATGATATAATTATAATTTTTTGCATTTTTCCGCAAAATTTTTAGATTATGTCTAACCCACACACAACCAGGGCCCAAAAATTGATCCGCCCTATCCCCGACTCCTGGGGTACCTCCTGGTCAGGTGGATGTCTATCTGGGTGGCCTAAAATAAGCCACGGACGATTAATACACGGACGATTGATCCGATTGGCCGATTGATCCCATTGGACTATTGATGCCATCCCGTTAAAAACGGACGATTGATCCCATTCTATTAAAAGGGGCGATTGATCTCACCTAACTAAAAGAGATGATTGATCCTAGCAACTGAAAATGGTTCTTTCGTAGCACTGGATTATCCACAGCTTTTTTTTTGTATATGATAAGATCGGTTGTTGAAACTTTCTTCTTTTTTCAGGTTTTTTCGAGGCATTGAGAACTTAGCTAATTTAATGTTTGCAATTTCGCACATTTGAAAAAATGCTTAATCGTGCATTTGCGGTAACAATGCCAAGGGAGGACGAATTGTCCCTTTTTACCAATCGAGGACGAATTGTCCCTTTTTAACGAGTGAGGAGGAATTGTCCCTTTTTACCAATCGAGGACGAATTGTCCTTTTAACGAGTGAGGACGAATTGTCCCTTTTTAACGAGTGAGGACGAATTGTCCCTTTTTAACGAGTGAGGACGAATCGGCCGTCAGGACGAATCGGCGCCAGGACGAATTGTCCGTGTCCGATTTCTTACACATGCTCTATCACAAACGAATTTTTCTATCCGTGTCCTCATTTCAACTGTTTTCTTTTCTAGCAGAAACTTGCGATTTAGCTACTGGTTTTCTAGGCAAAAAATCCAGTGTATGTTAAGACGGAACTTGATGTTTAAAAAAAGTAAGAAAACAGGTTCGAGTTCGTCCCAACTTATGCTGGCCTACCCTTGCCAGGCCTATATGCCTTGGTCACCCCTGTTGCTTTTTCTTGAAAAATGCCTTGGTCTTTCTGTTGTTTTTAAGGTGATCATGTTAAAGGTCATCATGTAAATGATAACGGGCAAAGCTTTTCCTTGCTGCAAAAAGACTTCTTTTTGCTTCCAAAGAACTTTTTTACTGCAAAAAGATTTTTTTTGGGACGTGGCACTTTATGACCCAACTTTTAGAAATTTTTATTGAAAAACATCAATTTTGTAAAGAAAGGTTTCTTGAAAATCACCCTCAACACCAAATCTCGTCTTGAATCCGAATCTGTTGAGATCAGATAGAAATTATTTTAGGAGCTGAGATATCCATCTCAGTAGGCCAGTGGTTCGAATTTGCTGACTTGTCTACTCAAAGCATCTATATCTCAGCTCCTGGAAATATTTTTTATCTGATCTCAACGGATTCGGGTTCAGGAAAGATTTCGGTTATAGGGATGATTTTTAAAAACTTGTCTTTACAAAAATGATGTTTTAAATAAATATTTTCAAAAGTTGGGTCAAAAAGTACCACGAATCGATATTTTTACCTTTTTTGCGCTAAAAAGACTTTTTTTGCCACTAATTTGTCTGCTGCAAAAAGGCTTCTTTTTGCTGCAAAAATTTTTTTCCGCAAATATTCTTTTGCTTCACATGCCTTCTTCGCAGCATTTTTCACTGGAAATATCATTATATACATACTTTGCTATCCATTGTCACAAAATATTTATTATTTCTTAGGAACGAATAAGCCATGCTATTCAACCCAAAATTGTGTGCTGAAGACAGTTTTTGAGACCAAATCCTGTTTTGACTAACTAGAATCTCAATACCCTGGGTTATTTATGAAAAAAACAGTACCCACTTTAAGGTAGTCGGCACTTATGCACTTCACGTGCCTTCTTCGCAGCATTTTATAATAATTGAGAAAAGTGTTTAAACATCTCTTAAGTAATTGTTTTACGCAAGTTTTCAAGTTTTTATTTAATTTTTGCCCCTGAAATGCATAATCACTAAGTAGTCGACTTTAAATTAAATGAATCATTCAGATTGAGCATATAAATAATTATATCATGCCTAGAAGAGTGCCGCGAGTAGTTTAGTGTACATGAAAAGTCAGATTTTGTCGCGAAATTTTCAGGCAGTACTTAAGTTCTTCAGCCGGACCCACCTGGAGAATAAGAGAATACCTAGGTTTTGAAAGTGTAATTGATTGACGTGTGGACGAATTGACAAATGCATGAATTGACCGTGGACGCATTGTCTGTGGACGCATTGACCGCAATATATATATATAATTGGTACTTCTCCGGTTGGGCCCCCCCCATTTTACCAAGCCCTCCAATAATTATTCAGCATAACAATTTACATAGTGGCTCAAATTTTACACAATATACACAAAATGAAAATGAATTTAGCACGTAGTAATCAAAAAACAAAACAAAGAAATAATTTCGTGTCAGGACAAACAAATATTCAACACTTTTTCTTTTAAAAATTTGAGCCACTATGTAAATTGTTATGCTGAATAATTATTGGAGGGCTTGGTAAAATGGGGGGGGCCCAACCGGAGAAGTACCATATAATTGATATTTCTTTTGAAAAATGCTGCGAAGAAGGCACTTGAAGCAAAGAATATTTGCAGCAAAAAAGTATTTTAGCAGCAAAAAAAATATTTTTGTAGCACAAAGAGTCTTTTTGCATAAAAAAGCATTTTTGCAGCAAAAGAAATCTTTTTGCAGCAGACAAAAGTAGCAGCAAAAAAGTCTTTTGGAGCAAAAAGAAGTCTTTTTACAGCAAGAAAAAGCTTTGCCCAATGATAACCACCTTAATCACTTTAATAACAGTATTACCATAATCATAATTAGAGATGGAAAAAGAGGTGCGGACGGGATACCGGGACGGAATTTTCGGCCGAAATTTTCGTGGGACGGGATCGCGGGGTTCCAAAAATTTTCTTGCGGGATTCCGCGGGATCCCGCACCCTACGTGCGGGATTTTCTTAATTTGCAGAAAAACACGCATATAACGTTTATTGACATATCCACCCATATCCAACTTCCAACGAGCAAAATAATAACGACAATTAAGGATAGGAAGACCTTTGTTAAATCTCAAAACGGTTAATGTTTTCTAGGAGACAAATCGAGTTTGATTAGACCGAAACTACGAATTCACCAACCCAAACCCAGAAATTGGTGGGGGGTATCCTAGGGTCAGGTGGATAGCAATGGTACCAAAGGCCAAAACTTTTTGAGAAAACTGATTGAGCGGATCAGATTTCGCGTCCGATGGGCTTAATCGCCTACACCTCCACCCTGAACCACTCAAAACCACCATAAACCTGGAATTCTGAGTGATTAAGCCCATCAGACGCGAAATCTGATCCGCTCAATCAGTTTTTCTCAAAAAGTTTACTTCCCTTTATTGTACCCCTGGGAATGAGTAGGCCCCTAAAACCAAGTATTTTGGCATTTTTGCCATTTTGCAGTTGGTTAGCCATTTGGTCTTTGCCCACCCTGAATTTCACGCAAACAAGATTTGAAAATTGTGGATTTCGTGTCGAGAATCAAATCTGTGACAGAAAAGAGGAAAACTGTGGCAGAAAAAAAGTGAATCTGTGACCAAAAAAAGTATTGCCCGATAAAAACTAGATTTTTAAAAAGGGGTACATTTTATAGTCGAATGGTCCGAAATTTACTTTTTTAAGGCAAATTTTTATTTTGACTGATTGTTTTTAAAATTTTCATCGTTTTTCAAAAGTGATAAGGCCATTCACACCCTTTCAAAATTTGAATCTTAGTGTAATAGGGAAATTTGGCGCCAAAGAAAATTTATCGAAAATGGTCGATTTGAGGGCGTTTTTGTTTCATACTTCTGATGAGGTTTTTATATTTTTGGTTTTGGCATTCTCATACCCAAATTTTTCTCACATTCAGGGCTTTCGAATGAGCCATCACTTGCCCATGAAACAGTTGAAATTTCGAAACCACAATAAATTTCTGTGAAATTTTTAGAAAAAAATCCTCGCCTCATTGACATGATTGAGGTCCTGCCAAGTTTTGTGTCTAATTTTTTCTAAAACAACCGGAGGGGTCAGGACAAAATACCGCGGCGACAAAAGACCGCGGGACAAAACACCGCCTACGACAAACACCGCCGGACATAACACCGCCTACGACAAAACACCGCCGCTATGTATTCTACCTCGAGATGATCAAAACCTTTGAGATATTATTGTTTGACTAGACCATAGTTGTGAACTAAAGATTTACTTCGCTGCCTGAGTGTCTATATGCTCTCCTTATTCGTTATCTGTACGGAGCAATTTCAAGTATCATTTTATTGGAACTTTAACTTAGTTTCATCCTATCGATCCACTTTTAAGATGTTTATCACCTATTACTAGGGTTGGCGTCTTAACCCGTCGATATCGACTTTTCATGTGAAAAGTCGAGAAAATTTCGACGTTTGACTCTACGCGTCGAGGCGGAAATTTCGACTGGTCGCCAACCTAACTCCTCCTATTATGCACCTAACTCCTCTTGGACCTGTAAACAAGATCTTCAAGTACCAAGTTCTTTATTAGTAGTAACGCGAATAACAACAAAAGACTGATAAGACTGAAGACTGAAATTCGAATTTTATAAAAGCCTACGTCAAAATTTAACCTTCTGTATGATTCCTTTTGTTGTCTGTCACTTGCTCATTGACTATCAACAATTCTTCTTCTTGCGCTTCCGGAAACTGATAAGGACCCTGCGCCATCCGGAAGTTGGAGGCGATACCTGACAGATAATCCATAGGGACGATTTCTTTCCATGCTTCGACCGCCTGTTTTACCAAAGCAAGCATCCTATCATCAGCCACTCGATATTTTTTTTCTTTCTTGGTGTTCATGACCAAGAACCATTTCGCTATAAGCTTCGTCAACGCCTCGTTGCACAAGCTGAAGAGCTTAGCGAAATTTCAATACTAAAAGGCCAATTTCAAAGTTACCTTCATTGAATCGATAAATCTCCATAAATTCGGATGGCATACTCCTAGTTCGCAGGCTACTTTTCGATGGTGAGCTTCTAAAATCAGTCATCTATGATTTATTCTCGTATCAAAAAATTATACCAGCATAGTTGTTAGTCCTGTTCTCACCCCTTGTTATCCTTTGTATGAGATTCCACGAATCTATTGGAAACCGAGCTGTTCTACGAATTCCATCAGGCTGCAATGGACCTAAAACAAAGAATAAGTAGATCGAAAAAGAGATAATAATTACCAAGGTAATAGTTCTCGAACCAATCTAGAATTGGATTCAAAGAGAGTGGGAGATTCTGTTTCAGTGATGCAAAGCATACATCAAGGTGCGAGACGGGTACACACGCTAACGCCACAATTTTGCGACACTAAAATCAATAACAAAAAACACTAAAGTTATAAACACTTACCTCATGAGCAAACTGTCAGGCTCGCGACCATGGACCGCTTCATAAACTTGGTAAGACTGAGGAATAGTTATGCTCTAAAACAGACACGTGTAACATATACCATTTATGTGCAGAATACCTCCAAGAAAGTAGGAATAGCAGGAGGCTTGCAGTCTTCAGAATCTGTTCTGGCTCTTTGGATACCTCGCTTCCTAGCTTTTACTTGGGGCAACTCGTCTTTAAGTCCAGAGATTCTTACTTTGTTTCGAACATTTGCCAATATTTCTCCCGTTCGCTACAATAAATGTAATTCTGGTTAGAAGTCTCAGAAGTCAATAATAATTAAACGATTACCATAGTGGTGGTTGTAGCTAAACGTTTCTCTTCATTCCTCACGGCAGTAGCAGCAATGTGTGAGGGGTTTGACTCGCATCCATGACCTGTAACCATTCCTAAACCATAAGGTTTTGTAATGAATTAAAACGAACAGAATAACTTACTTATGAACTGTCCTCCTTCGTGAAACCAAGCTCTTCCTTTACATCCCATCACTCGCTGATCACATTGTGCCGAAATATGTCCTTTATTGGAGCCCTTGAGATCTCGATTTTTGACGTACATCCTTCCTTCGTATACATACTTCTTAGCGCCCTTGTTTGAGTAGGTAGCGTGAGGTCTTGCCAGTAGTTCATCCATCTCGAATTGCTGGCAAATATTAATTGTAGAAGAAAAAATATTTGAGCTTAAAGACTCGCTCAGATTCGTAGTTAATTATAGCGGCGGTGTTTTGTCGTAGGCGGTGTTATGTCCGGCGGTGTTTTGTCGTAGGCGGTGTTTTGTCCCGCGGTGTTTTGTCGCGGCGGTGTTTTGTCGTAGGCGGTCTTTTGTCGCCGCGGTATTTTGTCGTGTACCCAAACCGGAGACTCGATAGAGGAGTAAATTTGCTGCGTGTTGGTACCAAGGACGTATGCAAAAAATGCAAATTTAGGGTGTCTAATGCAAAAGTTAGATGATAAACGCAAAAACCCCTATTTTTACTCGGAAAAATGGCAGTTGTTTGCTTCAAATAGCCTCTAGTTTTGAAAATTGTGGTTTTACAAAAATCGGTCTGGATTTTCGGGTAGAAGAGATTGTAGGCTTTCTTTTGGTGCATAAAAAAGCCCCAAAAATACAAATTGCCGTGTCTCATACAAAAATAAATTCAGTGTTTTTTTAGAGCTGAAGATGGTCTCCACCAGAAGAATGTGCGTTAAGCTAAATGAAGTGTCTCTCTCCGAAACTCGTTTAATCGCAGTCCAGAAACGATGGGAATATAATGAGCAGAGAAATCAAGCCAAGAATATGACGAGTGAGCAAGCTAAGAAAGCAGGCGAAATCCGTCTCTGTAAGCTTTTTGACATTGTTTCATCTACTGTATTGACGGTTCTTTTGTATTAGTGAAACGAGCTGATGAAAAACGGCTGGAAGCTGAATCAAGAGAACAAATTTCAGCAAAGAGGCAGAATGCAGAGGCAGAACTACAACATTATAAGGTACTTTTGACATATACAATGCCGAAGTGTGAAATAAGCTCCTGTATTTAGCCTAGCATATCGAATTGGACTCTATGGACCCATCAGGGGCTACTTTTGAACAAATCGTCGGAATCGTAGACTCTTATCTCAAAGCTTATGGATCTACTCTAAATTTTGTGGCTGCTTTCTACATCACATATGTCAATGCCAGGTTTGAGATGCTCATAAATCCTTTTGCATTAAGTAGTTCTTAGATGGTGGTGGTTATTCATGGAAATCCCATGGCCTGACACTTTGTGCATGCTTATATCTGCCTTAATGAAGAGTAACGGACCAGCATCTCGGGTGAATTATCCTTCAAACATTCGCAATGCTACTAAAGAAATGAATCCTGTTTTCTAGGAAAAAAGCGCCAAATTCGATTAGCTGTGTGCGGATACTGGAATCTCGCCTTTGTTCTGTTGATGCGGGATATCAGTGTATCTACCAAAAAGCGCTTTCCAAGTTTGGACAATTTGGTTTGTTAGAGTTGGTGCAATGAATTTTTGGAATTTAATTGTTCTGAATCCGTTCTTGCTACAAAAGAAGAAATATAATTGCTACGGAAAGCAGCCGACATGCTTGATGGAGAAGATGGAGGAGTCTATTTCCAACAGTCCTGCCTCTATTCCTGCCGTTGGACTGGATTCAGAAAATTATCAAACATGCAGCCGATGAAGGGAACTTCTTCAATTACCATCTAAACGCTCTGCACGAGGTGCCTTTCTCACATTGGTTAGACTCTGTAATCCTATTAAATTTTTAGGAAGTTGTTCGTACTCGCCAGAAAATGTACAGTGTTCATGTACAGTGTTTAAATGTACAGTCTTCAGTGATCACACTTATTTTTTACTTTAGCAAACGTCGTCTTCGTGGTCAATTTCATGCTTGAGGCTTTGGAAGAAATTGCAACACAATCGTTACACAGTCATACTCGTTACAGTTACTCCAAAGGTTCTTCTAAGAACCACTTTGTTTTTGTCTTTCTCATAAGTTGTTCTGAATAACGTATTTATTATGAAGTTTCTGTATTCGGATTCTTACTTTTTCTGTGTTATCAGGTGATGTAGTCAAGTGGATTGTCAGAATTATGTCATAGTGAATGAGATTTAGATCCCTTCTCTTTTTTCGGTTAAAATACATATAATTTTAGTGTTTTTTGCAATTTTTTAACCAATTGTGAAATGGCAAAAATCTTTAATTTGTGATGTTTGAGGTGTTGAAGTTTTAAATGAAGCTGATTACGTTCGTAACTAGAGATGGGCGTTTGCATTTGCCTAATACCAATACTGATAGGCGTACGATGAAATTTCTAAAAAAAAAGATCTTTTGGAGTAAAAGACCCTGTGCTTTTTGCAAAAAAACAGTACATTTCGATGAAAAAAAGACAAAAATTTAAAAAGGCGCGTAAAAACGGCAACTTAATTCTTGGCGTTTTGTTTAAGTTGAACTACAAGGAAATTCAAATTTTGAAAGGGTGTGCATTATGTAGAACTGCAACTCTAGTTTTTAATGGACGAAGCTTTTTTGCAGCTGGGAGACTTTTTTGCATCTAAAAGACTTTTTGCAGCTAATCGACTCTTATTTGCAGCTAAAGGACTTTTTCTGTTTTTTTTCTAAACGCTTTAAGGGCATCTAAGTGTCGAACTCGAGTTCATCAGTGCAAAAAATCATAAACTGGGAATGAGTAGTCTCATTTCAATATCGCTTCTACACTGAGATCCAGACCCTCAAAGTCAAGTTAGGGGGGGGAGGGGGGCGGACGCTTAATCATTGCTCACCGATGTGAAATAAATCTATCGCTTGTGATTTTTTTCATGCAGTCCACGCTCTGTTTAACATAATTCAGGGGACCGCCGAAAACCTTATGTTTAATAGAGTTTGTGTTAAATAGAGTATTACTTTCCCATAATTTAGCATTGTCGAAACCAAATCTGCAAGTTTCACAGTTATGTTAAATTAAGATTAATGCTCAATAGAGTTATGTTGAACAGAGCGTGGACTGTATTTCATAAATCATGTACTAGCTAGTACGCGCAGATTATATAGCTGGTACCGCGTGTTCTGTACGCATTTCTGCAATTGGATTTTTGCATCGAGCGAAAAAACTACTTATTTCTGCTCTTGAATTTTTCTTTCCACATGAAATGAAATTTTAAGGTGTATTATTCAAATGACTTCATCGGAAATGTCTGATATGCTCAAGCTGCGCACGGTCGAAGACACGATCAATCTAGCTGTGAAGGATCAGCATAGTCCAAAAAATGCTTTGGTATCTTACAACACTTGTGGTAATTTCTAATACCAATCTTTTGTTTAGCTTTTCCTCCTTGATTGTGCTGGTCCAGAAGTCGTGAACTTGGAAATGAAAGAGGAGCTTTCTAAACACTCTGCTGAAATCCGCGAGTCTTTCCTGAATGGTCATTTTGCTGTGGAAGGAGACAAGGATAGTATCGTATGTTTTTTAATCGCAGACTCAAAGTCCTAGTTTTTTGATTGGCATTGGAGTTGCAGATACGATCATCAATTGAGCAGTCACAATATTTTCCAAAATATATTGCTAACTAAAATAGCAACTAACATGGTAATCCGGCTGTCTATGGACTACTTCTATGATATTGTCAACTTTTTTAAAATATCTGACTGTCTTGTTTGGTTGTTGAACAAAGAAACCAAATTATCGATTTTCATCTCATCTCATCTTAATAAACTCCATGTATGCCCAAATAAATTGGTTGGTAGTGAGATAAGTTTTAATCTATTTCTGCTCAAATCTCAATTATTCAGGCCGCTTTACGCTCAATGAAAAAAGACGGTGATGCAGACATCGCCACGCGAATCCTGACACTCCGCCAGATCAAATACAAGAAGTTCACCAAGAGCAAGCAGGAAATGGGAGAAGAATATGTCCGAACAATTTGTCAAATGGTTGAGGCAAACTTCCGCCGCTATGACACAGTCGCTGATGCTGGTAAAACGCGAGGGTGAATCATTTAAAAAGATGATTTTGAGTCTGGTAATAAATGCTTTTAAAATTTAGTCGGCTGATTCGCCAATTGGAAAGAAGGATCCAACCCCATGTGAAAGGCTCGATTCGCAAGGTCTGTTTTTGGTATTTAGATACAAATTTCAAATATTTGTTTTAGACCAAACTATTTCGGCAATAGGTCTGGCCAAAATCTATATTGAAGCAGAGCTGGTCCTGGACAAAGACAAGCCTGGAGGCTCTAAAAGAACCCAGGTACTTTTCCTATTGACCCTGTTCTCAGTCACATTTTTCTTTAAGCTCTTCCTTTTCGGCGCGATGGGGGCTCGCAAGTTTGGACATAGCTACGTTTATGACATCTTAAAAAGCAGCATTGGTCAGATTCGCACCGAAATTCTTGATGGCAACTACTCTCCGCTTCACTTAGGCCGCAGCACAGACATCGTAGGTTATCTTGTTGTCATGTTTTATTGACCGATCCATAATGTTTTTTTCTTAGGAGCAATTGAAAGGTGTTGCCAGAGAGTTCAGAAAAAGGCGTTTGGATCTCTGGTTGGAAGTGGAAAAAGAAGTTCGAGAGGCAAAAGCTATGCTGGAGAATAACCAAAGAAAGGAATTAAAGCATTTGTAGAGATCTATTTCGGATGATGCGTAATCATTGGACACTGATGTGAGAAAAATAAAATGTGTTAGAGTTATCTGGTACTGTGTTCATGATCTTCCTTCTTCGCCTAGTATGTATCTAGCTAAAAGTTTTTCTAGTTGAGCTCCTCTCCTTTATATTTTTGCTCAGATTTTACAGTTGCTATTGTGTTTTGCTTTTTGGACTCATTCTTCCGATACGTGGCGTAATTTCGTCGGACCGAAATTTCGTCGCGGCCATAATTTCGTCGGACCCAAATTTCGTCGAACCGAAATTTCGTCGGGCCCATGATTTCGTGGCGGCCAAAATTTCGTCGCGTATGATATTCGCATCATTTTGTTAAGTTTTGCTCATCGATTCAATTCAGTGTTGCGAACCACTGGGCGGCGGTGAATTCATCTACAATGAATTTATCCACAGGTGAATTCATCCACATTTAATCCACATTAACCTACTTGGATAGTTTTCAAACGTAAAAGCCCAAGTGCACCACCCCTTCCATAGAGTATTTTTCTCTGAGTCTACCTTTTTCGGTTTCCTTAATTTTTTCCCCCTAATCCATTGCAATGTGCTGGTCTTTGGCCACGCAGCGGCTAAATACCCTTGGTACTGTCGGCACAAAAGGTATGAAATAGACTTTGCATCCCCAGAGGTGTGAACCATCAACTTCGGTTTCGAGAGTGGTGGTGGTCTAAGTGGTCGTCCACCTGGAGCAAATTTTTTTTTTACTTTTCTGGGTTCCAATACCTGTTTTCTGGATTGATTCGGGCATGCTGAAAATTGTTTGATAGTGGTAAAATGCCGTTTTCTCGAGTATTTTTTAAGTTTTGGTAGAATCTTGTCTTGTAAAGAACTTATAAAATTTTATTGGAAATTGTCTGGGAGCCGCTCAGGTTGTTGTACCTAGGTATCGGTGCCGCGGTAGATGTGCCTCGGTAGTAGTACCCATATTGTTACAAATACTCAGTAAAAACTGCATTTATTCTTTGAAAATATACAATGAAGTTACACAAAAATAGTGACAGTACCGAGAGAGTATTTTTTTCTAAGCCAACTTTTTTCATTTTTCACCTATTTCACATCTTTTGCGCCAATAATACCAAGGGTATTTGACCGCTCAGCGTCCAAATACCAGCACACTCCACATTGCAATAGATTGGGGTGAAAAAAAATCAGGGGAATCGAAAAAGGTAGGCTTAGAGAAAAATACTCTTTGAAGGGGGTTATTTGGGGCTTTGACGAAAAATTGTCTATGCATCTAATGCTTTCTCAATGTCTGGGATCATCTTATCTGGCTCTTCGTTGGGTCCAAACCGCTTGATCACATGTCCCTGTTTGTCCACTAAAAACTTGGTGAAGTTCCACTTGATGGCATCAAACAGCAGACCACTCTGCTCTTCTTTCAAGAACTTGTAGAGTGGGTGGGCATCCTCTCCGTTAACATTTATCTTTGCATATAGATCAGGCTGGAAGTTGAACTTGTCATTTATGAAGCTACGAATTTCCTCTATTGTGCCTGGCTCCTGAAACAGTATTTTTTATTGTTGTGTCACACAAGAAATTGTTGGATGTAAAAGCACTTAAAGTGGCATGCTCGTCGCCGATGCAAATATTTTGAAGGGCGGGCACCAGTGAAATTCAAACGATAATTGAAATGTCGCATTTTAGTAAAGGTCATGGAAAAACATTGCATCTAACCGGGATCGAACTCACTCAGGGCTACCATCTCAAAATTAAAAAAAGGACATTTGGTCGAAAAACAGAAATTTGAAGAAAAAAGTCCATTTTATCTAGTGCTTATTGCGGCTTTATATAGCTTTGACAATTAGATAATTCAAAAAGCGCCTGTTTGAATAATCATATATTTCAAAAAGATGATACTTAACCAATTAAGATAGTTTGCCAATCACCGATTTCGATAATAATATGTTTCAACAATCGGATGATTCATATTTAGTATATTAAGCTAGTTTACACTTCACATAGTACCTATTTCGACAATATTTAAAGCAACCGTTCAAGTTGACTTAAACTTCCTAACCTCAGAGAAATTTCGCCGTGCATCAATCTTGTTGGATTTTTTACACAGAAAGCGAATTTAATCCTTGAACTGCAGCAAGATATTCGAAAATATCGTTGTTTTTATAGACAACTAATGCTATTGAATGTTTAATCCTGCCAGGTTGTTAAGACCAAAACTGCGATTTCCGGCACCAAAACCATAATACCTGGGGTAAGTACCACCTGACCACCTTAATATCCAGCTGGATGGCCTAAAATATTTTTTTAATTTTTAAAAACAAACCACGCTATCATATGCGAAATCGTGTGGTGATTTAGGTTCGTTAAGAACAAAATCTTGATCTTCGTCTCTTGAACCCCAAAACCTGGGGTAAATACCATCTGACCAGCTGAATATCCACTTGGATGACATGAAAAAAAAGTTATCATGTTTAAATTCAAATTCTTTTATAATATGCGGAATTGTGTGAGAAACGCGGTTGGTTGGTTGAGACCAAAATATACCAAAATATATACAAAAAATACCATCCGATCAGGTGGATATCCACCTGAATGGTCTGAAAAATCAAATTTTTTAAAATAAAAGCAAACCATCCTATTATATGAAAAATCGTGTGCTGAATCCTGTTTTTAATGAATAAATTGCGATTTCACCCACCCGAATCCCAAAATCCGGGGTGGGTACACCTGACTAGGTGGATATCCACCTGGAGAACCTGAAAAAATACTTTTCGATAGTTTGAAAAACAAACCATGCTTTCATATGTGAAATTGTGTAAGGAATTAGGTTTGATAATACCAGAATCCCGATTACAACCACCTCAACCCAAAAATCAGGGATAGGCACTCCTGGTCCAGGTGGATACCCACCTTAGTAACCTTAAAATTTAAAAAAAATTCAAATCAAAATCAAACCAACCCAGACCCCAAACTCGAAATGGGTACCTTCTGGTCAGGTGGATATCCATTACGGGCGTTAAGCGAATTGATCCACACCGAATTGGTCCACACATGAATTGGTCCACTTTCCAAATAATTTGAATCTTTTCAAATTTGAAAAATTTGTGGGGAATTTAAGTTTTTTAGTTTGAACCAACCGAACCAAGTGGAGGAAAATTTTTTTACGTTTTTTATGTTCCAAAACCTGTTTTCTGGACTAACTAGAGCAGGGGGACCAAGGCGAAAAATTTTGAGGGGCCCGCAAACACATATAGATAGTAATTCAGACAACAAAACAGAAATGAAGCGAAGCCCTACCATGAAAACACAACAAAAAGTTCCAAAGTATGTGGCAAAGTAGGTGATTCTTGAGGTACAGGGTGTTTCAAGAAATTCTAACTTTTTAAACGGCCATAACTTTTTGTATTGACACAATTTCAAAATTCTGTAAACGCAGATCGGTTCCGTTTGCTCTAACAATTGTTTTGGTATATAATGTCAAAACACGATTTTTGCTTGGTCTCCCCTGTAATTTAGGTCTCACCTATCCAGAGGCCATCTACAGATCAGAGCCCAAACTACAGGGGGACCAAGCAAAAATCGTGTTTTTGGCATTATATACCAAAACAATTGTTAGAGCAAACGGAACCGATCTGCGTTCACAGAATTTTAAAATTGTGTCAATACAAAAAGTTATGGCCGTTTAAAAGTTTTAGAATTTCTTGAAACACCCTGTAGTTTTCGGTAAATCATCCGATTGTTGAAACATATTATTATCGAAATCGGTGATTGGCAAACTATCTTAATTGGTTAAGTATCATCTTTTTGAAATATCTGATTATTCAAACAGCCGCTTTTTGAATTATCTAATTGTCAAAGCTATATAAAGCCCTCATTGCCATTTTGAAGCGAAAAAAAAAAGGATTTTGACTAAAATTTTGAGAATAAAAAAAGATTTGGGGTCCCAAAAAGGAGAAATATTTTTAAAAAGAACCAATGGCAGCGCTGAACTCATTACCGGCTCTCACAGTAAGCCAACGCTTTACCATTGCGCCACCTATACTTTCAGCTAGTCGGAGCGTTTTTTCATTATATATTGCCGGAAGAGTACTCAACAAATTTTATTTCAAAATTTGAATTGACCTGATGCCCGCTTCTCAAAATATTCCCATCGACGGCGAGCATGCTCCTTTAAAGGACCATGGTCGTGCGTTCTACATTGTCCCCCGCCAATTCAATTTTTCCCCAATCATTGAACTTCTGTACTGATTTTTCAACTTGTTTTCTAATAAAACAAGGCCTAGAATTTCATTTTAGGTATAGTTTTGTTACGGCTCATTTATAAACGTTGTCGTTGGAAAAAATGTTTTATAAATGCGATTTTAAGCCAACGACAATGCCAACGACAGTCCTTTTATAAAAAATCCAACGACAACGAAACTTTTTTTTTCAAGTCGGAAAAGTTTTGCGTTTTCAGTCAAGATTTCGAGGTGAAATGTGTGGGAAATTCTGTGCTCCTTCAAAATTTTGGCTTAAAATGCAATATTTGCTTAATTTGAAAGAAAAAAAATCGTTGGCGTTGTCATCGTCGTTGTCTTTGGCGTCGGATTTTTTATAAATAAGACGTCGTTGTCGTTGGCGCGAAAATGTTTTTATAAAAAGTATTCCAACGACGATGACAACGACAACGTTTATAAATGAGCCATTAGAAACCAGGTTAAAAAATCCGTACAGAAATCCAATGATAAAGAAAAAATTTGAATTGGCGGGGGACCACCAGATCACCGTGAGCATCGTCCTTCAAGGAGGTAGTCTTGACAGGAAGTGGGCAATTCAAATTTTTTTGTTTCAATCTCGTTATAGAACCATATTTTGAGGGCCACCCAATGTTGTGATTTCAGACAAACTTGTGCAGAATTAAAGTTTAGACTGGCATCATCGGGATTTCTAAATTTTGCAAAAAAGCTGGAAAAGAAAAAGAAACAATCTAGAAAAGTGTGATAATTTTTATTATTTCACTTTATTATTAAAGAAAATTTCGAAGAAATTTTGAAATTCTGTTTTTATCATGCAAAACCAACTTTCGATTCTCTACAAGTTTGCCTGGCATTGGCTCCAAAACGACATTGTGCAGCAAGAGGTTGCCAACCAAATATGGCTCCAAAACGATATTAAGGTTAAAGGCCCCTAGGAAAAATTTGATAAAAATAAAGTTCGTAAAACCTGTCCATTGAATTGGTTGCTGGGAAAAGCGGCAATGGCCAGGCCTCTGTGCTTGTACTTGTCCTGGATCTGTTTGAGTTGCTTGTAGTTGGAGTTGGTCAGACCACACTGAGAGGCAACATTTACAATGATGAGAACCATACCACTGAAAGAGTAAAATGAAGTTCAGAAATGTTGAGTGATGCATGGCAACCTACATATATTTGTTCATGGACACCTCAGTGTTATTGGCATCAAGTGCATTGAATTGGTAAATTGAGTGAATATCAGTGGCCATACTTGTCAACTCTAAATTGAAATGAGGTATTGATAGTAGTCGATGACATATAACACGCATCCGAAAAAAACTTTTTTGACTGGTTTCTATGGGAATTTCGCCCGTTGACTATTTTTTTGAAACGACTCACAAGGAACCGCACGAACTGTACGATTTGATTCGAATATTCTGACTACGCTATCGTGTAGAGCATATTCGATTTCAATGTTCAACGAATCTCAATGTTTTTTGCCACCAACCACAAAAATGTCGATTGTTGGGCTGAAGAAACATAAAAAATACGCTAAAAATTGCCTTGGTCCCCCCTGTTTTTTTCTCTCAAAAACTCTTCTTTTACTAGTACAGTTAAACCCCAATTTAGTGCGTCCTCGATTTAGTGCAAACCCCAATTTAGTGCGACCCTGAGTTTGATGGACTTGGTCAAAAGTCTTTGAAAGTCTCGAAAGTACAACCCCGATTTAGTACGACCTCTATTTAGTGCGACTTTTTTCCAGTCCCCAGGGTCGCACTAAACCGGGTTTGACTGCATTTTAATTCACCCAGATGAACCAATTTGTTGGTTTTATTTTTCACTATTTCTTGTTACAATTGTGCCATGCTTTGTTTTTCTGTGTTTTTGTACATTTGTGAAGACAGAAAAAAGTAATGGTAAAACAAAGAAGAAGTTTTAGAAAAAAAACAACAACATGAGGACCAAGGCAATTTTGAGCGTATTTTTTGTTTCTACAGCCTAACAATCGACATTTTTGTGGTTGGTGGCAAAAATATTGAAATTCTATATAGTAAATCGAATATGCTGTACACGATAGCGTAGTCAGAATATTCGAATCGAATGGTACAGTTCGTGCGGTTACCTTGTCAGAATGAGACCCGAAGAATTAACTGTGGAATTTCACTTCGCTAGAAGGATTCTTTTGGAGGGGGGGGGGGTTAAAATGGGCGAACAAATTTTTGACTAGAAAATTAACACTCCGAAGGCTGAGAAACACTTTCACCTAGCTGGACTCAGAATTTAACGCTGAACATGATGGTGCCGGTCCTTTCCGCTTCAGTGATGGTTTAAGTAGGTGTAAAGGGAAACCTTCAATTCTGACACGGGATTCGTGTTCGGCATGGTCGATACGCTTACAAAATTGCTTTTTGAAATACCAAAGTCAGTCAAATTTCAATTTCCTCCCAAGACAATAAACAATTGGCTTTAAAATTTGAATATTTATCGTCTTGAGAGGAAATTGCAAATATTTTTTAAGATTTTGGTTTTGCGTTTTTCTATTAAGTTTTTTAACTTTTTGCAACAAGTGATATTACCACCAGGTAGCCCTGCGATTCTAGTTTCTAACGATATATCATTCGCTCCAATATCTTTGTAAAATGTGGCGCAAAAAGTAAAAGTATGAACCAAATTTTTTTTTCTGACCTCTTTCATACTTTTACCTTTATGTAATATATTGCAAAGATTTTTGGTAAATAATAGCTTAGCAAAAACTAGAATCGCAGGGCTGCCTGATGGTGTAATCATTTTATAAAAACTTGAACATTTTAATATAAAAACGCAAAACCAAAATTTGAAAGCAAATTTGCGCCAAAAAGAAATCATTTTGCACCAAGAAAAATCAATATCCTACACGAATCCCATTCGTTACCAATTCGTTACCATCTGGGCTCCTTTACCCTACTTAACCCATCATTGAAGCGGAAAGGACCGGCCCCATCATGTTCAAATATCAAAAAATTGAAGGAAAGTTAGAAAAGCATCACAAGATATATAATGGATAAATCTTTTTCTGCCCGCTTCTGGCTTTTTTCTGCCCGCTTTTAGCTTTTTTCTACCCGCTTTTTTGAAAATGATTTAACATAACCTCAATCTGTGATAACTTTTTTATTCTGTGCAGCCTTAATACGAAATTTCCTAAGGAATTCGAATTTATTTACAGAATTTCGAAAAAATTATTGGCTGCTGAGATGTGACCATTTGTTGCATCTAAGAGATTTTTATGCCCAAATTCTGCAAAATGGCCAAAGCTGGACAGGTAACAGCTTTTTTGAAATTCTGTAAATAAATTCGAATTCCTTAGGAAATTTCGTATACAAGGGCTGCTTAAAATAAGAAAAGTTATCGCAATTGGGGTCATTTTCAATCATTTCAAAAAAGCGGGCAGAAAAAGCCAGAAGCGGGCAGAAAAAAGCCAGAAGCGGGCAGAAAAAAGTCTCGTCCATATATAATTGGAGGCTTTAAATTCCGGATATATCCTCAAGATCCTATCAATCTATTTTAACAATTTGTTACAGCATTAACAAAATAGCCAGCAGATAACCAAGTAAAAAGCGAGCAGAAAATAGAGATAACACAATTTAGAGAAAAATGTTCTGCATGTGGAGGAGAAGTTAGTTGGTTGGACAGACAGTTAGATGATTAGCAAAATTAGAACGCTTATTGATTTATTACTTTGTAGTTCAAAAGTTCAGGATAAGCTTGTTATCGATATTTTCTTGGTTAGACATAGAGAAAAATAAGAAATTTAGATGGAGTCCATTCTAACCTACGCTGGCCTACTCTGCGCCTAAGCACAAGACACAAAAAGAGGTCTACTGTAACGTTGAGATGATTTCAAGTCCTGCTCCCCGAAAAAAACATTTTAAAAAATATGATAATGAAAGTTATTCATGTAAAGACAAAATTGGAGGATGAATTTACCTAGGGTTGGTTGATTGGTAATTACCCGGGTAATTACCCGGAAAAATACTTTTCCGGCCTTATTTCTCGGTTATTACTTGGGTAATTACCCGAAATCACCCGGGTAATTACCGGAGAAATACTTTTTCCGGAGAATTACCCAACCCTAAATTTACCGCAGCCTGATGGCATGTAACTGGACATGGTTGAATGTTTCTTAAATTTTAACCGTAACTAAATATTACCTTTTTCTGTGTATGATGGCTAAGATGAAAGCCTAGAATCTTAGCTACATTTTAGTGCATGGAAAATGCGACTTGTAGAAAAAAGTCAGCAAATATCAACCAACACAGTCAAATCAAAACCCCCTAATTGATCAATTTTTGGAAATTTAGCCTGTATAAGCTCCAGCAGATATGAAATCCTACGCTGATAAATTTGCTGTGTAACCAAGAGTGTGATAATCATTTTGACATTAAACTTTGTAAATAAAAGAGATAAAAATGAGGTGTACACCAGCGGGATATGAACCGTCGATTTTAGGTGATGTCTATACCGTATTCACTATATTAACTCCCCACCCTCTAATAACTCCCCAACCTACGGACCTCATATCTCAGCCTAGAGCAAACATTTTATAAATCTGTTTTTTCGCGGTTTCTTAATCAGCACGAGCTCACTTGATTCCACTTTTCAGATCTTGGTCAAGCATACAAAAATCTTGAAAATAACCTTGAAATTTTTTGATTTTTGGGGTTGAAAAATAACTCCCCATGGGGAGTTAATACAGTGAATACGGTATATAGTTTCCTCCCCTTCAAGATTGAGAATCAGGAAGTGGCTGCATTCAACTTTTTTTGAGAGAGAGAGAGAGAGACCGACAATGAAGGGTCTAAGAGATAGAAGTATAAACCAATAAACTGTTTCTCGGGAAATAGTGACTAGCACTTTTGCTTCGTTATTGATCATAGAAGTACCTACACTTCGGTCACCTTTGGGCAGAAACCTTTTTTGACTGACACAGAAACTCTTCTTCCCGTCTTGCCTTTTTCTCTCGGACCTCCCATTCTCAAGGTCTCAAAAAGTTGTTTCCCGAAGCGCGTCATATGGCTTTTTGATTAAACTCGATTTGTAAATGCAAACTTATAAATTCCGCTCAAGACAAAACAAAAAGAACACGACACAATGCTTTCCAATTTTCCCCATTTTCATTTGTTTACTGTTCACAAAATTTTTGCGGTGCTCTAAATTGAATACTTAAATTGTGCTTTAACCAGGAAAACTTCAGAAGTTTTTTTTTCAAAGACTTCATTGACAGATTTTCCTGCAGATTCTTGTAGAGCACCCCGAAGTTATATAACAAGGTGTTGCTGATATGTCCAGGTCCCTTAAAGGACCATGAAACTTGATAAGCACAGCAATTTGCGGAATTCGAATTCGCGCGGGACCACCCTAATTTTTTCCATAATGTTTTTGAATTATTTTTTTGGCTGTACCCCGAAATTTAAGCGGCATTTTGCTAAGTGGTCGATTTGCTAAGCGGTCGTTTTGCCAAGAATTTTTTTGCTAAGCGACAAATTGCTAAGAATTTTTTTGTTAAAGCGCCCATTTGCTAAGAATTTTTTGCTAAGGCATTCTTTTCTTAAATCCCGATTTGTTAAGAACTTTTCTGCCTTTTTGTACTTTTCCTTTTTCTCAATATTGTGGTAGATTAGAGGTTTTTCCGACGGACATTTTTACGCCGATTTTTTTTTGTTTCTTACTGATTTCAACGTGGGATCTAGGTAAATTGATATCTTCAGATGGTGTCCAAACTACCACAAAACCATCCTAAACCACCCAAAGTACCACCCTAAATACCCAACCAAACCCAAACCTAAAAAATTAAAATTTCTTAAAAATAAAAAAATAAGCCATTTTTTCTAACTTAAAATTGTGTGGGAATTGGGTTTGTCAAGCCCAAGTTGCGATTTTACACACTCCAACTTCAATACCTGGTGTAGGTATCACCTGACCAGGTGGATGCCCACATGGATGGCCTAAAAATAAAAAAGGTAATTTAAATAAAAAAATCCATTTTTCTAAACTAAAAAATTTGTGAGAAATTGGGTTTATTAAGACCAGAAGTGCGATTTTACCTACCCGATCCCAAATCTAGGGTTGAGTACCACCTGGACAGGTTGTTATCCAGGCAACTCAAGAATAGGGGTATATTCACCCAAATGACCTGAAAGGTCAAACGTTAGTCTTTTTATATCTGAAATTACGGTAAAAATAAAGTGTGCACCCAGGTGGATTCGACCAGCATCCTCGGCGGTGGCTATCCAAGTGGTCGTCCACTTGGATCAAAATTTTTTTTTACGTTTTCGGTTTCCAAATCATTTTTTCTGCACTAATTCGAGCATCCTGAAAATGGTTTGACAGTGGTAAAATCACGTTTTATCAAAGAAATTTTTGAGTTATCGTGAATTCTTGATTTTGATAAATCAATCGTTAGCAATAACTCTAATTTCTCGATAAAACGTGATTTTACCACTGTCAAACCATCTTCAGCATGCTCGAATTAGTGCAGAAAAATTGTTTTGGAAACCGAAAACGTAAAAAAAAATTTTTGATCCAAGTGGACGACCACTTGGATAGCCACTGCCGAGGATGCTGGTTCGCATCCACCTGGGTGCATATCTTTTTTATCATAATTTTGAGTGTTTACTTGGCGAGAGGTCCATATACTCATCACCAAGGTTACTGGTTCGAATCCTCTGGGTGCAATCAGTCCAGAGTAGGAGACCCCGATTAAATTAAACCATTTTAGAACATTATTTTGGATTGAATCGTTTGGGTTTTAAGGTCTGTACCCCGAAATTGAACCGAACTGAAGAAGTAGGTAGCTTAACAAGCAAGATCTTATCAAAACAACTACTTAGCAAAAAAATTCTTAGCAAAACGACCATTTAGCAAATTGGCGCTTAAATTTTGAATTCTTAGCAAATTGGCGCTTAAATTTTTTTTCTTAGCAAATCGACCACTTAGCAAATCGCTGCTTAAATTTCGGGGTACAGCCATTTTTTTTTGTGTGCATTGAAATTTGAATATTATGAGTAAATTTTTAACACGGACTCATACAAGTTGTTATGGTACAGTGTAAGTAGGATAAGTAGTCCGATATGGCATTGTCGGGCAACGTTGGGCTCGACTAGTAGATGGAAAAATTTTTTAATTTTTTTTTTTGAAAAAATTTTACATGCAAACAAAAAACAATTCGAAATTATTATTGACCAAATTAGGGTGGTCCCGCGCAAATTCAAAATTTCCAAATTGCTGTGCTTATCAGTTGCATGGTCTTTTTAAAAAATTATGGACAAGTGGCCACCGAAGTTACCGAAAAACCATGATACGGGTATCAATGGTTTTTATCCTTTTTTTATTTGCCCTTGTTTCATATATTTTTCGAGTATTCATCTTTGATGGGAGATTTCTTGCTCTTAATGATAGCAGAAAATCAAAGCGCTGCTCATTTAAACGCGCTGCTGATTTCAATATAGAGAGTTGACAATAAGTGATTTATTTTCCGGCCAACCAAACCAAACAAAAAAAGCGGGTGTAACATAGAGGTGGATGCATAGTTGCACGGGCGCCGGTGTGCGCCCCGAAAATTTTCAGAAAATAAGGGCGCTCGGCGC
>SADC01000220.1:0-173679 GCA_004194705.1 Ditylenchus dipsaci
CCCTTAATGCGTTGTTCACAATGGAGGACTGCAGTCGCCACCCAGGACTGCAGTCCTCCATTGTGAACACACAACAATCCACAGTCGCCACTCAGGATTGCAGTCCGCAGTGAGGACTGTGGACTGTTGTGTGTTCACAATGAAGACTGCAGTCCGGGGTGGCGACTGTGGATTGTTACAATTTGAGTGCGGACTGCAGTCGCCACTCTCATCCAAAACTATTCACGGTTTATTTTTATTTTTTTATTAGTTTCTGTATTGCTCTTATAACCAAAATGAAGCTAAGTTCCAGAGCAACATTTTGGTACCAAAACATGAAGGATCGCATAATAATTTTGCGACAAAAAATTGCAAAAAAGATTACAATCCTCACTCACAATCCACACTTACAATCCACACTCAGGATGGTAAAGTGTGAATTGTGTATGTAGAATTTTTTCTCCATCATTATGTTCTATTGCAATGTTGATTTCTTTAAAAATGAGAAAAATGTCCAAAATTTACATGTAGGTAACATGTAGGTTCACGAGTCAATTTGTCCAGCTGGACAACATGAGTACAGCCTGAAAATTTGACAAGAGAAAAATAACTTTTTTTATCTTTCCTAACGTACTTAGGGAATCATTTTTGGCCAAATAGAATTGATTTTATGCTAATTGAGAATAATTCTCTAATATTTGGGGTCGAACTCTTTGGAGTGGGTACCAGTCTGAGGTATTGAGATTCTGGTTAGTCGAAATAGCATTATGGTCTCAACAAGCCGTTTTCAGCACATGATTTTTGGATGTATAAAAAAGTTTGTTTCGCACTAAGAGATCATTAAATTTTTGTGGACGAAATAACCGCACGCTGTAGGTAGGCGCCAAAGGATCATCCGTACAATTTTAGCCAAATCACTATGCATTCGCATGAACTTATGTAAACAGTCTATAAGCCTTTCAATCGACAAAATGTTTTATTTTGGCAAAACAGTCGCAATAACTCAACAGAAAACATATTTTCGGCTATCTCACAACAATTACAACAGCAAATTAGAGAATATTTAAATTCCGCGCCATCCAATTCGTTCTTCTTGCCATTCAACGGATCCAGCTCCATTAAAGTACTCCATTAGCTTTTGTTGAATATTCTTGCCATCTTGAGTCACGTAGTTGCTATCTGGCGCAGCGCTTAAAAGTCCCTCTATTTGTTCTCTCCATCCTCCATTAGCTTGATCGTTTGTGTCGGCCAGATCTATAAGGTGAAACAGTTTGGAAAAAATTAAAGCCGAAAAAGCAAACTTTGCGGTGAGCGAACTGCTGCGTGCCTAACATTGAAATTGTGAAGGGCAAGGCAAGCTTTTATGATGTTATCGGTGTTGGATATTTTTGTCTCTAAACGGCTTGAGCAATCACCCGGTAAGAACAGGCCAAAATGGCGAAGATCAAAATTGATCAAAGGACAGTTCTCAATAAATCGAAATGCCGAACACGAATCAGGTGTTATAATGTCAGATTATGTGAGCGAAATCGAAGTTCAGGTCAAGATGCCTTTTGGTATATACTGTTTAACGTTTGCTAAACATTCAAAGCCTGGTTGCAGATTACTTAAAGAACTATCTGTGCATTTTTCATAAATACCTCCACGATATGTAATTTGAAAGCTCGCAATCTGCGCTTTCTTTGCACATGGATATAATAAATATATTGAAAGCGGCATGTTTTAACCTCTTTAAAGTGATATAGGCAAAATCGTGACATAGATGGTTCACAACGGCCGCTGACTACCGTAGAGTAATTTTTTTTCAATTTTCTTGACCATCGTGCTCAGCGTAAAGATCTGCACAAGGATATACCATCAGGACGTACAGCCGTTCCCGTGTTAACAATTTGAAAAACATCAGGAATACATTACCCTGTATCTTACGTAGAAGTATCACTTCCTTTTGCGGCAAGTACAAAGGTCGCTGTGCAAATGTAACATTCCTATTTCTTGGCAAGACGCCTGAATACGAAAAAAAAATCGAGCTGACAAAATCAAAAATAGCATTCGTTACCTCACAATGTATTCGACATCATTCCACTTGTCACGATTGAAACCTCTGCCTACTTGAGGAGACATGTTGGTTAGGAAGAAAGTCTGATCAATTGAATTCCGCGACTTCGATGGTTGCCAGCCGCTGCCAGATGTCCTCTATCTAAAAGCTTGCAACTATCAAATAAAATATATTAAATATATTTTAAATATATTTTAAATATATTTTAAGCAACCGTTACAATATTTTTTTACCGTAGCATCGCTAAATTTTTGATTAAAACCATGTTTAGAATTAATTGCAAAATAATACGAGGTAACGGAGTTCTGACTCTGGAAGAATGTATGGATGGACGTATCAGGCTTAAAGGTTGACTGGATCGGCCGACAGATGGATCATACACCAGACGATCCGGCGTCAAATGTTCGACCACCTAAAATACAACATAGACCAGAATATTGGCACTTAAAAAAAACATCTATAAGATAAAAAATTAAAAGTTATAGTAATGGGACAATTTTTACCAGATTAATCAAGGTTTAGAGCAATCGAAGCCACACATTTGATTTCTTGACGTTATTTTGTAGTCGTCGTGAGAAAGGGTCGTAGAGGCATAACATTTTCGGATTTCTGAATGATGGCGGAATTGCGCGTTGCTAGATCATCACTAGATCCTTTTTCATTTTGCTTTATGGCATTGTTCGAAAATCGCACTAGAAACATAAGAGAATGAAGTGAGAGTACAGAAAAAATATGGATGTCACAAATGATGGCTAATTATTTTTAATAAATCTTAATTGGATAAAAAATATAGTCTTTTGAAAGAACATCCTATCCAAAATGAACAACAATCCTCACTTCAAATGAAAAACAATCCTCACTCATGCAGATTGTAAGTCGCACTCTAACATTCCTATTGTGAACACACAACAGTCGCCACCCTCACTGCGGATTGTAAGTCCGGACTGAGGGTGGCGACTGCAGTCCACCATTGTGAACTAGGCATAATCCCTAAAATTCAAAAGCGCCAACATCAAATTTTTCAATTTTGACTAAAAAACCATGATACACCCCCCCCCTGTGGATCGAAAATTTTTTTTTCTCTCAGAACCAAAAAAACAGCCGGCTTTCTCATGAACTGGGGTCGAGAAACGAATATGATGTTATCCCTCGATCTGATCAGTCCCCGTGGGGGGATTCTATACTCAAGCCGAAGTTTGAACTGTATGCAAAAATATATTGTTTCAAACTAATATGTGAATAAGTGCACTTTTTAAATGTGAGTGTGTTAGCTGTATAGTTTTCTATTTATGAGGAGAACGTATATAAATTTCAAAAAGAGTACATTAAAGTAAGTAAGTTAAGTTTTAAACTGTTTTTCAATTATTTTGATATTTGTCAGAAAAGAGATTTTTATGAAAATGCTTACACGTGTTTTTAATGTCTTTTTTTCTACTATTTTTTTACCATACTCTGAATGACTTCAATTCATAACAGAAAAAGAATCCGCCTAAATGAAGATTCGATCTGTTATTTTCATACGATTCGCAAAAATTCCCGGTGCACACCGAAAAAAATCAGAGACGGCTATTCAATTCAATAAGCGAAGGGCATATAGAAGCATGCAATTTTTTAACTTTAACTGGTCTGAAAGTCTGTTTTTATTTACTTTGTTAAGCTGTGTGATGAAAGTCTGTAGAATTTCAAACCCCCGAAGCACTTTTTACGTAACTAACAGCAAATGAAAACAGAAATTTCAACCACTAAAAGTTATGATGTGTTCATGTGTGTTCAGCGCCGAATCGTCGCCGGCGCCAGCGCCCACAGACCAGGACCAGAACCCCAGCGGGACTAAGCGAAAATCGTATTTAGACATTATATCATCAAATGAATTGCCTGTCAAAGAAAACGATTGGAAAAACAGAAATTAGAAATTTGGTCCAGAAAAACAAGTTATAACCATTTCAAATCCTGCGGATTTCTCGAAACACCCTGTATTTCGCCTATGCTGAGAAATAATCCATATGAGGTAGAGTTATTGGAGAGTTAGTGGGAGTTCATGAAAGGAATAAGGTAATCCATATTAGTTTTGTGAAAAAAAACTCTGTAAAATTACTTTTTCAAGAATAGCATATGATACCCTGGTAAGTTAAAAACTTAATAAACTATAAAATCGAAGAAAATAAATAAAAGATTTTGAAGAAATGAAAGAAATTGCAGCACAAAAATTCAGATAATCTGCTTTAAAATAAGAATTATTGTCTTTCTCAATATTAGCCTGTTAAATTTCAAAAACAGCGCCGGCGCTGTAGCCGTTCAAAAACAGCGCCGGGGCCAGCGCCGGGACAAAAATTTTTAGCGCCGGCGCCAGCGCCGGTGCCGACCAAAATTTTCATTGGTCCCAGCCCGGCGCGGGCCGGCGCCCGGCGCTGTTTTTCCCGGGGCAGCGCCGGGCTAGCGCCGGCGCTGGAACAACGCTGGATGTGTTATACTATTTAGAGAAAGGCTATTTATCGTTATTCACTAATGTTGAAATGGTACGCATGAACATGGAGGTAGCCAGGAGGGGGGAGGTTGCTGAGGGTACTATAGCCCCCCGTCAGATTTTTCGGAAATATGTTGTTAATTGGGTTTAGTCCACAAGATATTAGGCCTAATATCTTAAAGCATTTTCTGGTTGCGCTTCCCAGGTCTCTCTCTCATCTAGATAGTGTTACTTGGGTGGTAGTTTCGTGGTAGTTTAGTGATTGAGGTATATGTAGATCCCAAGTGTTGGCAACTAATGTCGATCATCATTTGTACATATACCGTATTCTCTCTAATAGGCCGACATGTCGGTTTATTTTTCAACCCTTCAAAAATCGTGAAAATTTTGGGTCGAACTCGACATTTTCGGGTGAAATCCAAAATCGAAAAAGGAATCGATAGAGCTCGTGGAACTAAGAAAACGCAATAAACAGCGATGTAATTTTTTTTCTTCGGACTGAGATACGGTCCCTCAAAGTAGGGGTGTCGGTTTATTAGAGGGTGTCGGCCTATTAGAGAGACGGTAGTCCCTTTCCACTTTTTGGCCAATTTTTGAACTTTGTTTAGTAGTTCAAAATGGAGATGCTTTTAAGCGAGAAGAACAAACCGTTGGGTCAATTGAGCAATATCTATACTGGCAAGCCACGCAGAGGGCAAACATACGTGGATGTGGACAACAGGGTCAAAAATACCGTCAAGCGCTATGACCAAATGCCAAAGGTCGATTTTCTGCAATCGATAGCTCTGAACCTGGGTCGCATACCAGTTTTCAAGGCCCCAGGTGACTATTTATGTAAAGGTTTATGTCTCATTTTTAAAATTCAGTTGTTTCAAAGAGGCAGAATCAGTTTGATCAAAATAAGGGCACCAAAAGCCAAGAATAATTTGGACTCATCACTTGACGACGCTCTCGGTATGGTTTCATCAATTTTTTTGTTGAATATTTCTTCATTTTCAGAGCTGCGGTTTTTTTAAACCAACCGATCTAAAAAGCCGACCTAATGAAACCTAGAATTAAGGATAAAAATAATTAGAGAGAGAGAGTAGTTTGCAAACATAATATGAAAAATGTTTCCAGGTGGTCATCTAGATTCACCACCTGTACTCGGATATAGATTGAGTGGACCAAAACAGTAACAGGAACGAGGCTTACTGTTCTTATAAAAGTTAGTTTAGGACTGTTATTCCAGAAAAAATGATGTTTACTAGCATCAGGATTCAAAACTGTGACTTCAGAAATTTAGTGCGTGGATTTACCACGGATAAAATTACCGGACGAGGAATTCACACGGTGGAATATGCTACCTCCCTTGCATGGATGTCAAAACCGATAAAATGCTAAAAATTCGATAAAATTTATGGCGTTATGCATATCGTCAAAATCGATAAAAATCGATAAAATGACCGATAAATTTTTATCGATGTCGAAAAAATAATTGTCGTTTGAATTTTTATCGAATTTTTAGCATTTTATCGGTTTTGATATCCATGCTCCCTTGAAACACTGTGATCTGGCAACCGGACTAGAAAAAAATCTCATCTGAATAAAAAATCGTTTCAAGACAAATTCTGAGGTTCAATTTATCTCAGGTTCAATTTACCTCGGGTTCAATTTACCGAGGTTCAATTTGTATAGGTTCAATTTACCGCCGCTCCTCCAGACCTTACCGATGGTTCACCGAAGTTTCACCTTGTATTTGGTCTGTTAATGGTTGTCTCACATACTTACATTTACGTTGCTGAGGTTTATTTATGGAATAGTAGCAGCAACGCAGCATGAGTTGCATCAAAGTTCTAGCTCTCTTCCCATCAGCTGGCTGGCAAGTAGCTCTTGCCTGCTCTCGTGTCTGTCACTGGTACACCATTCAATGGCGGCGGTGGCACTAGTTAGGCACAAGTGCCTAAATTTGATTTCACTTTCTTAAGACCGCAGCCATTCACATATAACCAATACTGCTCCAACTACACCCAAATTCAAAAGCCCATTCTTCTTTTTTGCTTGAAAGGAAGCATGCCAACGAACCAGCAGCAGCGGCACCCCCTTCATTGTTGTTGTCTTTTTATCTTCAGCTTTCTCAGCTCTTGCCCCCAAAAGCTGCTCATAGGGCATGAATCTTTTTCGCGTGCTCTTAAAAAAAACTTTTTTGCTCTTAAATTTGAAGTAGAAGAGGTTTGTTTGAGTATTCTCAAGGCTGATGTTGTAGTTTTAGCGGGTTTGGTTGGTTAGCTGGTTAGCCTAGTGAAAATGCAATTGCGAATAGGAAATGGACTAACCTTGCACTTATTTATTGCCTGTTTTCGGCAAATAAAACACTGCTGGATGTCCTTGTGCTCGGCTGGAGACTAAGACTTTAGTTTTAATTTCATTGTTCTTTTTTTTTCTTTTTGCTTTTATTCAAAAGGTCCATGTTTACAAACAGAAGTTTTGCTTTGAAGCTGTGAAATTTCGATTCGATATATAGCCAGGGTATCGAAATGCACTTAAAAATTGTACTTATTTGTTGGACTTAAAATCTTTTTTATTTTGGAGGTTTAACGTCAAAATCTTTTTTTTCGGTGCTCAAAAATCCATAAGCACTGGATAAAATGTCACTTTTGGCGAAAATTGACCGAAATTGTACTTTTTTGAACAAATGTTTTTTTAAAACTTTGAGTTCGCAACCCTGGATATAGCTGTGTAATTGATGATAGTAATATAATGAGCTTTAAAATTTTTGGCATATGGATGTTTCGCAAATATTTCAAAAACGACAATTTTCCGAAATGTTTCGCGAATACCGTATTTACTCTAACTAAACGGCAGTCTCCAATGAACCGGCCCCTTACAAGAAAATTGAAAAATAAACCGCAGTCTCTAATAAGCAGGCCCCTATTTAACTGTAAGACACTACTGAAATAAGCTAACATAATGGTGGTCCAGAAGTCTTTAGTGCCTTTTCTAGCCCATTGTTTGAAAAAATTTTCTCAAATTTAAAAATCATTCCAAACACATGGTTTTGTATCTCTGCATTCCTCTTTCACATGATATAATAAATTTAGCACAACTATTTCAAAAAACTCAGGAATTAGCTCCTAATGATTGTTATGTAATTTCGAAATCACTCTAAAGGACCATGAAACTTGATAAGCACAGCAATTTGAAAATTTGAATTCGGCGGGACCACCCTAATTTTGTCAATAATGTTTTTGAATTAATTTTTTTGTGTGCATTGAAAATTGAACTCTATTCATGAGTAAATTTTTAACATTTCCCGATATAAGTAATTATGGTGCAGTGAAGTACGATAAGTCGTACGATCTGGCATGTTGAGCAACATTGGGCTCGACTAGTAAACGGTTATATATTTTGAAAAAATTTACATGCAAACCAAAAACAATTCGAAATTATTATTGACAGAATTAGGGTGGTCCCGCGCGAATTTAAAATTCCAAATTGCTGTGCTTATCAAGTTGCATGGTCCTTTAAGTAATAAAGTATTTTTTTGAATTGATAATATTGTAGCGACGTTTAAAACTTTCAATTGGTTGAAGTGATGAAATAGCTTGTCAACTTCTCAAAATAACTTTACAATTATTTAGGAAAATAAACAAGCATGCCGTTTAATTAGAGTAAGTACGGTATTTCATTTCCGAAAATTTTCTGAAGCGTTTCAAACAACAGGGCAGCCTAAGGCACATTTTTTACATTTTTTCGGAATGTTTTTCAGACTGTGCCAAAACCACCCCAAACCACCCAAAAATACGCAAAACCACCGAAAATCATCCTAAACCCTTCTAAGCATTAGAAACTATTTTTTGGCTTGGGTTCATGCCAGGGTTCTGAGCTGTACTTTATTTAAGATTTTTACTTTATTCGACACCCTAATTATTTAGAATTTTCGAGCTTTTACGTCAAAATTTTTTTTTATTTATTTATCTTATTTTAAAAAGTAAAAAGTAAAAAATTACTTTTGTTGGCTCAAAATTATTTCTCTTGGGATACTTTTCACTCAAGCCCTCCCTTTCTTCTCTTTTTGGAGACCAAAGAGTTAACAGGAATTGTTTCTAAAGCTTTTGGTCAATACTTTTACTTTTCGTAATGCCAAACAGCAACAGACTGAAAGGTTTTTAACACTCCCGAGGTCCCTCGGCAGGTCGGTAAATTCCGATGCAGGATTCGACGGAGAACACGAATATCACTTTTTCTCCGGAAAAAAGTGACTTTGAAGGGTCAATATACCGTGTTGAAAACAGAGCATATTTCAGACCGCCAAAAATCGATATTTTTAGTTTCTCTTGCTTTTATCTCCATCATATGACAATAACTCATTCATACCTTATATGTCAAAATAACCGCCTAAATCTCCTCTTTCAAACGTGAGTGAATTTTCCATGCTATCACAACAAAATCTGAGTTTTTTCTCAAAAGCGGTGTTTGTAGTTAAATTTGGACAATTAAGTGTGATAGAGCCGTTTTTTAGTGAATACCGAAACAGGCTCGCAACGGGGAGCTACTTTATAAGGAGTGCGTTTAGTATCAGAGCTCCGAAGTTGGGAAGTCAGACGAATTTTAATTAGAAATCACAGGGGGACCAAGACAAACTTTTTTAAAAAAATACATGATCACAACCTCCATATCTGACGCCGGATGCGTGTTCAGCATAGTCGATTTGCATGTGAAAATGCTCTTAAACGCAAAAAAAATACCATCAACTTTTAAATTCCACTCGAGACAATAAACATTTAACCCTCGCAATACGGACTGTGACAAGTGTATATTCTGGTAGAGCATACCCGTGTTGTAAGCAAAAGTGCTTAGATCTTTTCGGAATTCGTGCTCTGTGCAGAGATACAGCCTCTCAAAGTTTGAATTTTTCAAATTTTGGTTTTGACACGAAAGCATAAAAATTGCTGTAACTTTTTATACAGTTAACCTTTTTAAATTCTGTAGACAACATCTTGTAGGGAAGGGACAGGGCTATCTTTTGAGTGGTTGTTATTTGCTTCCTCTCTAATTACCGACAGACATATAGGTAAAAGAAGAAAAACCTAGATATTTCAGGCACCTGCATTCATAAGGCCAAAATTTTAAAAAATTGTGTACACAACCATAATCTAATAGACGCAATAGAAAGAGCAAGAGTAGAGCTTTCTAATGCGGGTCACCTGCGCAGATATAAGAGCAGGAAAAAATTTCACAGGAAGTTTAAAAAATGCAGTTTTTTGAAATTTATTGAGTACAAAAATGTGCTGTTTGCATAAACAATGGAACAAGCAAAACAATTACTGTTTAAGTTATTACGAAAAGAATAAGTCAGAACATAGAGTGATATTATAGGTATAAAAAGGAAAAAAATATAATTACTTTTTACGCTTTACACGATCAGGCCGACATATTTTACAGAACAAAGTGTTATCTGATGAGCAACACTTAGCACAGATTGGATTTTTACAGCGATTACAATGTTTTTTGCATGTCTTACTACAGAGTGAACATCGATAACTGGCCGAGATTTCAATAAATTTCAAAAAACTGCATTTTTTAAACTTCCTGTGAAATTTTTCCTGCTCTTATATCTGCGCAGGTGACCCCGCATTAGAAAGCTCTACTCTTGCTCTTTCTATTGCGTCTATTAGATTATGGTTGTGTACACAATTTTTTAAAATTTTGGCCTTATGAATGCAGGTGCCTGAAATATCTAGGTTTTTCTTCTTTTACCTATATGTCTGTCGGTAATTAGAGAGGAAGCAAATAACAACCACTCAAAGATAGCCCTGTCCCTTCCCTACAAGATGTTGTCTACAGAATTTAAAAAGGTTAACTGTATAAAAAGTTACAGCAATTTTTATGCTTTCGTGTCAAAACCCAAAATTTGAAAAATTCAAACTTTGAGAGGCTGTATCTCTGCACAGAGCACGAATTCCGAAAAGATCTAAGCACTTTTGCTTACAACACGGGTATGCTCTACCAGAATATACACTTGTCACAGTCCGTATTGCGAGGGTTAAATAAAGATTTAATTATTTTTTTTGTCTTGGATGGAATTCAAAACTTGACATTGAATTCCGAGTTGCAATTTGCAAGAGCACTTTTTTTGCAAATCAATTATGCTGAACACGAATCCGTTTTTATGATTTATAAAGTGGTCTCCGGTTAAATGCTATCCATCTTTTTCGTGTAGATTCTGAAAATACAATTTAATTCTTTCCAACATCAGGTGCGACATGGGTAAAATAGCAAATTTTCAGAAAAAAAGCCTAGTCTAAAAAATTGTAATTTTGCTATATATATCTGTTAAAAGTCTAAGATTTTTGGTATAATAGGGTTACTTTTCACAGCCATCTTATAGAGCAACTTATACCGAGTAAAATGAGTTTGAATGTGCATATAATTAAAAGAGCCCACTTCTATCGATTTTAAGAAAAGGGTCATTTTGGAGGTTGACAAAAATTACTTCACTAGAAATTTTAAATTTCGAAAATTCCAAAAATTTCTGCATCGGCACCGGCCCTAAAATTTTCCGCACCAGTACAGCACTGGCACCGCTTCGGTGCCGGTGCGAATCGGTGCCACACCTCATTGTTTTTATCATATCAATTTTTCGTTTAACAATTTTTCGTGCGTTTTTATTCCTTATCAATATACAGCACGGAACAAATACCAATGTTATTGAAAAAATATATCCTTGGTGGTTTAGTTTAGAAAAAATTTGCATGTAACTATTTTTGGACCAGATATCCCTTCGTTGCTGCTAGTTGCAATAGTTAGCTGAAAGAACAGCCTTTCAACACTGGCTGAGCTGGCGGGAATGGCTAGGATGTTTGGTGCCAGCGTCTTCAGGATTGGATACAACTGTCCACTGACTACTGCCAAATAGACTTTGATTTCCTTTAATCCAAGTACGTAAACTGCAAGCAAGAGATCAAAAATAAAGCGAACATTCAGCGATTGTCAAAATGCAATAATAATTTGAGCAAAGTTTGTCGCCTTTATTCGGTTAATAAAAAATTCTTTATAAATTTTATGTTGCCAATGCGGTTCGAAAAATTCTGGCACCGGCACCCGCGCCGAACCTCACGAATTCCCACAGATTCACCCGCACCGGCATCGACCCCCGCGAATTCCCGCACCGGCAGCGGTGCGGCATCCGGTGCGTTACACCACTTATTGCATTAACTTGCACAAATGTAAAACAATAGGGTCAAAGTATGAAGGGAGTCAGAACAATAATTTGGTTTATACTTCGACCTCATTGTTTTACACTTTTGTAAGATAATGCAATAAATACTTCACCAGAAATTAAAATCGCAGGGCTACCTGATGGTGATAAAATTTTAAAAAAAAATTTTGAGAGAAACAGGCAAAACAAAAATTTGCGCCAAAAAAAGTATTGTCCTTTTTAAAAGTTACCGTGCATTGCTGACTTTCAGCTATTATTTGAGCCTAAACATGACTGAGCAAGTAAAAAATGTTGTACTAAATCTGTACCTAATATACTTCAACATGAAGTTTATCGAAAATGAAGAAATTTCACAAAATATTTTCACTTTTGTATTGAAAGGAAAATCCCCATTCGCAATTTTTAAAATTTGACAAGCCGTGTAAAGCTGACCCAATAAATTAATTTTTTACTGCTTTTCAACAGCCTTTTTAGTGTAATGGTTTGTTTGGCTGCCATACTTAAAACAAATCCTAAAATGATACATTTTTGGGTAAGAAAATAATCCATGAAATCCATTTTTTGCATGCTATTCAACCGAAATGTGTTGTAGGCTTGCTAGTGTTCTTAGGCTCTTTTAAATAATTTATTTGCAGTTGCTGAGGCGTTTAACTCAGCACACACTCACAATAGAAGCACACACCCCTAGTTTGCCTCACCTGGCTAGAGTAGTAGTAGTAGACTCCTCCCAGCCCTTGCCCTCCTGCATGTCTGCCTACCTGTGCACTGTGACCCCTACCCTGCTATGCAACAACCAGTCGGCTGCCCCTGCTGTTCAGCTACCAGATTAGGCCTTAGCAAAAGCAGTAAAAGTACAAAGAATAATAATACCCGCAATCATTTGTGTGTATTACTATTATACATGTGTGTATGTATGAATAATGGTCCATCCCACCTTAAATACACTTGGTATGGCTGCTTGTGCGGGTCGATAAACCCTTTTCTTGTTTGGTCTAGCTGGTTGGCTAGTGGTGTGTATGGTGAGATGTATGTGTGCTGCGTAACAGGCTATTTAAATATTCTTAGTTGTTGTTGCTCATTGCTAGCCACTCGTTTTCCAATTCAATTTTTTTTTCTAATTAAAAATAATGGGAGATTGATTATTTTTAAGAGGCAAAGTTATATAGCGGCATGAAAAAAAGGAAGTTTTGGCAAGTTGGCAGATAAACCAGTTTGTTGAGGTAGTGCGATGGATGCTTGTTGTATTCATGGTTTTGGATTATTAGCATGATTCTGCTAACAAATATTTTTGCAATGTTTGCAATGATTTGATGACTTTCATGCGATGACCTTCATGTCCAAATCAGTTAAAATTATCTGACCTTTGAAGTTCATCTAATGTTTTGGCTCAAATTGAAAATACTCCTGTAATCATATTCCTAATTTTTTTTTAATTGTTGCTCTCGCAATTTATTGATCAACGATTTTTTAATTTTTTTTAGACTAGCGTATAGCTCTAGTTTCTAATGATCTGTTGACAGACCCAATGGCTTGTACCAAATATGTGCCCCCGAAAATTGTATCACGTGCCTTTTTTTCAGATAAAACGTGCCCAGAGACAGGTGTAATTGCCTTGGAGCACGTAGTTCTGCTCTAACGCTCTTACTAAATGAACGTGTCTTTGGGAGTACGCTACTCCAAAATGCTACCCTAGGACAGGTTGGGGCACTATCGTCAAAAAATATATTTTATTATATTGATTGTTACGCCCAGTGTTTGACGCTGAGTTCTACTTGCTATTTTTTCTCTCGTAAGCGTTTTAAGATTCAAGTTTTTGCAATTTTTTAATTTTTGTTTTAGGTGCAATTTTCGGGGTGGTGTTATACCGAGACTCCCTTGTACAATAAAAGTGATTAAATCTAAAATTGGCAATGTAATATAGGTCATGGGTGTGTTTGATGTAAAAAATTAAATAAACATACTTTAGATCAGTTGCGTCGACCCTATCTATGAAGAATTTAATGAGTAGCACCAAGATATTGGCAGAAAATGTAGGAAGAAATTGTTCCAACTATTCTCTAAATTACTGACTATTTGGCTCCACTAACCAGAAATAGTAGGGATGCGTATTATGAACGGTCGGTTGCACAATTTCGTCAGGTTAGCTACCAATTTTTTACACAATTATAAAAAATCAGTAAAAATGAGAGGTGAAAAAACTACTGACTGATTAGTGAAACCAAAAAACTAAGCCTATTTTTTTAAATTTTTGTTACATAGCTTTTCAAATGAAAGAAAAAAAAATTTCGCACTAAATTTGAAAATTACCAAAAATTGAAGATCAAAAATGTCGGGATTTGAGATTGAACTTGTAATCTTAATTCCTTCACTAAATAAAATACTGACCAAAAGCTATGCAATTACGACACCCAACAAATTGCAAAAAGCTCATTAAATATTTTTGGGCATTTAAAAAAGGCGGGTTTTGTTGATGTGATTTTTGGTTACAGCCCAGTTTCAATATAATGTGAGGGTCCAATACTTTTCAACCTTTATTTCTAAAGTTTTTTACCAGTCATGCCCAAAACAATTGTGAAAATTTCAAATTTTAATGGCATAGTAAAAATTTTAATGTTAGTAAACAGAGACGACCATTTTGCCTAATAATGTTAATTAAAAAGGGTGAATGAGAAAATTAACAAATTTTCAAAAAGAAAAAATGCTCATCATTGTAGTAAGAATATAGAAAAAGTTCAAAAATGCAATTTCGATGATAGAACCAACCACTCAATTTTTTTTTTTTTGTTAATTTTGGCAACACTAAAAAATTAGCAGTTTACAAAAATATATACATGAAAAAGACTGATTAGTTGCAGGTCTCCCCTGATGAGGAACAGCTATGACAGCAACAATGGCAATAATAACTACCAACAACAAGGACCACCACCACACAATGGCAGCCACAGACATCATCACCATCACCACCACAATAACAGCAATACTGATGTGTTGAGGAGGCGCAGCTCGGAAAATCTGCCCAAATCAGTGCAATTTGATGAGTCCTCGGATAGTTACAGGTAGCAGTAACTTGCACAAACCATGCCATCGAAATCCGATGATATCTTTGTCTTTTTTGCAGTTTTGTTGCACGGTTAAGTAAATGAGGAAAAAATCGTTCCATGATTTTTTTCTCCCATTTTCAAAATCAAAAATACAATCAATCTTTTTAAACCTAACTATTATTTTTTCACTATTCTGCAATTTTTTTCATAGAAAGAAATATTTGCAGCGTGTTTGAGACCCATTAAAAATTCTGGAATCTCTCAATCTTTAGGAATCTCCTGAAATCTCTCTTATGGCTCCTTCACGACGTAAGTAAGTTTTAAGGTATTGGGTTGGTGAGTAAGTCATGGCTTTTTTTTGTTCAAAAAGATTTCGCCCTAATGTGAAATATTTTTAAAAACTTGTATTTCAGACATTTTTGAAAAATTCGCTTTTTTAAAAAACGCCATATCTCAACACTTTTGCAGTCAAAAATTATTCTGTGAGATAGATTTCGAAGCTCTCAATCTGCGCTACAACATAATGCTAAGACGTTGTTGCAGCACCCAACACTCAACTAAAGTTTTGACCAGTTTTAAAGATGCCGGAGATCATTATTATTTTCAACGTGAACCTCTATTCTCAAAGGTTAAAAATCGATATTTTATTGTGAAATCATAAAAACTAAAAAATAGCAATGAAAGAAGAGACTCTCCTCTACAAAAAAGATATATAACACTATGGTAAAAATATTTCACATTAGGGCGAAATCTTTATGAACAAAAAACCGACATGACTTAATTACCAACCCAATAAGTGTAAATGTGAATGTAAATGTAATTGCAAATGTAAGGGGTCTTCGCGATGCCAAAAACATTTACACTTACGCTTACATTCACACTTACGCCTTCACGATGCGAATGTAAATGTGAATGACAATTTTTGATTTATTCTTACTTTTATACCCAAAAGTCAGTTTTTTAACCCAAATACCAATTTTCTAAAAATACTGCAGCTCTTTTGATAAACCCTGTACACTGTAATAGTATATAAATAAAGGCGGATCCAGATAACAGAAAGAACCAATACTTATTTATAAAAAAGTTGAAGAACTAAGCCTGAATTGATGAGCGATAATATTTTAGTCCGAAAATGGGTCTCAGAGTTTCCCAGCTAGCTACAATTACCGTATTTCCTATAATTTCTGCCACCCCTCTAATTGCCACCTCCCACCTCGACTTTCAGCTATTGTATTTCGAGCATGTTTTTTGCATTATCTTAATTCCCGCGAACTATACTGATTCTGCATTTTAGATTTAAGATTTTCACCCAAAAATTTCAAAATAAGCGAAATAATAAGCGCTCTGATAAGCGCCTAACGCTAGTGGTTGATCGAAAAATGAGCACCCCGGGGCGGCGATTAGAGGAAATACGGTATGCTATTTCTGAACGTTCGACCTATTTTTATAAGTGCTTTAGGTCGTCGAACGGCAGGAGTGCACTATTTGGGGTAGCCCGAAAATGCGTTTTTTTCAAGGTCTAAGTATTTTTTAGGCCGTTTAAACGATAGAAACGGCAAAAAAGTGTGGGAAGGCCATTTTTCGAAAAAAAAAAGTTTTTCGATTGCCTTGGTCCCCCTGTGGTTTTTGGTCAACTTTTGCCTTGGTCCACCCTATGGTTTTTGGTCATTTTTCGGTATTTTACCTCGTTTTGGTCACTGGAGCTTTGCAAAAAGAGCTCCTTTATGCATTTTTGATCATGAGTCTTGCTCGGAATCATGTCTTAGGTAAGTGCGTGCGCACATCTCTAACTCTCAAGCCCCCTGCGCCCCCTTTGCTCGCAAAAAAATTTTTTTTGAAAAAATTCAGATTGGCAACAGTGAGTATTGGGTGCATTTCGAATGCATTTCGAAATGCATTTTGAAAATGATATTTGTCTCGAAATGCCATTTGGAAAGGTAAAACTGCGATTCGCTACAAATTGTGACTCGCTACAGGATTGAATTTTTGACCCTACCGGAGTATACATCCTCCCCCCCCCCCCCCCCCCCCAAATGAAATTTTTTTAAAAGTGTTTCCAAACACCCTATATCGACCTAAAATCACCTCAGGAGTTCAAAAAACACATTATTTTAAATTCTGGTTAATAGAAAACTGAGTTTTGGACATTTTGAAATTTCGACCATTTTCCTGTTTTGGCATGTTTTGGTCACTGGAGCTGGGCAAAAGGACTTTTTGACTTCAGCCTGAGACTAAGCCTAGGCTATTTTTTAGTCCCAGCTAACATGCGCTAGCGTAAGCCGAAGTTCAAAAAAAAGGCCTAAGTGGCGAAAACAGAACGGTAAATTTGCGACTCGCTACAAATTTGACTTGCTACAAATTTTAATTTTTTAATTTCATTTGTTTGACTTTTTTTGCATGTTCTTTTAACTTTTTTTAACTTGGGCCTTAGGCTTGGGTACACGACATTTTTCTACCGCGACATTTTTCTACCTACGACATTTTTCTACCGCGACATTTCTCACGGAATTTTTTTAACCAAAATTTGACTTTTTGCCTTGGGAGAACAATGTAATTCACCTAATATGAGGGTACTGTGCCCCACTTTGGTCACTGGAGCTGGGAAAAAGAGACTCTATATACATTTTATGATCAAGAGTACTTCTCGAAATCATGTCTAATTTAAATGAGTGCACGCATCTCAACCAAGCCCCTGCGCCCCTTCGGGGGCACAGAGGGCTTGGCTGCTTGGGGTTGAGATGCGCACACCCACATACCTTAGACACAAATTACTCGAAAGTAACTCTTGATGGATAAAAAAGCAGGCATACCAGGGTTTATTTATGCGATAGGCCCCAGTTAACAAAACTATGTTCAAATTCCATATTTTTGAGTCGAAAAATGACCAAAAAACATAGGCGGGGGACCAAGGCAAAAATGACTAAAAACAAAAGAGGGACCAAGGCAATCAAAAAAAAAATTACGAAAAATGTCCTTCCCACACTTTTTTTCGCCCTTTCCATCGTTTTTAGGGCCTAAAACATACTTTCCGCTAAAAAAACCCCCACTTTTGGGCCACCTCGAATAGTGTACTTTAGCCCGTTGAACTTAAATCAAGACGTACTCAATGATGTTTCTCGAACTACAAAAAAGTAAGAAAAGCATTTTTAATTCTTTCCTCATCTACGCTGGTCTTGACTAGTACCGTATTTCCTCCAATTAACTTAACTTCCACGAGCTCTACTGATTCCACTTTTTAGATTTCAGTTCAGCACACGAAAATTTCGAGATTGACCTCAGATTTTTCACATTTTTGAAGGAGTTGAAAAATACACCCACATGTGGGCTTATTAGAGAAAATACGGTATATGGTTTTTGATAAAGATTTTATTTTGATAAATTTTTAGTGGCATACTTTTTTCGCAGCTGATTTGCTTTCTTTTGCAGCTGATTTACTTCTTTTTAAATCAGCCGCGAAAAGAAGTAAATCAGCTGCGAAAGGGAGTAAAATAGGTGCAAAAAAGGTAGCCCAAATTTTAGATGCAAACATGAAAACGCATATCAAGGTGTTTTGCAGGTGCCTTTGTGGATGTTTCCACGTGAAAACAGGAGCGTTGTGCATAGCTGTTATAGAGCTACTACTCATCTTCTGCTTTTTCCTTAATGCCCTCCTAGTGCTGCTTCAGCAAAAGAACGCATATGGTCACGATAGGACAGGTAGCAATGATGTTGGAGGGTCTGACTATGTCCAAGTGGCGTTTGTGATTACGTCTGTGGCCCTGGCAGTATCCTTGTCTTCAGTGCTCATCATGATTGTGGGACTCACCAGGAATTTGGCCTCTTTTCTTATACCTCACATTTTTGTCCAAGTCAGTTTTTGAGAGTCAATATCTGCAAAAAGGTCCCAATATACGGGAAATCTTTGCTTAGAAAATTAATCATCAAGGTCTCAGTGTATTTGGTTTCCTGATTTTTTAAATAGTATGCAAATCATTGAAAAAAATTTAGGTCTTGAACAAATTCTCCAAAAATTAATTATTTGCAAATTTTATTTTCCCGACTTAATTTTTCTAGTACCAAAGCACTTGATTCTAGTAGCGAATTTTTCACTTTTTGGAATTTTTCTTTATTTCTGCCTAATTTGTACGTGAACAATTTTTAAACTTTTAACTATCGCATATAATCAATCTCAGCTATTCAATAAAACATATTTTTCAGTGAAAATTTTAAAAAGTTAGAAATTTATGGAGTGGAAAAGAAGAATTTGGTCGAAAAAGTAACTTTATCAAGTTACAAAAATCTTTAGATTTAAATAATTTTCTACATCAGTTTGAGGATTTGTTAGAAAGCTGAGATTTAAGGCTACACGTTTATGTACCAACAAAAAAAAATATTGATTAAAAAAGATTTTTACCTGTAGAATTTCGCTACTAGTATAAAGAAGGGTTGTGAAATTTACCGGTAAAAATCTTTTGGCGGTAGTTTACTGGTTAAATTCTGCAAATGTCAAAACAGCTGTTAAATCCCCAAAAAGCCAAAGATAGGCATATTTAAACAAAAGAAGCCAAAGAAAGCAGATATATATTCATCTCCTTCAAAAATGTGAGCACGATCGAAAATATAGATGATATAGACGACCGGGTGACTAAAAAGTGGAACTAAACTTATCAAATAGTTAAATAACTATTAAAATAGCTAAAGACTTAACCAATTTTTACGAAAAGAATTTTACCAGTTTTTATAGCAGTACTCTCAACTAAGAATTTCAAAAATAAGGACATTCAGTCGAAATAAGGACATTTTCGGGTATTTTGGCAAAAAAATCGAACGACTATCAACTCGTGAGAGTTTTGAATTTTTGAGGTTACAGGTTCGAATCCTGGTGCTAGCAGACATAATTTTTTCTTAAAAAAGTAGTAAACTAGTTTTCATCAGACCATAAAGCCTGAGGGTGGCACGCGGCATACTTGCACAGCGCTAGCGCCGGGCGCTTTTTTTGGCGTTGGTGCCGGCATTTTCTAGTGTCACCCAATTCTTTGTAATGCATCTGACCATGTTGGTAGCTGGTCATGTGTATGTCTCATGTACCAACAAATCCGAGTGGTCGTCCACTTGGATCAAATTTTATTTTTACGTTTTTGTGGTCAAAACTTGTTTTCTGCACTAATTCCGGCATTCGAAAGAAGGTTTGACAGTAGTACAATTATGTTTTGCAAGATTTACGACAGCTATAAAAATACCATCAAACGTAATTTTACTACTGTCAAATTAATAATAAAAAAATTACCACTGCCATCCTCGAATTAGTGCAGATAACAGGTTTTGGAACTAAAAACGTAAAATTTTTTGATCCAAGGGACGAACACCCGGTTTAGTTGGTGCATGGATTATCTACTAGAACTGAGGCTGGATTATAGATAAACATTTCAAATAATGGGAGTTCGAAACCACGGAATATCAATTAAGTTAACTGAATAATCGTTCAATCGTGGTGAATCCGCTGAAAATCTCGGCGAATTCGACGTTGAAACTAAAAAGCTGTTTTCGCCAAGCATTAACCAATCCAAGTGGACATTCACTTTGTTAATGTGGGTATTTACCCAGGAAAACTATTTTCCGTTATCAAAACCATCTGAATCTAAACATGTTATGCAGCTACCAAAATTCCGGCCCCTAAAGTTCTGCCCCCAAATGGTGGCCTCTAAAATACACATGACCTTATTGCTCTTTTGGTGCTAAAAAAATAAGATTTGACGTATAATTAAAAAATAATAATAATAATATTTGGAGACTCAAAAGAAAGACAAATCTTATCAATAAAGACGTTTAAGAGCCTTGTTTTACAGTTTTTTTTACCGGTAAATTACTGTTTCACGACCCTGGTATAAAGTATCTTGGTACTCGGAAAAAGTACCGCCCAAAATTTTTGGCCAAAAATTATGCTAAATTTTACACTATGATTTTTTGTTTTCATTTTACTGACCCAAAACTAACCCTGTTCTAAATTTTAGGCTTGCTCTATTGCCTGTTTTGCGGCCTTGTTGCTGGCTGGTTGCATAGCTGTGAGCACGGATAATGCATTCTTCTACCGCCTACTTAATGCCGTTCCTTTCAATGATTATCCCGGCCAATCCACAGTCGCCTTTCCAATTGATTTGACAGTGAGAGTGTATGGTGTTCTATTCCTATACTTTGTGAGTTTGCTGCTGGAATGCTGGTTCATAGTCATCATCTACAACTGCAACAGATATTTTACTGAAAGGCGCACTTACATGAACTACTGTCTCGCTTACAGTACTCCTATGAAAACACTTAACAGTGCCAGGTGACAAACTGGCTTCAAATCCTCATATTGTTAATATTATTATTGTGTACAGTGAGTGTGAATAAAATTGTAACTACGAAAACAAATGCTTTTATTTTAGCAACACATAACAACAACAAAGTTAGTTTTTGAGGAGTATGATAAAATAAACCAAAGACAACATATGAAAATAAAACCCTTCTTTTTCAACTTCCAGTCTGAGTGTGCTCAATTTTTGGAGAGCGGCGGGCTTGAAGTCAAGATGCGCATAATAGTACACCAACAACTGGATACAACTTATGACTGGATACAATTACGACGGGATACAACGACTGGATACACGAAAAATCGTTTTTGTAGGATAAGTCGAAGTAATGCCCAAATTCTGGCGAAAATTTTAGAGATATTTGTACATGCTCTACTTGATTATTTTTTTAATGTTTACCTCAAACCTAATTTAGACCTAAATTTGGTCAAAAAAAACTGAAAAGCATATATGACTACATGGTTTTTAGGCTTAGGCAAGGGTAGGCCAGAGTATGTTAAGACGAGCTCAAACATGTTTTCCTAACAACAAAAAAGTAATAAAAAGTGTTTTTAAGTCCATCCTGCACCTAAGCAAAGGCTATGTATGAAAAGGTGTATCCAATCGTTGTATCGAGGCGTAATTGTATCTAGTCGTTATATCCAGTCAGAGGGCAGTCGCGCACAATAGTCTACCCTATTGACTAATCACTCGAAAACTCAAGGCATACATGTAAAATGTGGGCCACAATTTTTTATACGGTCCTCTAACGAAATGAAGTGCTCTTTATTTGATAGAGTTGAATCTCGATAGCCCGCACGACACTTTGGTCTAACTGGATTTAGTTGGCCAGAAAAGAAAAAAGGTGAAATGACAATTCGATAACCTGGCACTTTAGGAACGGCCCTAAGGGTGTCTGGATATCGAAGCCTGACTGCATTTCGAAAAAATTATTAAAAATTAATATGAATTCCTGAACGATTTGGGGTCGATTTCAGCGTATTCTCAAAAAAGCATATTCGGGAAAAATCGGTTTTTTCGGCCAAAAAAATCTCTCAAAAAATAGTAGGCTCCATAAGAACATGTTTTATTCAAGCTTCGGTTACAAGGTTCACAAAAAATGGTCGAAAACCCGTGAGATACTGTACTTTAGCCAAAATAATATTAACTACTGCTTAGAAAAAAGTGCATTCCAAAGGAAGTCTACACTGAATTGTGAGTAAGGCAAGACTAGCTTTTTGAGGATACTAAAAGAAAATACAAAGATATTTAAGAATATGGCCTTGGTTTGAAGTAACTGCCAAATATGAAGTGAGTTTGTGGAGGGTGATGTCTAGGGTTGGGATTTTGCTCAAGCAAAATCTTTTGGAGAAAATTCTCGAGAAAATTCTCCAAAACCAAGCAAAATCGAGCAAAATCTGTTTCTCAAGTAAGTGAGTATAGTTATCACTTAAAAGATCAAAACACTAATTGGTGAATTATTAGTTGCTGGATTTATGTTCAGCGTAGTCGATTTCCTTATTCAACTGCCTTTTAAATTAAAATTTGACGGTAATTTTTAAAATTTAAGAGCAGTTTTTTTTTCACATCAAAGAATTTTCTGGTGCAGCTTTCCCGCTCTTTCAAATGGTGCAAATTGTCCCGGAAACGAACGGCTAGAACACATATAATTTTGTATACCGTATCTCTTCTAATAAGCGCACTGGTGCGCTTATTATTCAATCTCCCGAAAATTGGAAAATTTGGAATTCGATCTCGAGATTTTCGGGCGAAAATAAAAAATCTAAAAAGTGGAGTTAAAAGAGCTCTTGGGAGTTAGGGAAACGCAATAAACAGCTTTGCAAAATATTGACTCTGCACCGAGATCAGGGTGGCAAGGTGTGGCCTTTTTTGCTCAGTTGTAGCTTTTTGCCATTTTTGAATTAAAATTTAATGGCGTGCTTTGGGTGTGGCTCAAAAAGCAACACCCGTAGCACACACACAAAACATTTATGAGGTGTGGCTTTTTATTTAAACGGGTGTGGCTTCGATTGTGGCTTAGTGATTTAAAGCAGATTTGTCGTTTAACTGTTGTGGTAATTTATAGACCAACACCTCGAGCAGCCTGAAAGCACTTAAAAGAATCTACTTTTTATTGACTTAGACGCGTAAAAGTATGAGGTTGTAACATAAGTTCCCAGCGTTTTTATGTGACAGCATTTCTTGGGGGAACGGTGAATTCCTCAACAGGTGAATTCATCGACGGTGAATTCATCGACATTTTGGCCTTTTGTTTAATAGCCTTTTGTTTGATTTATAAGACTACAGGTTCGAACCCCGGTGGCAGCAAACATGATTTTTCTTGACTAGAATAGTGTTTAAAGGTCTAGGAAGCCTCAGGATGGTTAGGAAAACCACCTGAGACGTTCCGTGAACAGGTGTACCTTCAGATTTTAACATTTTGGATTTAGCCGAAATTAATAAAAAGCATTGTGTCCTTCCCAAAACCGTGTCTTATGCAGGGTCTGTTAATACCAAAACAATGACTTCAGCTACAGAAACCACGGCTTTTACCATCTTTTTTTAATAAGCCACTGCAAAAGGCCGACCACAGTTTTGCTGGATGTCCCATGTACCAACAAAACCAAGTGGTCATCCACTTGGATCGAATTTTTTTTTACGTTCTCGGGTTTCCAAACTTGTTTTCTGCACTAATTAGAGCATTCTAAAGATGGTTTAACAGTATTAAAACTACTTTTTGATGGTATTTTTTTGAAGTTTTTGTAAATCTAGCAAAACCTATCTTTACCACTGTCAAACCATCTTTAGGATGCTGGAATTAGCGCAGAAAACAGATTTCGGAACCTAAGAACGTAATTTTTTTTTAAAGTTTTGGAGCCTGAAAAAAAACATAAAAAATTGCACCAAGTGGATGACCAGTTGGTTTGGTTGGTGCATGAATTATCTGGTAGAACTGAGGTTGGAAAATGGTATGAACAAACAATCAAAAAAGGTATGAACTGAAGGCCATAAAACAAAACGCCATAATGTCGATGAATTCACCTGTCGATGAATTCACCTGTCGATGAATTCACCTCTTGATGAATTCACCGTCGATGAATTTACCGTTGATGAATTCACCTAATGCCCATTTCTTGACATGAATGTTCGCTGCACGATGCCAGTAGTAATCAGGGTCGAAGTGTTTTGCAAATATGGTTATGTGATAGCTTCGCGATGGTATTGGCTAAATGACGCCAACATGTGCTATGTTCATCTTATCAGGGAGGGTGCTTGGTTGGTTAGAGATGCGCGCACACACTTACCTTAGACATGATTCCGAGCAAGACTCTTGATCAAAAATGCATTTAGAGTTTATTTTTGCCCAGCACCAGTGACCAAAACGTGGTAGGATACCTTAATATAAGATATTTTACCTTGGGGGACCAAGGCAGTTGGTCAATCTTTGGTAACCAACTTTTTTTGAAGCTCCATTCATACTCCCGCGGGACACGGGACAATTTTTCAAACACGTTTTTGTCTCTATCTCGGCTCCCAGCCATCATTTTTCACTACTTTTAATAGATCTACAAGGCAACAGACCATGCTCTACAACAAAGGGAAAACAGATTTGCTATGATCAGTATCGAAAACGGTTTTTAGGCTGTCCCGCAGGTCAATATCCCGTGGGACAAATTCCTATATTTGTACCTCGGGACATTGACCTGCGGGACAGCCTAAAAACCGTTTTCGATACTGATCATGGCAAATCTGTTTTCCCTATGTTGTAGAGCATGGTCTGTTGCCTTGTAGATCTATTAAAAGTAGTGAAAAATGATGGCTGGGAGCCGAGATAGAGACAAAAACGTGTTTGAAAAATTGTCCCGTGTCCCGCGGGAGTATGAATGGAGCTTGAGAACTTCACTTTTTAGTGCGGAAATTGTTAGGAAACAACTTTTTATCGTTTCTGGCGTATAAAAATTACTTAGGAGACATTTAAACCATATTTACAGTTAACCGAAAAAGGCGCCCCCAAGTGCACAAGTACCCCCCAAATGTGTCTTTTTTAAAGAGTTCATTGAGATTTTTTTGCATTTTCGTGTGAAGCACCCCAAAGTTATATTACCAAGTGCTGCCGCTTTTTTCAGCTCATCAAAAAAATTAGGGAGACAGGGCCGTCTGAAGTCCCCGGAAAACCATGATACAGACATAATGGTTTCCAGCCTACGTTTAAGTTACCATTGTTTTACAATTTATTTGAGTATCCAAATCGTATGAGGAGATTTCTTGCATACTGTTCTTATGCCAAGTAGTACCTTGAAAAGTATCTCACGGCTTGTCAGAATGTTGCGAAGAGGCCGATACCTGAATGTGGCGGGAATTCAAATGAAAGCTGGTTTATCACAGGAGTTCTAATATTCTTCGAATTTCAGCTCTCATGAGCTGAAATTTTCATTCTTTATGATATTGCAAATGAGTGTCAAGCATCTAGGCTACACATTAGTATAAAAACGTGTGTAACTACTCAAAAAATTTGTAAAACAACGTTAACTCAAACGTAGACTAAAAACCATGATACCCGTATCATGGTTTTCAAGGACTTCAGGTGGCCCTGTCTCCCTAATTTTTTTGATGAGCTGGAAAAAGCGGCAGCACTTTGTTATATAACTTAGGGGTGCCGTACACGAATCTGCAAAAAAAATTCAACGAACTCTTTAAAAAAAGACACCACTAAGGTTCCCTGGTTAGAATATTTGGAGCTGCCGGAGTATACCCCTCCGAATGAAATTTTTTTAATTGTCTTTAAAAAAACCATTTTAACCATTTTTAAGCATTTTGTAAGGAGGGAGATTTGCGAAAGCAAATCTCCGTACCCGTCGATTTGACTTAGAACGATTACCGACGCCGGATAGGAAGGGGCAAATTGTGTTTGAAATAATAAAGTTATTTCAAACACGGTTGGTCCCGCACCGAAGGAATATTGACCCGAGAGCAAAAATGGCAGTAATCTTCGTTCTTAAGGACCTAAAAAAGCTCAAATCTATCGATTCTGCTAAATGGAAAAGAAAGAGGAAGAAAGCAAGGCTATGCTGAAGCAAGTGGTGCCTAGGCCAATTTCTGGAAACCGAGACAGGCTCGTGACAATTCTGAAGGAAGCAAACCTGCAAGGGGCTGAGGGGATGGCCAGCGCCCAGTGGCATGCTCTGTTGGAAGATATCAAGGGTTTTGTCTCATCGTTGAAGGAGAAAGACGTCGTGGAGTCCGGTAAACTGGTTAGTTCCCTTTCCAGTATTACCGAAAGCAAGTCGTTGGCGATTAGTACCCGAGGCACGGAAAGGTTCGTCAACCTGGATGTGTGGTTGGCTCGTGTACCGAAGTTTAAAGGGAAGAGTTGTGGTGGCAACGTGACGGTGTGCAGTGTAACCGCCGGGAAGGTGATTGTGAGTGGTACCGACGAGAATAGTGGATATGGGACCGACGTTAAATTGGGTGTGGGTAGCCGTGGGGCGTTTGCGTTTCAGGATGATGTGCCGAGCAGTCAGCGCTCTCTGGATTTCGTGGCCAAGGTGGACTCGACGCAAGCGGATGACTCAATAGTCGCGCCGAAGCTCAAAGGGTCGCTGACAAGTGCTCTTCCTCAAGTGTTGGTCAGCTCCACTCCTCTCTCCGCCAACCGTGACTCGATCCCTCTTCTGGATGGCCCGGCAGCACGCTCCCAATCAAACTGCGCAACGGCTGCTAGAACAAATAAGTTTTCGTCTCTACCGCTGTCTCAGATGACCACTGCACCGACGACCAAGGGGATGGAAGTGACCGACGCCCTGAATGCTCTGCCTGGATCAAGCACCCGCTGGACAAGCTCTGAGAACAAGATGGACTCTGGACTGAAGAAGAAGCTCCAAGAAGACAGTCATCGACTAGAATCTCATTGTAATGTGCCTCGTGAGGTTATGTATGTGCCCGGTTTCGGGTTCAGAATAAATGATAAGGTCACTCCCCCTAGCCCGGTGTCAAGTACGAATTTGTTTTTTACTATTTCCTACACGTTAAACGCGATACAGAAGGTGTTTTCACCTACTTTCCCTTTCTAAAATGTCAATTTTTAGTAACAAAATTTTTGGGTTAATGACTATTTTTAAGGTATTCTTGTACATCTTGAGGGTACCTTGACACCAAAAAAGATAGAGCTTCAACATAGTTTTGAGTTCTGGGGCTTACCACATAAATAAACTCTGATATGCATGCTTTTTTATGCATCGAGAGTTACTTTTGAGTTATTTGTGTCTAAGGTATGTGAGTGTGCGCATCTCAACTCCAACCATGGCGCAGGGGACTTGAGAGTTAGAGATGCGCGCACTCGCTTACCTTCCGAGCAAAACACTTGATCATAAAATGCATATAGAGGCTATTTTTGCCTCGCGCCAGTGACCAAAACAGGGGAGAATACCTGCAAAATAGTCATTAACCCTTGAAATTTTTTTCTGGAAATTGACATTCTATAATAAAAAGTGAGTGAAACCACATTTTTATCGTGTTTAACGTGTAGGAAATGCTTAAAAATTGTTTAAAAAGTTTTTTGAAAAAGTTCAAAAAAATTTCATTTGAAGGGGGTATACTCCGGTAGGGTCGAATATTTGGCGATAGTATAGAATACCCCCCCCAAATCGGACCTTTTCAAAATCGCTGTAACTACCCTTGCAAACAACAAATTTAGGTTTAGCCCTTAGGCTTGGGGATAGGTATTCTATACTAGGGTCGAATATTTTTATCAGTGGTTTTTGAGGCAATTTGTTGAAAACTTAATTATCGGTGTTTTTTAGACACAACCAACTCGCGGTTCAAAGCCAAGACAAAGAATAAAATAATGAAGTAAGAAAAGTCCGCAAAATGGTTTGGAAAATTTGCATGGTGTGGAGAAATACGCATTGATTTAACGTGTTTTGAGGTGCTTTTTGGTGTTCAAAGTAGTTAAAAGGGTTGTCGATAGAAGTCTGCTTCGCATTCTTTCAGGCACATGACTTTTAAAAACATTTCAGTGAAAAGTCTGTGTCAAAATCATTAAGCCACAGCTAAGGCCACACCCGTTTACTTAGAAAACCTCACTCAAGCCACACCCCATAAATGTTTTGTGTGTGTGCAATGGGTGTGGCTTTTTGAGCCTTTTGAGCCAAAGCACGCCATCAAAAAAATAGGACTGTGCCAGGAGTGTGGCTAAAAAAGCTACACCCTGCCAACCCTGACCGAGATCCAGACCTTCAAAGTTGAGGGGGTGAACTTGTTAGAGCCGGTGCTCCTATTAGAGGAAATATGGTATTTAAGAAAAAACAATGTTTTAAAAAAAATGGCAGAACTGCTTCTTTTAGCCAAAATTATGGAGTTGGGAAAATTGCGCCGGAGAAAATTGAGCCGTTTTTTCAAATTCGCCTAAGGCAACTAAGCCTAAGGGCTAAGCCTGAGGCCTAAAAAACAGAATTTTCCCGGCTCAATTTTCCCGACACCAAAATTCTAGCATTTTATTACGGGAAGCCCACGAGTAATATGTCAATAGAAAGACCCTTTTCTCTTCTTTAATTCAAGCCCCAGTAACCATATAGTGGTCGACAAAATTAAAATTAATCGTTGCAACGAAGGCGAATAGTAGCTCTGAAAAGGGGCCTTTCCGTCAGAGTGAATATTTTTTTGATTTTCTTTGCAGATTCGTAATCTCCGTGAAATTTTGAACAAAACGTCACCCTGAATACGCTCAGCACTCCGCGTGTTAAAGGGCAGTTTTTATAAGGGAATCAGGCCAGCGATTGAGTGAGATTGCGACAAAATAAAATTGCGACAAAATTAAATTGCGCCAAAAAAACTTATTAATTTCCTAAGAATTTTCTCTTTGGCCAACCCTAGTGATGTCAAAAAAGTTATTTTTGAAATTTGCCTTTACGGATGAATTGTCCATACTTTGAGTCTTCTAGGAACAAACTTCTGAGTGTGTATATCTTTAAAGCAAACTCTAAAAATATTAGGATACCAAAACATTTTAAAACCTGAACAGCAGTGACTATAAGAAGGCAAACCAAGTGGACGCCACTCCAGAAGTTGACTCGATCATAGTTGGCTTCCATAACGGATCTGTCTCTGGCCTCTATAGCTCTTAGTTGAGACTGTAGGCGCTCGATTTCATTGAGATTACCCTTGACTTTGTTTGTAACTTTCTTAAAAAACAAACAAATTGCAAAAAAGACCGAGAGAATAATGCAAAGTTACGCTGAAATTTTCGATTTGAAAGTCCATCCCATATTTATGGTCTTTGGCCAGTGCTTTTAGGTCGTAGTCATTAAGGTAGTTGCCATCTTTGTCAAGCAAGAAGAGCTCAAAAAATACCTATAAAATAAATTTTGCATTTATATTTATCATTCGAAATTGTAAAAATTGTTACTCTTTTGGTAGAAGTGACACTAAAGCTGTTATCAAAGCAAAATGAATAATCGCCTCTTCCATGGTTTGGCTTTTCCAGTTCAATTCTACAATAGCATAATTTTACATTTCATATGCATTTCGCGAAAATAGTCGAGGTTTGATATAATGCTCTCAGCTCAAGGTCAGTTCTGTCTGGAGTGAAAGGATTTTGATGCTACTGGAATATACCACCCCCCCCCCTTTGAGCTACTGGAATATACCACTCCCCTCCGTCAAAATTTTGTAGCGGTAACTAAACCAACAATTTTTGAATTTTTTTTTGAAAAGCTGATACTAGTAATGGTCAGGCCCTAAGCCCAATCCTAAATGATTGGGGGAGTATGTATTCCAACAGCGTTTTTTGGAAGGAAGGTTTGGGATTTATATCCTAGTAGCGCCGGAATCTTTACTTGGCACGCCAAAGATCGCGCCATTTCAAGCTGGGCCAACTTAAATTGGGCCCGTTCAAATTGGGCCAAAATCAAATTGGGCAAATTCAAATTGGGCCAAATTCAATTTGGGTTACATTTTGACTGCGGAAAAAAGACTTTTCGCTCTTGAATACCATGAATTTCAGATACGCAATAAAGCCATTATGTCGCGACCGAAAATTTAAGTACGTCAAAGGTAGTATTAAAGTGCATGGAGGGTCAAACTTAAGTCAGAAAAAGACCCAATTTAACTTGGCCCAATTTGATTTTTGCCCAATTTGAATTGGACCAATCTGACTGGGCCAATTTGAAATGGCCTAATCTTTGGCGTGCCTTTTATTTCGGTTTTCGATTTGAATTGAAAATGTGATTGTTCAATCGAGTTCCAAATTTGCAAGGGTTCTGTTTATGCAGGTTATTTTTGCACATGACAACAGCTTTGCCATTAAGACTCACACCTTTCGATATACAGTCAAACCTCGATTTAGTTGCACCGCCAAAAGTTCGTTCCCGCCTAGGGTCCGACACTTTTTTAACCCAATTTTCAAAATATTTTATCGATTCCGTTATGACAGTCTGGTCGCAAATATCGTGAGGATTCCGATTTTGCCGATCGTTTTTTTGAAAAGTAAACGAATTTTGGGTTAAAAAAGTGAAACCTCGATATAGTGGCACCTGTTTTCAAAAAATTGGTGCCACTATATCGAGGTTTCACTTTTTTACATAGTACGCAAAACCTATAAAATGACAATTTTCTGACAAATTTTCTGGCGTTTTGAACATATAAAATTCACTTGTAAATTTTATAGGTATTTTTATAGGTTTTTATAGGTGTTTTATAGGTGTTTTATAGGTTTTTGTAAGTTTCGTTGCTTCATTGTATCGTCTCTGTTTTACTTATATTTTACATCTAAAGTCACATTATGTGGTATTTATGTTAAGCATTTACCCATTCATGATGAGTGATATTGGCGAGCAGAGAGAATTGAGCAGGACGAACAGCTATGAGGAGGGCAAAAACTATGTAAAAGATAGACGCTCTAACGTAATTATCCATGCTTTTCTTTATATTTATTGATTTTATCTTTTTTCGGTCCAATTTGATCCTAGTAAACATCATAGTGGGGCGCCCGTCCGACGAAGACGGGCCGCGGCCGTCCCCCGTCCGGACGGTCTAGCAATTGGGTTAGCAAATATGGACGGTTCTTTTTAACATAAACTAACATGTTCTGATGCCAAAAGCACAGCGACCGTCCATGCCCGTCCACCTTCCGCCACCGTCCTAAAAATTGTCGTTTTTTCGAAAAAAAAACATTTTTTTCGGACGGTGGCTGTGGGTCGACTATCAAAACGGACGGACAAGGACGGTCGATCTGTTTTTCGCATAAGAACAAGGTAGCTCATGTTTTAAAAAGTACCGTTCAGACTTGATTGGCCAACTGTTAGACTGTCCGGACGGGACGGGCCCGGAGGACAGGTGCCCCACTATGGTAAAAATACCAGTAAACCGTGGACAAGAAGCAAGAAATACGGTTATTTATTTGATCTCCTTTTCGAAAATGGCAAGAACACAGATTGGGTAATTTGCATGCGATGCTGTGAAACTCTCACTCAAGCGGGTGTTACTTCTTTGAAGTAGACTTTTTCAATATAGGCTGCAATATAAATCTTTACACTTTCATTTAATGATGTAAGACCGCTGTCTGACGCTAGTCTTGCAGAAGCATTGCAAAAGTTTGTTGTGTGTTCTTGTCAACTATTCAGCGTCCTTTCAGACAAACCTTTTGTGTCCTTCCTCGATGACTTTCAAAAGTTAACGAAAGTCCTAATCTAAGTTATCACTATTACAACGGAATTTAGAATTCAAAACTATGTCATTAGCCACACAATACCGGCTCGGAATCTGTTGCCGTCATCCAATACAATGTGCAGGCGAATTACTTATTCCATAGATACAGCCAAAATACAGTTGCTGGACCAATTAAACAGAATTGTGGTGCTATAACCTTAGATTTTGCAAAGAAAGGTGTGGACTACTTGGCCGTCACAGCACATTTATAGATCACAATCGGTATTAAATTTCCTATAATTGTTCCATATTTGCACTATTAGGGAATTAAATGACTTTGTCCTCCCTTTAACTCTACTGCTAGTAGGCTTCCACAAGACTACTAGAAATGTTCGCAATGTTAGCATCAAACAAAATGTTCGCAGCAAACCAAGCAGGTGAAGGTAATTCCGCCTACTCAGTTGCAGTGGCTCAGACTGCTATGGAACGCTAAACTAGGGGAAATAGGATATTTATCCACCCAGGACTGGCTTTTCACACCATCATGTTCAATCAATAAGAAGTTGGCTGTTTGCGGTGCATTTTTTGATCCTTTCACCCATTCACAGCTTAAGGACATCTGCAGTAAAGTGCCTGGATTTAAGTAAGGTACCACTACAAAAGGCTTTATGATGTTATTTTATTATGTTCTCGCTCCTCGCTCCCTTGGTTCCTTTAATTTTAGCCATGCAAGTGAATAGTTCTGCCAGTGAACGGCATTCAAAGAGCTTCGGTCAAGTATCAACGATTACACAAGAAACAAACTGGAACCAAAGAGCATAGCAAACCTGATTATGTTAAGAAAAATGATTAACGATTAGTTCATCGTAGTGAAGATTTGTTGATTAAATTTCTATAACTTAGGACATCACACAATGCACTGTTATCACTGTCAGCCGATAAAAAGGTTAAGAAACGAGAAAAAAAATAGAGTAAAACAGAGAAAATATAATGAAGCAACGAAAACTACAAAAACCTATAAAACACCTATAAAAAACCTATAAAAATACCTATAAAATTTACAAGTAAATTTTATATGTTCAAAACGCCAGAAAAATTGTCAGAAAATTGTCATTTTATAGGTTTTGCGTACTATGCTTTTTTAACCCAAAATTCGTTTACTTTTCAAAAAACGATCGGCAAAATTGGAATCCTCACGATATTTACGACCAGACTGTCATAACAGAATCGATAAAATATTTTGCAAATTGGGTTAAAAAAAGTGTCGGACCCTAGGCGGGAACGAACTTTTGGGGGGTGCCAGTAAATCGAGGTTTGACTGTAGTGCCCTTCTATTTTCGAGAGTATTGGGCACCCTACCGAGAGTTCCGATCTTGGTGGAAAAACTATTTTCATCCGCGAAAATGGCCAATAAATTCAGAATCCTAACGATTTTTTGAAACTAAACATATACTTGGCAAAGTAAATAGAAAACCCGAAGTAAAAAGATTCGTCTGACTATAGACAGGGTCCAACTGAAGATAGAGACACCACATCGGAAGTCGAGTGAATAAAAATACTTGTGTGTTCCATCAGTGCTCTTCAGCTCATGCGCGATTATTACGCCCGTCGGAGACTTGATCATAAAAGTGATGTCATTTTCCCCACCCTCTATGACCTGCAAAGAGCATTTAGTTTTTCCAAATGTAAAAACTTATCTACCTGATAATCAATTTCAAAACTTGTATATTTCTCATTTGAAATTGTTTGATACATACATTCGATCTTTCCTGGCTAACAACATTGAATTTTAAGTTTATCGTTTGCAGGAAAGATATAATTATACTTACTTCAACCACAACAGCCATTACAATCTCTTCCTGTTGAGAGGGCTGATTGAAAGCTTGCCCTGTGGTGGTAAATACCTCCTCAGCTGCACCTAACGAAAACAAGAGCGAGGAAAAAACAAGCTATGGAATAGAACCATCTGAATTTCATTTATTTGCTTGACGGTGAATCACAAATGATTGCAAAAAAAATTAGAAACGCCTTATCTCTGATACGGATGGTATATTACGTCAAATACTAGCGGACTAAAGCAGGCAGAAGGAAACTGTACTCATACACAGCAACAAGAGACCATTTGTATCTAAGATTTTATTTTCGAAAAATAAATCTTTAACCATTAACGCTTAAAAGACAGCAACGGAAAACACCGAAAATAACTTACAGACAGAAATAAACTACTACGCGTTAACAAAACCAGAAACCTTTATATATCTCAAAAACTTTAGTGACAAAAAGGCACCCCTAAAAGACAACTGATGAAAGAGACAAGCAAACAAAATAAATTATACTGCATTTATAGGTCCAATAAAGCCAGGTGGCATACATAGCAAAATCACAACGCAAATGATATAGGCAGTTACTCGTAAATGACATATTCCTTGACTACCGACGAAGCGCTCTACCCATCTTGGAATTTTCTTCGAACAAACTTCGGATCATGAACACCTGAACAGAATTGTCAAAATGGTAATTGCAAAAAATTATTTGAAACCGGCTCAAAATTGGGAGCAAATTTACCTGTACTGCACCGACTGATATCAACACGACGGAATTGATAATCGACCACAAGAGCACTCTGTCATGATTGGCATTCATAATCACACGGTCTCTGTTTTCTTGTGAACGCTGCATTGCCTGATAGTACTCTATTTTGCTCAGAAGACTCTTGATGCGGCCAAAGGAATCCTGCAATTGAGAGAGATGGTATGAGCTAGCAAGGATAGTATAGAAAAAGAGATTACGTGAAATTGGGTAACGGTCATGCCCAGCTCCTCCATTCTTTTCTGCAGTTCGGGATCCGTCTTGGCGTACTTTGAGATGTCAACCTCTTCCAAATACCCCTGGCATCATACAGATAAACTTCGAAGAAGACGACTTTCCTCGTCTGGTAGCTGAATGCGTTGTCAAAGCAGATTTGGTAATCTCCTGGCTGTTCCACATCGATCCTGAAAATAGACTTAAAATTCCTAAGAACTCGTTTACTGTGCATCATAAAATATTTAACGATAGTTTGACTTTTGGTTGAAATACTTTTCGACCCTGAAATGGCGCTTTTCTGCCGGAAATGGCACTTTTCCTGCCGGAAATTTTAAAAAGCTTTTATTCTCAAGGGTTTCCTTATCATTTTTCAAATTTTTTCGACTAACATGTAGCCCAGAATCTCAGCTTTCTAACAAGCTATTAACTGACCGAATGAAGTTTCAAAAAGTTGGAGAAAGCATGAAGCAAAATTTTTCAAAATGTAGTCCATTCAAAAACCGTTCTCTTCAACTTTTTGAAACTTTATTCAGTCAGCTAATAGCTTGTTAGAAAGCTGAGATTCTGGGCTACACGTTGGTCGAAAAATTTAAAAAATGATAGGGAAACCCCTGAGAATAAAAGCTTTTTAAAATTTCCGGCAGGAAAAGTGCAATTTCCGGCAGAAAAAACGCCATTTCAGGGTCGAAAAGTGTAACAACCTTGACTTTTACTACCTGTGACTTCCATCGGTTTTCATATCATCCTGCTTCAATATATTTGCCCCAAAGATAAGCATGAAATTAACGTTAAGATCGCCACCATCAATAACCTGATCATAAAATATAAATTTTAGTCCAAAACACAAATAGAAAAACCTGATAATCAATCTCGAGTGACTTGTGCTTCTCTGCTACAGTTTGAAAAAAACATTGAAACTTGCCAGGAGGTATTTCTACTGTCAAGTCATATTCGCCCGCTCGAATGCAATGGAGGAAAAGCAGGCTAGACCAGGTGAACACAAAGAGCAGAATATTCTTCATATTGCTAAATAAGTTGAATAATGTTTTCAGATAATTCTAGTTTAAATTTTATAGATTATCAAATGCCTCGATAAAATTTCAGGATAGAATTACTGCTCTAACGTAATTTTCAAACTGATCAAGGAATAGTAAAGTTTACGCCTTAAAAATTAAAATTAAAATAATCCGGCATTATTATTGACAAAATGTGTGTGGTCCCGCGCGCATTCAAAATTTTCGAATTGCCATGTTAAAGGGCCTGACGGTTCGTACTCATTTGCGCCCACTCATTTGCGCCCACTCATTTGCGCGCAACTCGTTTGCGCCCACCTCGTTTGCGCCCTACTCGTTTGCGCCCACTCATTTGCGCCCACTCATTTGCGTCCACCTCGTTTGCGCCCACTCATTTGCGCCCGCCTCATTTGCGCCCACCTCGTTTGCGCTCACTCATTTGCGCCCGCCTCATTGTTTCTTCAAAAAAGCTCAATCTGCACTGAGATGGTTCCTCGGCCCTGAGATTGATCCAGAACGAGATTACTTTTTATTGGGTGAAGAAAGAATAGTTATAATGATTCAAAAGTATGTTTGTTTACTCAGATTGGGGCAGACTTGGTCCCGCTGAGTTTATATTGTCATCGAAATTCGATTTGAATAAAGTAAGGCCGATATTCTTTCTCAGTGTACAGCTGGACAAAGTTCTTTGGTGCGCAGAAGAAAGTGCCATCAAGAGCCCAACGATTGTTTTCACGCAGCAGACGGAGACCAGACGGAGAAAGAAAGATGAAAATTGGAGGCAGCCTGGACTCAGTCTCTCTACAATTTTGAAAATTGTGAAAAGCAATTCATAAATAAATTTTACCTAGAGTCATGCAGCAAAAACCTGTCACCGTTTTCAGTTTGCGTGAAGTATTCCAACCATTCAATCTCACTGACAGGCTTGTCGACACTGCTTGCTCCCACTGGTTTCTTTTTTCGCAACACGCGGTCTTGCAATGCTTTATTGGTTGGAAGAGACAGCAACTGGTTATCTGTTAGCCCATTTTTCCCGGAAGCGACTATTCCTGTTGAGTAAGATCCAAAGTTAGCAATCGCAGCTGATTTGATTCTGGCTATGACATCACGTCGCTATTAATTTAAAATTACTGCAGTAAAAATACAGACTAGTGGTGAAAAATTCGGAAATCCCAAAAATCAAAACCACGTATTCAAAATTTTGAAAAACAATGAAGCGGGCGCAAATGAGTGGGCGCAAATGAGTGGGCGCAAACGAGTTGTGCGCAAACGAGGTGGGCGCAAACGCTTTGCGCGCAAATGAGTAGCAACGGGCCTGACCTCTTCCTACTCGGTGGTCCCCGCCAATTCAAAAATTTCCCTTGATCATTGGACTTCTGTACGGATTTTTCCGCTACGTTTCTAACAAAACTAGGCCTAAAATCAAATTTTAGGCTTAGTTTTGTTAGAAACCTAGCGGAAAAATCCGTACAGAAGTCCAATGATCAAGGGAAAATTTTTGAATTGGCGGGGGACCACCGAGTAGGAAGAGGTCAGGCCCTTTAAGGAAGAGACAGGGTCCTTTAACAAATCACCATGACTATGAGGTCGGGTCCTTTAAAATTAAGCCCAAAAGAACGTTGTAGGCCAAATACAAGGCGAAATTTTGATCGTACTGAAATATCGAAATTAACATTTTTTACATTGAGTCATATACCAAACTATAGCCCTGGATCTGCTCTATTTTTTCAGGAGCTTGATGCGATTTTAAGAACCAGTGAAAACTAGAAGCTATTTTAGGTCCAGAACTCATTATCATAGTCAAATTTCAGTAGTTGTTTTAAATTTTCTGCAAATTTTTTCCAAAGGAAACATTCATAGGTGTTCTGTAAGGCTCTAGGTAAATTCATCCTCGGTAAATTCATCCTCGGTAAATTCATCCTCGGTAAATTCATCCTCCGGTAAATTCATCCTCCGGTAAATTCATCCTCCGGTAAATTCATCCTCTAATTTTGTCTTGACAGGAATATTGGGTAAAATATTTGTTTGTTATTTCAACGGTCCTCATCTACCTGCAGTAGCACCAGTCCACCCCAAGTGGCTCAGATTTACCTTCAATGATCATGATCTTCTCTCAATGGTAAAGATGCAACCTTTAAGGTTCAGATATACCCTTTATAGTTTATATCCTCTCTAAATAGTCCAGGTCGACCTACAATAGTACCGGAGTGGGTAGGTCGTGACGTACCTAGGTATGGGTAGGTGAGCAGGTGCCTGAGTAGATAAGCCAGGAGAGTAAGTAGTAAAAACTTTTAGGGTATTTTAGGGCTCTTTTTTGGTGATTTATCACATTTTTCTTGCTGGAGCTGGGCAAAAAGACTCTAAATGCATTTTCGATCAAGAGTCTAGCTCGGAATTATGTCTAAGGTAAGTCTGTGCGCGCATCTCTAACCAACCAAGCCCCCTGCGCCCCTTCGGGGGCGCAGGGGGCTTGGTTGCTTGGGGTTGAGATGCGCACACACACATACCTGAGACACAAATCACTCGAAAGTGACTCTGGATGCATAAAAACATATGCATACCAGAGTTTATATATGCGGTAGCCCCAGAAAGTAAAAACCTGTTCAAAATCTATCATTTTTACCTAGATTTTGCCTAAAAAGGGTTTAAATTTGGTCAAAATGCCATAAAAGACCGACTACTCCCAAGGGGTGGGTGGCAAATTTTTCGTGTATGCCATAACTGGGGCTCCTGCAAGTCAAATCGCTGTTTTAGTATTATTAAACCGTGTTCAGGATACGATTCTGGATATGTTACAATGATTTTTACTTACTTTAATCCAAATCCAAAATTTGGAGTTTTGATGTGGATACCCATCTGGGGAAGTGCCAGAGGGTTCTACTACCTACCCTCAGGCTTATTATTCTTATAAAAAACTATTTTATGAATGTTGATCAAGAAAAAATGATGTTTGTTACCACCAGGACTGGAACTTGTAACTTTAAAGATTTGGAGGGACATGTGTAGAATACATGTTTGAGTTCGTTCTAATGTACACTGGCCCATTCTGCGCCTAAGCACAAAAAGTGGGCTACTGTAGTGTGGAGATGATCCAGAGTCCTGCTCCCCGAAAAAAAATTCAAAAGTATGATAATGAAAATTATTCCTGTCAACACAAAATTAGAGGATGAATTTACCGGAGGATGAATTTACCGGAGGATGAATTTACCAGAGGATGAATTTACCGAGGATGAATTTACCGCCGCCCGTTCTGTAAAGCCCTGGTAGATGTATTTCAAAAAATGGTTTGATTGTGAACGATGCAAGCAAAACCACCCAACTTTTTTTGTATCTTAATTATCAAAGTAATTATTCTTATCTAAACTCAGTCTTTTTTATCACAGATAAGCATGAAATCAGAAAAAAACTTGTATAAAGAGCATGACATAATGAAAAATGTAGTAGTAGCATTTGACAAAACAGGAAGCCAAAATGGTATCGTCACAATATTTTTGCAAAGAAATTGCTTTCAAATTGTTGCAATCACACAGCGAAAATTCTCAGACTATTTTTTCCAACAAACGTTGTGTGAAAGAAATTTCTCTATTCTTCCATAAGTCTCCCATGTTGATTTTTATAATGCTTTTATTCATGTTGTTTTCGCTAACTAAATATCGATTTTTTGGTTTCAGTCAGTCATCAGCCGATGGATTTTGACAAGTTGCTGGCAAAAGCCGGTTCCAACGTCAAAAAGCACAGCGAGAAGGTGCGTGAAGCTGACTTGGAGATGGAGATTGATCGGCAGAGAAAGCTTCAGAGGTTGGCCATTCAAAAGAGAACGGAAAGAGAGGAGATCAAGAGAAAAGCGCCACCGAAGTCTGAGTCCCCAAAACAACGATGTGTTGGTTTCATTTTGTCTAAAACCTATCTGAGTCACACCTAAAGTCTATCATTTTCAGTTTGTCATTCCGAAAAAAGCGCAGAAGGCTGAGCCCGAGGTTGACAAAGAAAAACTAGCTAAATTTCTTAACAGGCAGGAACAGGAAAAACGTCAGAAAGAGATTAAGAAGCAGAAAGAAAAAGATGAGCTTATACGTTTGCGACTTGAATCAATGGGTGGAAAGGTAAGATCTGTTTGTCTGTGCTTGTCAAAGAAGTCCAAACATTTCGCTGATTTAGGCAAACAAGAAGCTGTCCAAACAATTCGGAAAGTCACCTATTGAGCTGCAGATTCGCTACGGCAACAATTCTGAACATGCTGACATCTTGATGAAACAACAACAGCGAGAGGAGGTAGGCTTTTTAAAAAATATCGATTGGGTTTCCGTTTGAAACTACTTTTTGTTGTAGGAAGAGCAGGAAAGATTAGCGGCCTTGTACCGCCAGGGAGTCTCTAAAGCTGTGCAGCACAAAAACAAAATAGTGGCTAAATTATCGTCTAGCTCATCGAACAAGAACGAGGGCAGTAGTAAAGTGCCATCTACTTCTAATCATCGTCCTGAGTGCGTTTCTTTTGTCAGTTTTTCTTATGTTCGACTGTGATTGTGAATTGTTTCAGGTCCTCTTCACGCCCTACAACTGCACCCAATAAAAGGCCACCTGTTCCAGCATCTGCGATCAAATCTAGTGCCTCTTCCAATAAATCTAGTACAACCAATGGTGGTCTAGCTGAGAGAAAGCGAAAAGTGCCTGAAATGGAGGACTTCCAGCTGCTTATGAAGAAGGCTCAACATAATCGTGAGCTAATCGAAAAAGGTGGGTTTCCTGAAGATCTCCCGCCTCAACCCAAGTTAATCAGAAGAAGTTTGGATGATGAGCGGTCGATTTCAAAAAAAGACAGGCAGTATCCAAGCATGCATGAGAATGTCAGTCGAGACAGGTGAGAGCAGTTTTTATTACCATTTTCCAGTAAAAATACCGATTATGTTCTTCAGACCCCTTCCGAAACACAAGGACTCATTTAAAACGCCGTTTGACCCAGTCCCTTCAAAGTCATTTGCCTCTAGACCAAACCATTCCTTAGCTGCTCAGCCTTCTTCTTCGTCCAAGTCATTCAAGACACCGCAATTGCCTCAACCATCTTCTTCCAAGCTATCTCGTCCTCAACAACCAGTCATTAAAAGTAATGAAAAGGGAGATAGAAGTAATATGGTCTCTAGAACTTCTCAAGAACAGCTTGAACCGCTAGAAAGACCGAAGAAAACTATTGTAGTGGATCCAGAAACGGGAACGGTCAATAATAAGAAATATTTGCCAGGCGATATCAGATACAAGGGAGGGCCAAGTGCTCCACGTAAGTATTTATTTAGTAAAACAAGGCGGGGAACATTCACGAGCGAGCGTCAATGGCAACCTATTTTTTACTTTACTATTTTTATGTTAATTTCAGCCCCTCCAAGTGTGCAAAAGAAAATAGCACCAATAAAAAGTATGCAAGAGGCTGCCCCTAAACCAAGACGAGAGGAAAATGGATTTACTAAGGCTGTGAATGCGTCCAAACCAGTCACCAACTCTGCTTCTGGTCAACGCAGACCACAAATGGATTCTGCGAGGCCTTCCTCTTCCACCTCATCCAATCCAAAGACAAGCAAGTTTAAGACTGAAGAAGAGATGAGATCAGAAATAGAACGTCGTCGTAGAGAGGCCCGACTGATGGAGAAGATGTTGGAACAGCGAAGGGTGCAGTCAGAACAACGCGAAATGGACATCAGTTTAAATAAGATCAAAAGGATGAGAGGATGAAATTTGAGAAGCGACAGCAACAAAAGACTCGGAAACCTATGGATTACTCACGGTACGATTTTTTTATCGTAACATTATGCTGTTCGTAAAATTCTTGCTGTTTGAAAAAAATATTTTTACGGATGATTTTTACTTGAGTATCTGCTTCAAGGGGCACGCTCACCTGTTTTACAATTTGTCAACAACCCATTGCAAGGACTTTGCTAACAATATGATGTAAAAGTAGTAGTTTTTCACATCAATTTATTTTTTCAGCGAGCAACTCAAAAAGAAAAGTGGAGACACATCTAGATTCACAAACTTTAGTGAGACAGGTATTTTCTTTTATCGAAATTCCATAATAAAACAGAAATGTTAAAAAAAGGTATCATTTGAAAAGTATATTTTTTTACAAAAAGAATATTTTTCCCAGAATTCAGTTAGAATTTTTGAGCTGAAACAGATTGTTTAGAGCTATGAAAAGTAGAATTTAATAAAGCTAAGTTTTTCCAGATACAATTTCTTAAAATTCTCAGTTTTTTATTGGAATCGGTTGTGGAAAATAGATACCATCTAAAAAACTGTTTGCAGATGAGGACGAGGAGGAGGATGAAGGTCCATATGAAGAATCAGATGAGTATGACAGCGAAATGGACGATTTCATAGATGACTCCATTGTTGACGACCTTCAAAGAGAGGACTTTGAAGAGTCACTTAAGTAAAAATCACTGAAAAGACAGTTTGAGATATTCATTAACACTTTCTAGATTAATCAATCCTCGGTACGACAAGAAGAAGTGGAAGATGCGTGAAATGATGATTGATGACCGCAAAATGGATGCACGCTACAAGGACATTGAGACAGAGGAAAAGCTTAGTGCGAAAATTGGTCTTTATGAAGACATCAGAGAGGCTAGAAGGGCAGCAAACAAGTCGGATAATGCTCTGAACCATGTGCATATTCCACCGAGTTGAAGCTCACAGGATTCAAAGAAGCTGTCTCCTCATCCTGAAAATTGTTTATAAGTGGAAAAAAGAGAATGTTGAAATTTTAAATTGAATTCAACTAGAGCTGTGATTTAACAGTGTTTATTGTTAGACTTTATAAAGATTGTGATAAAACCAAGTGGGCTATTTTGGGCCAGAGCATTCAATGTGTGTGTCGCCCGAAAATGCCCAATATCATCTCAATCGTATTTCTTTCAATGTTTAAGGTAGAGAAACACATTTTTTGGCACTGGGAAATCACTTTGAGGTGATTTTGGGCATTTTTGGGAGACACACAGTGTGAGTCGGGCTATTATCACACATTGTGTACTTTAGCCTTATTTTACTTACATGATACGGAAGGTGTGAAGGCGTTTAGCACAATTTTCGTAAATTTTTATATTCGCGCTTTTTTTTCTGAATTTTGGTTTTTTGATATTTGGGCCACACATTTGAGCCCGTTTTAACATACGATGGCCTATTCTGCGCGGATCAAATTGAATTGTTGCCCCTAAAGTCTGAATTATTGTCCCTTTATTATTTCGTTCTTATTGTCCCCTTTATTAAGGCGTTTTTTGCCCCTTTTTCGAATTTCAAATAAAAAAACTGAAATGTTGCCCCTTTTTTCTGAAATGTTGCCCCTTTTTTATAAAAATCGGAAAAATTTCTCCGATTTGGCGCTTTCGATGAAAAATCGGAGGAATTTACCCAATTTTGATTAAAAAGGGCAACATTTCAGAAATAGGGGCAAAATTGCAGTTTTTTCATTTGAAATTTAAAAAAGGGGCGAGAAATAATAAAAAGGGGACAAGAATTCAGACTTTAGGGGCAACATTTCAGTTCCATCCATTCTGCGCTTGAGTCTTTGCCTGGGAAATACACTAGAGCCAAAAAAAACGCGAATATAAAAAAATCAGAAAATTTCTTAACGACCCTATGCTGATACAATGATTGTAGTATGAGTCGGTCTATTATTAGTTGGGACCTTCTTAGTGTAGTGAACAGTATCGGGAATTTTTTTCACCAGTTTTCTCCAATTTCTTGAAACTTCGTGTCTTAAATTCAATTGTTTACTAAGAATGTGGTTGGTTGGATGGTTTTAGATGACACCAGATACGGATAGCTTTATTTTACAAACTCAAAAATAATGAATAATGTTCTCTAGCTGACATTATTTTGTGTATAAAAATTGGAATTAAAAGCAGCATCCTTTTAAATTGCTAACTTTCTTTAGCACCATTTGTGTAAAGTTACCGTAGTTCATTAGGTAGTTCATTAGTGAATCTGCGGAAAAATCTAATAATTTTTTCCAACGGGAAATGCATATTACAGAATTTTTTGTTTTTTTAATTAGCAATGTGAGTTCATCAATTCAGTCATCTCTTAAAAGGCCGAGGCATCTTTTTGAGTCATTGCTGATTTTGTAGGCCAAAAATTGGTAACAGGATAGAATGAAAAGTCACGGCTCAAAAAAGTCATGCCGGTATTTACCGCTTGATAATCAGCACATTTTCCCCAAATTTCGTATTAAAAAGTTTCTAATTTTATTTCCACGTTGTAATTAAGACCATTGCCTACCGTTTAAGCACAAAATGCGCAGAAAAATTTTGGTCACCAAAAAGCTCTAGGCCTAAGAGCCAAAACTTGGTGTTTTTAGGAGCCAATAAATGTTTTGGCTCCTAAGCCTTGATTTTTTTCGTGACCAAACCTTTTGTAGGCATTTTTGTAATTAAACGATAATTTAATGCGTAAACTACAATATTGAAAATGAAACATTGTCATATGTTCTGAAAATTGTTCATAAAACGCTAAAAATATCTCAAAAAATACGTCTGTTTTTTGGCTCTTGGCTCCTAATTTGTTTTCCCAAAAAGCTTCTATATCTTAACCTTAAATTTTCGATAAACAATTCGAACGTTTCCAACTTGTAGGAAAATTCCTCATCTACAACCTTGTCTCGAAAAACTTGAAAAATCTTTGCAAAAACAGTGAAAATAATGCTTTTAAAGTTAGCGAGAGGCGAAAATGGGGTACCCAGCACTGATCGAGAGTCGACTGTAATTTGAATTCCTTTGCGAAAATTCGTGACTTTTTTACGGGTTTTTACAACAGTATTTTTCTTCTTCAAATTCAACCTTTATTTTTCAACCTTAGTAGGGTCAAACAAATATTCTTTGCTGTTTACGCAACAGCAGCCAGCCAGCCAGCCACCTGTGTGACCTTGACCATCCTATTGCCTAATATTGCCTCTGGTGTTCTGTGGTTGCAGCATATCTAGGTCAATCCTACAATTTTCCTCCCTCAAATTACGCTCTGGGAAAGGTGGGAGAAAAGAGAGTATGAGAAATAGCTTTTGCGTAACTTTTCAAACGGGAACACTCCCTCGATTTTGAGGAAAATTTCAAAGCTGCTGGTCACTTACACCAAAGGAAGAGAGCAAAAGTTGAAGTGAGGAGGATTTCAAATAGCAAAAAGTTATTTTGGAAAGGATGGAACAAGGAGTGAAGAGCAACAATTGAGGTAGGGATTGTGCCTCCTGCTCCTCCTAGTCTACAATGAATGCGGATGGGGTTTTAATTTGGGTGCTGGCTGACCACAAAATTCATTTGCAGAAGATTTTTCGCTACTTATTTTGTATTATAATATTTTCAACGCTTTCAAACATATTTTTTGAAAGATGAAGAAATGTGTTGGACCTTTTTTTACTTTATGTGTGATGTTAATGTGGAGGATCACACTTATTAGAAGTTCGTTGATATATAATAATAATAATTAATTAATTTTGGAAATGGTGGTAAAAATGTCAACAGAATAAAATCAATAAAAGGTTATTTGAAGCTAATTTGCAGCCAGAATAGGGTGACCATTTCGTCTCCTATAGGAGGAAAACGTTTTTTTTGAAAATTTTGTCTCCTTAATTTTCTTAAAAGGGGCCTTGGCATGTAGCCTATTTTTTAAATTCAAACTCAATGTTGATAAAAATGATAAGTGAAATCTGCTTCTTCTTGGCAATCATACCCTTTTTTGTTTTCCCTGATTTATTAACGATAAGGAGTTGAAGTGGCGCGAACAAGGTTTCGAGCCAAGAAATACCCTATTTGTAAATTTCAAAGCCTTTTGTATGTAAATTCGGTCAGAGATCGCTTTGCGTATTAACGACACCAAGGTGAGCTCCCTGTAGTCTTGCTTTTGTGGTACTTAATCTCTCCATTGACACAGAACAAGAGTCTGTGACACCCGTAGGCGCCTCTTTATATGGTCTTCAATTAGATCCAGTATTTTTTCCAATCGAGCATTTGCTTTTTTCGGACTTCCACATTTGTGCTGCTCCACAGCACAAATGTCCAACCCATGCTTTTTTCAAAATCAAAAATTTGTCTTCTATTATTATTATTATCGAAAAATGGGATAGAAACAAATTTTCTTACTTCATTAAAAACTATATCATTGTTGCTATGTTTTGAGCCTAAAACCCTTTTAACTAACCCAAAAATATGAGATACAGTCAAACGTCTATATATCAACCATGTATATTGCATCCATCTCTATGTTGCATCCGCTGTTTTGTCTTGGTTAGCCGTGAAATAAATTATATATTTTGAAGCCTCTATATTGCATCCACCTCTATATTGCATCCGGGCAGGGCCGGTCCCTTGCGGGGTGCAATATAGAGGTTTGACTGTAGATCGCACCAAACCTAAAAAATTACCAAAAAATCATTGCAAGTAAAAAATTAAAAATGAAGGAAAAAATAGAATTAATTATTAACAAATTCTAATAATAGAAGCCTTATGTAAATTAATTTAAGGTTGTTCATCTCCGTCATTCTATATAGAACAAAAAAGTGTAGTAGAAGGCAAAATCATAGAAAGTTTGTCAATACCTCTTCTAGACGAATGCATAAGGAAATGTCAAAGGGTTGGTGGATTTGTAAAGCCATTATACAGTTAATTCACTACTATAATGACACTCACTGATGCAACAACACACTTAAGGGCTGCTTCTGCGCTTGATTTCCGTAGCCCAATACAGTCAAATCTCAGTTACCGTATTTTCTCTAATAAGTGCCCCGGGGCGGTTATTAGAGAGTGGCAATTTTTTCAAACTTAAAGTGATCCGAAACTTTTGTTTTCACTAACTTTTTGAGCTCTGTGAAAAGTGCCTGTTAGATTTTTAAAATCCTCGCAGGCACTTTTTACAGAGCTTAAAAAGTTAATGAAAACAGACGTTTCAGAGCACTTGAAGTTAGGGGGGGGGCTAATTAGAGAGGGGACACTTATTAGAGAAAATACGGTATAAGACATCTCAGGAAGCATGGGAACCGGCCTCAGGTGCGGGATAATCGGAATGTCAGTTAACAGAGAATAAGCCAATCTCAGCCAAATAAATTATATTTAAGGTGCCAGATAACCGAGGGTGCCGGATAACCGAGGTTTGACTGTATTGCATTGCTCCCTCCTGTTGTTTTTTTAGGTCGCAGGGTTAGTTTCGGGGCAGGTCAGTCTACTTTAGGACAGATCAAATATGACTTTCCTACATTTTAGTTTTTCGGGAAACACATTTGAGTGCATCCCTAACCCACACTTGCTTATTATTTTCAAAGGGACGAAAAATGTCAATCAGAAAAAAATTTAAAATTTATTTGAAGAAGAGGTTTTGTAGTCGAAACGTGGGTGATTCTTAAATACAAAAAAATAGTTTAATATGTTGAAAGGATTGACATGATTGTTTAGAATCCAGACTGTGGTGGTGCCAATTTTTTGCTAGATTTGACCGACGAGCCTTTGTGTTTGCTAGTGGACACTCAAAAACCTGGGATGGCTTCTGCAACTCCTATGTCTGATTCAATTATGTACGGCATACATCAGTATTGTCCGCACGCTGATGGCCATAATAAAACTGGTATGGATAGTTTCACAATTTTGTTTAAATAAAAGCTCAGTTTTTCGCGATTTTTGTCAATTTTTGTTATAAGAAGTATAATTATTTTTCGCTGTATCTACTTGGAAATCAGCCATTTCTTACAAAAAAAGTTTTAGTGATCTTCTTATAAATTAGAAGTGCACTTGTAAAAAGCATGTTTTGCTCACAACCATTTCGTTGTATTCTTAATCTTAATTTATTCATTGATTTAGCATATGGTTCTCATGTCCGCTAATTCGAAACTGACGATTTCCTTAAAGGACCATGAAACTTGATAAGCACAGCAATTTGGAAATTTTGAATTCGCGCGGGACCACGCTAATTTTGTCAATAATGTTTTTGAATTAATTTTTTTTGCGTTCATTGAAAATTCGAATTTCATTTATGGGTGAATTTTTATCACAGACTCATATAAGTAATTAAGGTGCAGTGAGAGCAAGATAAGTCGTCCGATCTGGCATTGTCGAGCAACGTTGGGCTCGACTAGTAAACGGTTATATATTTTGAAAAAATTTTACATGCAAACCAAAAACAATTCGAAATTATTATTGACAGAATTAGGGTGGTCCCGCGCGAATTTAAAATTTCCAAATTGCTGTGCTTATCAAGTTGCATGGTCCTTTAAGTAATAAAGTATTTTTTTGAATTGATAATATTGTAGCGACGTTTAAAACTTTCAATTGGTTAAAGTGATGAAATAGCTTGTCAACTTCTCAAAATAACTTTACAATTATTTAGGAAAATAAACCGGCATGCCGTTTAATTAGAGTAAGTACGGTATTTCATTTCCGAAAATTTTCTGAAGCGTTTCAAACAACAGGGGAGCCTAAGGCACATTTTTTACATTTTTTTCGGAATGTTTTTCAGACTGTGCCAAAACCACCCCAAACCACCCAAAAATACGCAAAACCACCGAAAATCATCCTAAACCCTTCTAAGCCATTAGAAACTATTTTTTGGCTTGGGTTCATGCCAGGGTTCTGAGCTGTACTTTATTTAAAGATTTTTACTTTATTCGACACCCTAATTATTTAGAATTTTCGAGCTTTTACGTCAAAATTTTTTTTTTATTTTATTTATCTTATTTTAAAAAGTAAAAAGTAAAAAATTACTTTTGTTGGCTCAAAATTATTTCTCTTGGGATACTTTTCACTCAAGCCCTCCTTTCTTCTCTTTTTGGAGACCAAAGAGTTAACAGGAATTGTTTCTAAAGCTTTTTGGTCAATACTTTTACTTTTCGTAATGCCAAACAGCAACAGACTGGAGGGTTTTTAACACTCCCGAGGTCCCTCGGCAGGTCGGTAAATTCCGATGCAGGATTCGACGGAGAACACGAATATCACTTTTTCTCCGGAAAAAAGTGACTTTGAAGGGTCAATATACCGTGTTGAAAACAGAGCATATTTCAGACCGCCAAAAATCGATATTTTTAGTTTCTCTTGCTTTTATCTCCATCATATGACAATAACTCATTCATACCTTATATGTCAAAATAACCGCCTAAATCTCCTCTTTCAAACGTGAGTGAATTTTCCATGCTATCACAACAAAATCTGAGTTTTTTCTCAAAAGCGGTGTTTGTAGTTAAATTTGGACAATTAAGTGTGATAGAGCCGTTTTTTAGTGAATACCGAAACAGGCTCGCAACGGGGAGCTACTTTATAAGGAGTGCGTTTAGTATCAGAGCTCCGAAGTTGGGAAGTCAGACGAATTTTAATTAGAAATCACAGGGGGACCAAGACAAACTTTTTTTAAAAAATACAGGGTGATCCAACTTTTTACCCATATTTGTTTTGCCCGTAACTTTTTTATATTCATTGAAATTTTTTGTACGACAACTCATTTGAAAGCCCTGTTTCTACCATTTTGTTTAAAAAAAAGATTGGCTCAGTTTGATTACTCTGAGCCGAGTTACGGACATTTTTATTTAATTACTGGAAACCGACAAATTTATTCAACAAATTCAACAAAAAATCAACAACAATGTTTCTTATCTTGTCTAAGCTTGTAAGGATGGAAAGCCAGATCTTCTTTGAGGATTCTTTGCACTGTTCCGTAACCAAGGCCGATCCCATTTGAAGCGCGACGAATAGACATGCCTGGCTGACCGGCCCTCCAGCAATGGCCAAATTTTGGTCAACTGGTGTTCATGCATGATGGGGCTCCGCCACATTGGGGAATTGAGGTTCGAGTTCGTAGGTGGATTGGTCGGAATCCTGCACCAATCTTATGGGCACCTTTGAAAGGAATGGAAGGAGCGTCGAGACAAGATAAGAAACATTGTTGTTGATTTTTTGTTGAATTTGTTGAATAAATTTGTCGGTTTCCAGTAATTAAATAAAAATGTCCGTAACTCGGCTCAGAGTAATCAAACTGAGCCAATCTTTTTTTTTAAACGAAATGGTAGAAACAGGGCTTTCAAATGAGTTGTCGTACAAAAAATTTCAATGAATATAAAAAACGTTACGGGCAAAACAAATATGGGTAAAAAGGTTGGATCACCCTGTACATGATCACAATCTCCATATCTGACGCCGGATGCGTGTTCAGCATAGTCGATTTGCATGTGAAAATGCTCTTAAACGCAAAAAAATACCATCAAGAAAATTGAAAAATAAACCGGCAGTCTCTAATAAGCAGGCCCTATTTAACTGTAAGACACTACTGAAATAAGCTAACATAATTGGTGGTCCAGAAGTCTTTAGTGCCTTTTCTAGCCCATTGTTTGAAAAAATTTTCTCAAATTTAAAAATCATTCCAAACACATGGTTTTGTATCTCTGCATTCCTCTTTCACATGATATAATAAATTTAGCACAACTATTTCAAAAAACTCAGGAATTAGCTCCGAATGATTGTTATGTAATTTCGAAATCACTCTAAAGGACCATGAAACTTGATAAGCACAGCAATTTGGAAAATTTGAATTCGCGCGGGACCACCCTAATTTTGTCAATAATGTTTTTGAATTATTTTTTTTGTGTGCATTGAAAATTTGGTGCGTGAACGTTTCAGCACTTTTTTTCAAATGAAAAAAAGTGCTGAAAGGCAAAAAATGATTTTTTTGAAAAAAATTGCCTTGGTCCCCCCTGTTGTTTTGAAACCTTGCTTATTGGCAGTTTCAAAACCACAGGAAGGACCAAGGCAATTTTTTTCAAAAAAATCACTTTTTGCCTTTCAGCACTTTTTTTCATTTGAAAAAAAGTGCTGAAACGTCCCTTTACCGAAAATTTGAACTCTATTCATGAGTAAATTTTTAACATTTCCCGATATAAGTAATTATGGTGCAGTGAAAGTACGATAAGTCGTACGATCTGGCATTGTTGAGCAACATTGGGCTCGACTAGTAAACGGTTATATATTTTGAAAAAATTTTACATGCAAACCAAAAACAATTCGAAATTATTATTGACAGAATTAGGGCGGTCCCGCGCGAATTTAAAATTTCCAAATTGCTGTGCTTATCAAGTTGCATGGTCCTTTAAAGGAGCATTCTGTTGATGCAAATGAAAATTTGGCAAATTCACATGCGCGCGGCACATTTCTCTTTCGTCTTGCACTGTGCTCTTCTGAGTCACTCGAAATAATGCCAAAGAGTAGAGTGCGAGACGAAAGAGAAGCATTTGAATTTGCCAAATTTTCATTCGCATCAACAAGTATGGTTTTTTAAACTTTTTGGGTAAATTTTTTTAAATTTGTTGCATTAAATGTAGCATATTGAATGATGCCAAAAAATATGATCATGCAGCCCAAAATCTCAATTTTTTTACGAGATATTTAGTTTATTAGATGATTTCGAAAATGTAAAGATTGATGAATGAAATAATAGTTACTTACTTCAAACCGTTAAATCTTTTTTTTTTGAGATTTCGTTGCAAAGCTGAGATGCTGAGCTATGAAAATACAATCAATTATAAATAATTAACACAAAAATTAAATAAATACCTTTTTCAAGTTAGCGGGCAGAATTAAATTCTAGTTAGTGTTTTGTATTACCCAATCTCATTCCACTTAAATTTGACTGTAATCTAGACTTTTATTTAATTTTACAAATAAAAGAAAATAAAAACGGTTCTTATGGGTTATCGAGACCTCATCATAAACTGCCATTTTAATGGTTCTAATCGGTTGTGCAAAGCATCTTATTATGTAAGTGATCATAAAAGTGATCATAACCACATGATTTGAGCAAGGAATTTGAAGCATTTACTAAGAGTGAGGTCCCGATAACCAATAAAAACCATAAAAACATTTATAAAAAATTGTAGAAAAGTTACCGTCGACAAGAACCAAAGATAAAACAAAATGTGTAAATAGTCCACCATGGATTTTTCACAAATTTTCCAATTATGATGTGATTGACTCTTCATTTATTATTCAATCTATTGCCGATGTCCATCTGGAAAAGTGCTTGACCAAATGCCAAAAACTGTACGTTTTTTAAAGAAAAAATATATAGTGTACAATTTTTCATGTGTTGCTTTAAAATCGATTGATTGTAGAAACTTTTTAGCGATGGCTGCGCTAGTGCTTTGTACCACAGACCCAATAGGCTGTGTAGACTTTCTAAAGTCTCTTTGCACAATATTAATACCATTCGACAGTATTTTCACTTTGATGAATACGTGGATCTGTATGAGTCAAACTGTGCTAAATGTAAGTAATTTATTGGATCTTAAAGATATTTTAATATTGCATAAAAAAAATGGTCAAAATCATATACGAAATGTAACCTCCGCCGACAAGGTTCGTATTTGTACGGACTTCCTTATACGGTAATCAGCCAAGAATTTTTTTTGAATTTTTCAAAATGAAATTTAGTACGTGAAACACACAGAAAAAAAGTTTTTAGGCGCGGAAAAACGCTTATAAAAAAATTTCAAGAATTTGACTTTTTGCCTTGGATTAACGAGGTGAACTAATTTATGTCCGAGAAGTGAACCACTTTAGGTTAATCATTTTTTGGGCAGCGAACGATTGCGCAATTTCAAATTGCGCCAAAATCAAATTGCATAAATGTAAATTGCGCTAAAATTAGCTTACCAGATTTCTTCTTAAAAATCGGCATGTCGGATTGTTAGAGATAACAAAAAACGCAAGTGAAAATACACCATGGTTTCGATTGAAAATTTATGGTCTAACATTATTCCTAGCAATGTTAAGCCTTATCAGGATTTTGGCGCGATTTGAATGTGCGCCGTTTGCGTTTGCGCAATTTGATTTTGGCGCATTTCTCATTTGCACAATCTGCATTTGCGCAATTTGAAATTGCGCAATCGCTCGCTGCCCCATTTTTTCTGTAGCTAATTTACTTTTTTTGTAGCAAAAATGTTTTTGTGGCAAATTTATTTTGTATCTAATTCAGTTTTTTTTTCGGCAAATTTATTTTTTCGTGGCAAATTTACTTTTTTGTAACAAATTTATTTTTTATGTAGCAAATTTACTCTTTTTTTGTAGCAAATTCGATTTTCGTCTGTAGCACATACACTTGAGGTAGTGTGCTTATTTATTTCTAAAAAATTGAGAAATGTATATATCTGCTGATACGCTTAATCCGCATACCGTTTTTAGTCTTTTTAGACCGAAAACCAATTTTCGAGAAAACCGAACCTAGTATTTCGGTTTGGTCCAGCATCCGAAAATTGCAAATTCCTTAAAGATCATAGGCAGTTGGCAGAAGATCCTACTTTTACCCGGCTATTTCGGCCAACACTCTTTTCTTCACAAGAAAAAGCCCGTTAAGATCCAGGTGCGTGTAAGATCAGACCTAGAACCCAGCAGCTTTACCATCAATCAATCGACCTGTTTTTATGAAGTCCAAGTCTTTCATAGACTAAGAATACAAGTTTTGAGAATTTTTTAGAAATAAATAAGCACACTACCTCAAGTATATGTGCTACAGAAAAAAAAATTTGCTACAAAAAAAGTAAATTTGCTACAAAAAAGTAAATTTGCTACAAAAAAGTAAATTTTCCACAAAAAAGTAAATTAGCTACAGAAAAATGATTAACCACCACTTTATACTGCGTCTTGGAACAAAAAGTGGCCTCAAGATCCTCCACCACCTAAAAACTTATTTGTTGTGTGTTCTGCATGCTGAAACAGCATAAATTATTGAACCCGTTCTTAGCTGACTACCGTATTACGAAGTTTAGCCGAGGTTTTTGCATAACATACAGGGTTTGAAATATTTTTTTTGGAAAATATTTTTTAGTAAACTGTGGTCGCAATAAAAAGTGAGCTATTATGAACATATGGTTTAGCTACTTATGACTCCACCCAGTGCAGCTTTCTACGAGTCAATCAAGCTGGCTTCACTGACCTATTTGATGTTATTTTGGATGGAGTTGAAGCCAAGGGTGTTTGTGAACAAAAATGTCTTGACTCCATGCGCTTCAACCAACACTCCCGCAAGCATTCAGCTGCTATCTGCAGGTCCTATGTGTATGATACTGACTCTCAAAAGTGTTACTTGTCTCATGTCTCGCAGCGAGCTTTTGGCAGGAATGTGCTGGAAAACATCAATCCCAATCTTTTTTCTGGCGATCTGGACAATTGCATGCAGTGTGAGTGACATTGCTACTTGCAAAAAAAACGGGACGCAACCAACTCGCCAACGTAAAAGACCGCCAAGGTCACATCTTGCCAACGGCGAATCTCGCCAAAGCGGGAGTTCGCCAACAGCAAAACTCGCCAACGGTGAGACTCGCCAAAGGCGAATCTCGGCAACGAAGAACTAGCCAACGAAAAAATTGATTAAACGGCCTTCTATGGCCGGTCACATGGGGGGAGTTAGATCAAATTTTTTGTTGGCGAGTTTCTGCGTTGGCAAGATATGCCGTTGGCTAGATTCTTCGTTGGCGAGTTCCGCCATTAGCGAGGTTTGATGTTGGCGAGTTTTCGCGTTGGCGAGTTATGGTGTTGGCACAAAACAAATAATTTTTGAATTTTCATTAATTTTTAAACAAAAAATATTTTTTAATGGTTTTTGAATAATTTCACAAATTAAGTCAAACTCAGCTGCAAAGCCCGATCTCTAATACTATCTGGCAAATCTATGAAACTTTTTCGTGGATTTGTACGCTCCAAAAGAAACAAGTCAATATTGTGTGAGCGGAAAATCAACGAGACTAACCATTTCAATGTGGACATTCCTTTTGGTGAATGCTCACTCGAAAAACACGTATTTGCTTCTTCGATTATTCTGGTAAAGCTGGTTCAGTTCAAGCTAATTTTAAGTTCACCCCTCGCCCACCTATTCCGGCCTATTGATGATTAAAGAGGGAAGCACTGATATGATCACAGTTCATGACAAAATGATCAATGTAAGATAATTTAGTATTTTTTGTGAATTCTGGAAATTGTACTGATAAAGTAGTTGATATTTTTTACGAAAGCTAACAACAGAAACTTTTTCATTGTTTTATCAGACCTTAAAAAGTCCCTTAACCAGTCCTGATATTTTTTTGCTCTAAATTTTCGAATTCTTTTGCCAGTTTTTTTGATTATTTCGAAAAGTCGCAAAATTTAATTTGTCTTTTTATAAATGGCAATAATTTTGCCATTAAGAACCTTCACCTTTCATTACCCCTTTGAAATTTTTCTCTAAAATAGTGAAGGGTTATCGGAACCATGGGTATTAAAGGGGGGGTGACACTTGGGGTTGAGAAATGGGTTTGTCAGCCTAAAGAAAAACTCGTTGACGGGTTGCAAAAATTTTAAATATAAAATTATTTATGTGATTTTATGATGGGTTTCACTAATATTGTCGAATAATGTAGTGAAACCCATCATAAAATCACGTAAATAACTTTATATATAAAATCTTTTTGCAACTCATCAATGGTTTTTCATCAGGTTTAGAAACCCATTTCTCAACCCCCCCCCCAAGTGTCCCCCCCTTTAATGGCAAAAAAATTTCCATTTACAAAAAGGGTGGATAAAATTGGGATCCTTGCAATTTTTTTATTAGCACGACTAAAGACAGCTTGCAAAAGACTAAATATAAGAGTGAAAGAGTATGGGACACAACCGGAGACCAAGTTTGAGGGCGTGAAGCGTTATCGAAACCCGGCTGCCATTTTTATCGATTGAAATCTATTGCTGCAGGTGAATTGTCGACTGCACCAGGCATCAGATAAACCCCAATCAAATCGCCTGCTCAATGTCCGTTTCCATGTAGAGCAGGACAACTTCACTGATGCTACTCCATTGTAGACTATACTCATAAAATATTTGTCTCTAACAATTACAAGTTTACAGGTTGAGTGACGAAGCCCATACTAGGGCTTCAACTGTGCCCTCTCTAGTTTTCACAACAGCTGCTCCACTCCCGAAATACCGCTTGGAAGTGGTAGACAAACAAGGCATATTGGCAGACACGGTAGATGTGAATGACATGGGCTATCTGCAAATCACTCTAGAAGATCAAGTTTGTCAAACATTAATAACATCATAAATGATTGACAAACTGTAGGATCAGCAGGAGCACAGAGATGCCGCAAGATATTTCTCCGTCAGTGAGCTAGTGGCAGAAAATACAGGTGGCAAAGGCAAAATTGAGCTGATTGATTCAGCTGGGTGTGTTGGACTTGTATTTAAATTTAATAATCATTGCAGCAATTTTTTTCTTACTGTAAAATGACTTTTCACGACAAAAGAAAAAAGGTCTTGCGGCAGAAAAAAGTATTTCTGCGGCAAATTTTTTGCGCCAAAAATGTATTTTCACGGCAAGAAAAAAGTTTGCCCCATTTTTTCCGTGAAAAAGGAAACTACAGTCAAACCTGGTTCAACCGCAAATCACAAAACTTCATTCTCGTTTAGGATCCAACACTACCATGGTATTTTACCCCAAATTTCGAAATGTTCTGCCAAATGTGACTTGCGGTCCCAGTCCAAAAAAGCACAAAGATTCCGATTACGCCAGTCGTTTTTTTTTGCTAATTTCTTTGTGTAGCTATAAAATAAATAAAAAAATAAATCAAACAAAACATAAAAGATACAATTACCTGAATTTCTAGATGTGTATCCAACCCAGCGATTGTAAAATCATTGCAGAGAACCAGTCGGAATCAGATGAGGATAGGCATTTTATTTGGTGGTTTTAGAGATCAAGTAACTCTTGTTTTCTTTATTCAAGCTTATATAATTTAATAAATTCAGGCCAAAGTTGCATACCAAGCACTAGTGAAGCCGTGTGTTTACAGCTGTGTGCCAGAATGCAACAAACAATTCTTTGTTGGCGACAAATTCCCCGAAGAAAGGTTTGCACAGTATATAAGCTCTCTTAAAGGAGCATGTTCACGCAGTCAAATTCAAATGTTGATATTTGAATTCCCGGGGACCAATCCTAGAAGTGGAATTATGACACGAAATGTTTTTTCAAATGAATATTTTTTGCTTTTCAAGCAAATTCTTTTCTTTGGTCTCCTATTTTTTAATCCAAGTCACTCTTTTTTGATCTATGATGTATGTCTTGATGTGGTTTTATATTTATTTACAGGTTAACCGGTTGCCAAGATTTGTAGAAAACGCCTTTCCATCGCAATGTTAACTGGTCTCAGACCAGTGGTCTGCTGCGGTTTCGCATTAGATAAGTTTTTTCAAGCTGATTTGCCGTCTCCTTCTTTTCTTTTGTTCGTCCGTTTTAGGTCCTCTGTTAGGGCGATTTTGCTGAGCGCATGGGATCTGTTGGTGTTGTATTTTGAATGCTGTGGTTGAGTAACCCTCTGCTTAGGTTTGTTCACTCTGATTATGCAAAAAATATTTCATGAAGGTTTTTCAGATCTTTGATGTAGGCTAATGATGGTTAACATGAGCAATCAAGGCGTTAATTCTCGGGTCGGCACGGAAAAAAAGCTAACTTTTCGTGGAAGAGATGGTAAGTTTCCCAGTAAATCATCTCGACAGTACTTATGCTGATATTTTAGTCATCAAAACGGGAAAGCTATTGCTGAATTTCCGCCGCAATTACGTCACTGGTATGCCTCACGTCCAGTGCTAATTGGAGGAGTCAAATCAAACAGTTGAACCTCTATGACCTTAAAAGCTTTATATTAGTTTGACACGCGCTAGATGGTGATCCCTTTTTTGACTCAACAAAGTTCACATATTACAAAGTTCACTGCGGCTGCATACGGCCTAACAAAGTCATCAGTTAATGTAGCGTCATATCCATAAACTAGCTACATATGAGCATTTATTTCTACGTGGAAGCTACAGACTTTGGCGATTGTATGTGGTCGTGGTATCCAGTAAAGGCACGTTCACATAAAAACAAAATCCCGCACCCACACCCACACTCTCTATTGTGAACACGGTACTTCTTCCGTTGGGGGACAAAACTCAATTTTATTAAACACTCAAATTTTATACAATTCAGCAATCTGGGACCATAAATGGAACATAATATCTGGTCCATTAAATTTTTTACGCCAAACAAAGTCAGAAATATACGATTGGAATAATGCTCTTGATGTGCCGAATTCTTTCTTATGACGCATTTTGTACTTCATAAAGCTTCTCGAGAGTGAAATTACGCAATTCTTCCATCTGAAAATAACAGAATGAGATTACAGAAACAACCATAAGAAAAGTGAATAACAGAAAAAATAACTTAAAAAAAACGAACGAAAAATGAAAATAAAAAATTGAGTTTTGTCCCCCCAACGGAAGAAGTACCGTGAACACTCAAAATCCCGCATCCACACTCAGACCCACACCCGCACCCACACTCGTGTTTTAAATTTCGGTCAGACATCGTTATGTTGTCGTGTTATTGTTCATATATATTTTTCAAGGTAGATTTTCTTTATGTAGTCTAATCAAATTGAACTACACTGATGTTCACCGAACTATCCGATTTGTCCAGCCCGAACTACCCAAATTTTATCAGTCAATAAATGCAATATTAGATTACCAAGTGGTCAGTTCAATATTTTCATGTAGTTTTTATGTAGCAGTACCAAGTAAGTTGTACTCAGTCTATCTCAACGGGTTGGCCAGACTTGCGGACCAAATTTCGCGGATGCAACATTTGCGGACGAACATTTGCGGACCGACTTTTGCGGATAAACCTAAGTTTGGCAGAAAAGGAGCAGAAAAAAGAAGGTATCTCAAGCCGGAGTGAAGGATGACAGCATTAAAAACTAAGTTACCGTATTCTCTCTAATAATCCCACTGTGGGATCATATCTCAATCACCCCCAAAGGTGTGGGATTATTAGAGAGTGTGGGTTTATTAGAGAGTGTGGGATTATTGTTCGATCACCACCTGGTCCTTGAAATCATAAATCAAACAAACATATCAGACCAAAGATTTTTTATTTTTCCCAAAAGAGCCCATCACAACTCAAAAACAAAATTTCCTCCTCAATAACTTCATCCTCCGCGCTCAGGTAGCCATTAGCAAGATCTTCTTCCACATCCTCTTCTTCTGAAACCTCCGCCGCAGTTTCTATGGCTCTTGCTTCCTTCAGCATCTCCAAACCTTCCAGGATGGGGCCATGCGCCTTGAAGCAGTAGATAAAGTCGTCTTCACTTCCATCGCCAGCATCAGTCAGACCGCATACTGAAAAATTGAGATTGTGGTTATGATCAGCTTGGATGTGAGGCTAAAATGAACTAACCCTTGAAGGGATTGATGACTTGATTCTTTGGTAGAGCATCCCAAGCGCGCACGATCCAGTCCAAGTACACTTCCATCGCAGGAGCCCTCATTCTTCACAGATCTTCCTCCACCTGGTAGACGCTTCGCATGGTTGGAACTTGACCTAAAAGGATAAGGATAATGCAAATACTTGAAAGTTTCTTGGGCCTCACACTTGCTCACGAATCTGCTCTTCCTTGTCCATCCAGTCATAGATGAGCCTGCGACTGATTCCGTAGTGCTTGCTGGCTGAGTTCTTTGATCCCCCACGAGCCGACTGGATCACCTTGAGCTTGAATTCCGCACTGTACTTTCTATTCTTCCGAGTTGGACTGTCGATCCCATCATCTGAACTTTCTGCATGAGCTCTAGACATCTAGTAGAGGGCTGAATGTTGAGGATGAAAAAGGCAAGAGTACTCGTTTCGACGTTATCACAATTAGGATTTCAACCTACACAAACAAAGCCCAATTAATTTCCATACTTTAAACGGTCTTACATATGGGTTGAATTACGACTATGTCTATAACTTCTACACGCGTAGCCTAGCAGAAAGGTTCCCACTTTTTACGTTACTACTCAAATAGAGAATGCAAAGAATTCAGATTTCGAGCTCGAATTTTCCTACTGTGGGATTATTAGAGACTGTGGGTTTATTAGAGAGTGTGGGATTATATTCCAATCAACCTCTCGGATGTGGGATTATTAGAGACTGTGGGTTTATTAGAGATGTGGGATTATTAGAGCGAATACGGTAGTCGAACCTGTGACTTAGGCGATGCTTATATGAAGTTCAAGAATTCTCGTCCGCAAATCTTTGTCCGCAAGTCTTCGTCCGCAAATGTTCGTCCGCAAATCTTGCGTCCGCAAGATTTTATCCGCAAAAGTTGAGGCGCAAAACCTCAAAGCTTTGTGCGCAATAATCACGTCCGGAAACACGCATCCGCAAAATCTTGTCCGCAAGTCTGGCCAACCCATCTCAACCAAGTCGAGGTACCTAGGTGTTGCGCAATCAGTGGTACCTTGGAAGTGGTAGTACGTCGGCAGTGGTAGTAGTACCTCAGTACCTTGGTGGTGGTACCAAGGTGGTAGTATCTTGGAAGTGGTACCTTGATGATGGTACACATGTCGCGCCCAGGTAGTGGTGAGGTGGATAGGCTAGATGGAGTAAGTGTACAAGCAGGTCACCAATCAAATCATCCTTGAAGGGGAGGAAACTTTATATACGCATCGCCTAGGGTGGAAGATTCATATACCCCTAAGTGCATACTTTATTTATTTTTCGTTAAGTTCACTGATTCTAGGGCCAAAACCATCAATAAATCGATTGGGCTTATTTCCAGCACTGCTTTAGTGCCACCAAAGGCCTTAGTTTTGAGGTTTTATGCAAGTGACACATCTGTGTAGGATAGCATGGAATTGGACATCGTTGAATGTTTTTTGAATCCTAACTCTAACTTAACATACTTTTTTCTCTGTTTGATAGCTCGAATCAAAGGTCGGAGTTTTGGCTACATTTTAGTGAATGAAACATGTTACAGTCGAACCTCTTTATAGTGATACCCCTGGGGACCGACCCCTAGGTGTCACTATATCCAGGTAAATTGACCAAGAAACATGATGGGTGTCACTATATCGAGCTTTCAACACATTTATTTCAAACAACAACAATAACCATCAACGATTAATAATAGACGAGAAAAAATCTGTGAGTTTCTTTTGCTTCTGGTTCTTTGCTCGATGTTGGTAGATGAATTCGTCCAAGGCGTCGCTATACTTGAGGATGTTGGGATCTCCAGAGTTCTTTTCTGTGAAGCGTCTCACAATGTCCATGGCTCTGGCTGTTTCAAGGCTTGAGATGATTGGCTCCTCAGGATGGACTTCTTCTTCATCCAACTCCATGCTTTCAGTGCCGGGTTGCTTGCTGTCTTGTTCCTTGGAATCCTCGACGATTTCTTCCAAAGTGAGAGCCCCAAATTTATGCGCCCGTTTGAAAATTATTATAAAGGAGTTTCTGGCGCCAATTTGAATTTTCCTTTTTGAACTGAATTTTTGTCTAAAATTTGCCAAAAAAATGGAGGGTTGTCACTAAATCGAGGGATTATTTCTTTGTCGGGACCGAGCTAGGGGTGTCACTATATCCAGGTGTCACTATATCGGGGTGTCACTGTATCGAGGTGTAGATTTCTTTAGTTTCTTTGTCGGCCAACCAAATCGGGCCCGGGGTGTCACTATATCAAGGGTGTCACTATATCGGGGTGTCACTATAAAGAGGTTCGACTGTAGTTTAAAAAAAAAGTAAAAAATATCAATCAAAGCGGTCAAAGAAATTTAAACACCCTGTGGTTATCGAACCTGTGATTTATTCAAATGATTTATTCATCAACATAATCATTCATAGGCTTCGAAATGATTCACCAGTAGCTAGATACCTCAATGTGACCATCAAACGCTCCTCTGCAGAAATCGTAAGCCTTTTTGAATCCGTGTCAGACTGAAATGAAATGTTTTAAGAAATTATGCGATGATAAAATCTCACCTAGAAGAACAAATTGCAAGCAATAAATTGAAGGCAGCTAGATCGATTCTCAAAAATTCTCTCTGCATCCATCTTTTTCTTTTGCTTCTTTGCCGATAAGGTGGGACTGAGACCTTCAATTTGCTCAAATGGCATCATAACCGAGATGTGAAATAATTACCTTCTGACTCCTCAGACAATCTTCGTTTTCTATTTCATGCCTCTCCACAATTTCGTAGTTGCACGCAGAACTTGAAATCATATTCAGGGCCGATCTGTGTGACTCTCAGACATCTATACTTGCATCCAAAAATTTCATCCCGTCATAGTGAACCCGTTTTTCCTGGAGCATTGCCACAGTTCCACTTGCCTTCTTGTCCTTTTGCGTCTTGTAGTACTTGCGAAGCTTCTTTTGAAGCACAGCGACGTCATCCTTGCCTGCGAAGGAAATAAAAAAAACGCTCGCTATGCCATGATAAATATCTACTTATTCCAAGCTCCTTCCTGATTTTTCCACAGACGGCTTCCTTCAGCACTTGCTTCTTGTGCTCCGCATGGCCCATATCCTAAAAATCGAATAGAGGAAGACGAAATCAATTAGCTTGCTTTCCAATTCTTCGTCTGCTTTGAGATCGCTGCCGCTAACATTCTTCCTTTTTTGACTAGCCACATTGTTTGAACGACGGCGGAGATTGCAAAATATCTGAAATTATATATGAATAGATCATGGACGCACAAAATATGTCCATAGCTAAATATTTATGGTAAAGAAGGGATAGGAAAATTAGGGATAAGAAAAAAATATATAAATAAGAAAAAACAAAAAAAAGAGGCCAGAACTTGCCGATAAATTGTCTAGAACACAACTCAATGGACAATTACCAGTTAAGGTGATTGTGGCATTTAAAAATCTTATTGTGAGCAGGGTGTGAGCGTGGGTGTGGGTGCGAGTGTGAGTGCGGGTGGGGGTGCGAGATTTTGGGTTATGTGAACGTAGCTTAAGTGTGCAGGCCAGCCCTTTCTTGACCGTAATTTGTATAATCTATCACGGAATAAGATGAAAACTTTTTTTTACCAGAGTCGCTAAAAGTACGGCCCGTGCACATGCTTGTGCAACTTAACTTTCTATTTGCCTTCGAGCTCCATCTCAAGACAGTATGGCTAGGTCTTTGTAATAAAACTGTCGGAGCACGTCAACTTCTATACAAGAGGCTGCCCAGCGAAAGTGATTATGAGTCGCATATTATTTACCATACTCATCTGCTGGATTTCATATTACTTATTTTCGGGTACCATCGACCATTGAGGTTCTCATCAAGGAAAGTCTCTTTTTGTGTGTTTTATCGATTAGTAATTCAGGTTCTGAACAACCGCTGGCTCTTATAGCTAAGCAGCAGATTATTATTAAAAGTCTTAAGCTAGAATCCATGCCGCGTAGTAACCATACCTGATAATACAGGCATAAGAGCAAAGAGTTGTTCAGGAACATAATTACTCAAAGATGAAATTCTCTTTTATTGTCTTTCACCGAACATTACTTCAAGTCCTAAACAACCGTTTGTCTTATGCCTGAATTATTTGGGTATGACTATGTAATAGTCAGGTACTAATCACTATAATAGTCACTCTGTAGAACTGTAAGGCGGGCAGAGAGCATAAAAATAAGAAAAAATCCTAAGTCGATCCAATCGATTTTTAGTGTCCTACAAAATGACTACTACAGAGACTACTACCTGACTATCACATAGCCATTAGAAATGAAAGCAGTCTCGTATACCGTACCGACTAAGTCGATTTTATTGACCCCACCGTAGTCCTAGGGTTAATAATATATCTTAATCTAAAAGGTTTTTTTTAATTTAGACATCTAGGGTTTGTATAGAGGAACTTGGTTGAAAAATTTACTTTCTCCAAGGAATTGGTGATCAATAAACTTTTCTTGTTTCTCTTTTGCTCTCTTTCGCAGCATTCTAAAATGGTGCATTTTGCCGTTTTCGGGGAGGAAAATTAATAGAGGGTATAAAATAATTAGTAGAAAATATACATCTAACTATAACTGTTCTAGTGCATTGCTTGAACACACCAGAAGTGTTAGAGCCATTGGAGATGTGGATGCTCTCAGGCATCTAGAGCTCACAGATGATTTATATCAAATTAGATCCAAAGACACCACAATTAAATGGCTAAATCAACAAAGGTTTGAGGCGAAATCAAATATTTTGGTGGATCACACTTGGTTGGTACAGTTAGTAGAGGTGAGGAAACTGTTAGTGAGAGGTTGTTAGCGACATCTCGTCACTTATCAGCAGTAAAATTGGATAAACAAGTTGATCAGGTAAAACTTGGAAGTTTAATTCTACACGTAATGCCTTGGCCACAATGGGGTGCGAGGTCGAGGTGAGTAGGTAGCGAGGTAACTCAGCCAGACTTTGTCGTTTTACTGATCTGAAACTGATCTTTTTAAGGTCCGCTGCTGAATAAAATAAACTTTTCCATTATCGCATATTTTAAATAAAATGTTAGAAATGGACCTCGCATCTCCATTGTGGCCAAGGCATGAACAGTTGACTTTTTAATTCAAAAATATTTGCAAACTTTGTTTTGCAGGTGATAAAAGAGCATTTACCATCTGATTTCTGGCGCTGCCTGGCAGACAGAAACTGTGTGTTCACACTTTTTTTAATGTCCATTCAGGTTTTATTGTTGATAATGGGCGTTGGTCTGGCCTATTTCTACATTAAAGTGAGTTTATTTTATATTTTGGTCCAAGTAAATATTTTTTTGATAATTATGTCCACAATTCAGCAATGGTTGCATCAATGTCAACAAACCAAGCTATATTCCTCAGCCATGCCTGTCAAATACAACTTCTCTGGACTGAAAAATGATTTAAAAGATACAAGCACGGAGGATAAACAAGAGCCAAATAAACAAAAGCCAAACTTAACTTCAAATTGACCAAAAATCAACATGTTTCCAAATATATGGACTCTTTCTTTTGGTCGTTATTTTCGATAGCATTTTTTTGTTAAAATTATATAGGAGTTTATGTTCTGAAATATTCAGCTTGAACGATCATGCAACTTTGCAAAATTTGCAAAATACTACAAATAATAATACATGGTGGCGCAAATTTTTGTTAATTTTAAAATTGTTCAAAACAAAAATTTTATTGATTTGTTGCTGGGATCTTTTTATTAGGTAGTGGTTGAAGGGTTGTGGTTGAAGGTGGTTGTAGTGGTTAAATCGAGCTTCGACTGTAGAATGTTTAACTTACCCCCTAGTCGCGATCCATGGTCGAGGCCGAGTTTGACTTTTTCACCTCCTTTTGTGATCAGAGATGATTTATTTTAACACTTTTACACGCTTTTTAAAACTAAACAACAGGTTAGAATCTAAGCTACAGTTAAAACTCGATTTAACGAATTTCTTCGCTTTCTTAAAGGGAGGATATATTTTTTTCGTGATGGAGTCAAACACCATGTGTTCTAAGGCTAAAAATTATCAATTTATTGAATGGAATCATTTCTAGGATCGATTTGATGTCATTAACAGCCTTAATTATACGATTTCATGCATATCACCTCTAAAATAAATAATTCTCACCTAGGTTTGGGCTCTAACTTAGCTCGAGTAGCCGTGCATCTCTGTGCTTGAGTCTTTATTGTGCTCCCAAGAGCCTTAGGGTGATTTCGACACCAAGCTCGGACGAAAAATAAAATAATAAATGAAATGTGCGGCCAGAAAGATTTGAACCAGCTACCTTCAAATCTGTTTGAATAAAAACGATTTCCATGCGGGACCAGATACGTACAAGAGATTTACCCTCCCTTTAAGTTTTTGAAATTTTCGTTAAATCGAGTTTTCGCGAGTTATAATCAGATTCAACAAATACCTCGAAATGTACCTTACAAGACGCAGCTCAAAAATCGATATCTTTCATCTCCTGACGGTGTTCGAAAAACTGACGCTAGTGTCATATACTCCCCCTCCCCTAATAATTTTTCAGGTACCCCAAAAACTATTAGGTTGTAACATAAGTTCCAGCGTTTTTATTGACGGTATCTCCTGACACGAATGATTGCTGGCCTTGTGCCATGTTATTTACCAAAATGAAGCCCTGTATTTGCTCTTTCATACGCGCTATAATTTACCCTTGTGTGCTTTAATTTTTAATCAGTTATAGGCAATTGAAATGGATTGTCAAGTTGACAAAAAATCACATTTTCGACACCTTCTTCTTTTTGCTTTCAATCGAGGCCAAAAAGCTGCACAAGCTGCTCGGGACATTTGCGCTGTGTACGGAGAGGCTGCTATTGGCGAAAGCACTGCCCGTGAATGGTTTGCCAAATTCAAAAAGGGCATCTTTGACCTTGAAGACGCTTCCCGCTCCGGCCGTCCAGTCGAGTTTGATGAGGACCGTCTGGAGTCTCTTTTGAAGGAGGATGGCCGTCAAACAACTCGGGAATTGGCTGAGAAGATGGACAGCAATGCAATGACCATTTCCCGTCACCTTGCGGCTATGGGAAAAGTGCAAAGGCTTGGAGCTTGGGTCCCCACGAGCTTACGGAAAAGCAAAAGGAAAAGAGACTTACTGCCGCTGCTCAGCACCTTGCTCGTCACCAAGGAACACATGGCCAAAAAAGCTCTCTTGAGCTCGGATGGAAGTGTTACTGCACCCGCCATACTCTCCCGATCTGGCCCCTAGTGACTACTATCTTTCCTCTGCCTTTCCAATGATTTGCGTGGAGTTACGTTTGAAAATAATGAGAACTCGAAGATTGGCTTCAAGATTGGTTCGACTCTCGACCTGGTGACTTTTGGCGGAAGGGAATCGACAAATTGCCGGAAAAATGGAAGGAAGTGGTAAATAACGATGGAGACTACATTACTGAATGATATGCAACTGTTGATGTATGTTTCTTTTATGAAACACCAATAAAATTTTGAAATTCCAAAAAACGCTGGGAACTTATGTTACAACCTAATATATTTTTTTTGAAAAAAATTATTACGTGTTGTCCCTGAGCCTAAGACCCAAAGCCTAAGCCTGAGGGCTAAGCCTAATTCCTAAGCCTAAAATTATTGGTTGTGTGTTTATATATTACAGTAGCGCCGAAAAACTGATCTAAGTTCTCGAAAGCCTTATCCACTGATCAATTTTTGAGAGAATGGTTCAAATAGCAGTCAATTTTTGCTTCAGTGGGTAACACTACGTGTACGCAGAGCAAGTCAAAGTCAAAGTCGCGGTTAAAGTCAAGGTGAAAGTCAAAGTCAAAGTCATGGGGTGTGTACGCACAAGAAGTCAAAGTCAAGGTCATCAATCAAAAACAATATACTCATCCACAGAATTCTAACGGAAACTTTATTAGACACCAACGGAGAGCAAATCAAATCATTTCATTCTGCCAACCATCAGTCGAATCAGTCGAATCGACCATGATTTTTGAAAATAGAAGAGATAAGCCCGATTTGTGAATAAAAACGCCTTTACTGCAACCATGAATGTATGTAGCAGCACAATGCACCACTGATCAGTAAAGAAGATCAAAAAGAAGACACAAAAAATTCGAAAAAAACTTTGACTTTGACTTTCTGTTTCAAACTTTTTTGAAACGCCAGTCAGAGTCAAGGGCAAAGTCAAAGTCATGCGTACACAGCCAAAAGTCAAAGTCAAGGTCAAAGGCAAAGTCAAAGTTGACTTGCAGGTTGACTTGCAAGTCAACTTTCTGTGCATACACACAAAAAACTTTGACTTTGACCTTGACTTTGACTTGCTCTGCGTACACGAGGCATAAATAAGGTGGATCGCGCAAAGATCCAACTCATGCTCAGCAATCTTGGTAATCGCTACAGCCTTCTCTCAATGTGGTATTTGTTCCAATCCTAAATATCTCAGTCTTGCTCGAAATGGTAAGGCATAATATGGCGAATTCCAAATTTGAGAAAGGACGGCAAATTTTGGAAAAAGGCACTTTCCAGAAAAAGACGTTTTCGAAAAAAGACGGCATTTTTCAGCTTTGGCCATGAATTCTCAGACGATTTCGTGTATATTCGCTAAATCCAATGTCGACTTTTCAAACAGGGACCGACCAAAAAGTTTCGTTAAATCGAGTTTTTCGTTAAATAGAGTTTCGTTAAATCGAGTTTTGACTGTATCTTGAACACCAAACAAGTTATAACTATAGTTTAGTACAAGGGTATAAAATAGTAAAAAGGTTGGCTGTCGGCCTATGTCGTGGTTGGGGTACATCGGCAGCAACAACGATGAATCTCGAACTTTTTTTACTACAACCAACTCTCTCTGTCTAACGTGCACTCTTTAGAACGATCTTAAGTTTAACATAGAGTTGTGAAATGGGAAATTTCCCGGAAAAGTTGTTTAAATTTTCCGTCAGTAGGTATTTTGGAAGAATAGAAATTTGATTTTATAAAGCCATTCAGACTTGTTTGCGTGCCTAGTTGGTTGTGTGCTTGCTTTTTCTTATTACCTAGGGTTAGGAGGACACTAAATTGAAGAACTACTGCATTGGTTTTTCACATCTTTTCAACGAGGGTTGTGGAATAGGGGGTCCACAACATCGGGGGTCTACGATATCGAGGTTAAATTCCAGAGTTAACTTACAGTCACAGTTAACTGAGCAGCTGGCCAGGAGGGGGGATGAGTGGTCTTTAGCCCCGCCCGCCAGATTTTTTGAAAAACATTTTTAATTAAAACACCATAGAACTCAATGACCTTAGAGAGGCTTAACCCCCTCCCGTCAAAAAACTGGCATACCTTTTAAATTTACCGATTTCAGTAAGTATATGGGTTCTGGTGGGTTATCGATAACTTTCGGTAATTATCGGTTTGGTGGTTGTATTATTTTGGTGTAATAAGGTTCTTTGTTGAATTTGGATTAGATATTGATCAAAGAACGAGAAGTGTTTAGTAAATGTTGACTATATTTCTATTTTCTCTACTTTTCCGGAAATTTTCAATATTTCCATGAAATTTTTCAATTCCTAATTTTTCGGAAAATTTCACAACTCTAGAAATTACGGTGAATTTATCGAAAGGTGAATTCATCGACAGGTGAATTCATTGACACGTGAATTCATCGACATGTCAACTCATCGAAAGGTGAATTCATCGACAGGTGAATTCATTGACACGTGAATTCATCGACATTTTAGCGTTTTGCTTAGAGTTTGAGTAGTTTTTTTTTTCAAGCTGTTTTTTCGAGTTGTTCGTTATGTTCTTTCGAGATTAAGTTTTCGAGAGTCCCATTATTTTTGTGTCTAAAAATTCACTGGTCGACTCTCTCATTCTTCTATTCTTTCATTCATTCATTTAATTTTCGTTCAGTCTTTCTCTTCTATGCTACGCTCCAAATGCTCATGAAGGGTGACCCGCGTAATGGATTTCTTTTGTCAATTTTTCGTGAAAAGGTAAGGAGTGGATGTTTCTTTTGTGATTCAGCAATTTATTTGTTGCTTTCAGTGATCAGTCTTGGGCACGCCTGGATTTTATCAACCGCCACATCCACCATCAACCGGTTGATTGATTTCCGGTTAATCAACCGGTTGAGAAAGGTGATCAACCGGTGGCCCACAGGCGAATAAACCAGTTGATAACGCCGGTTGATTGGCCAAGACTGTCAGTGATTCTTGCTCCCATTAAGTATCAGTGATTCTGCTCGAATGCTCATGAAAAATGACGCGTGTGGTCGATTTCTTTCGTGGACCTTTCGTGAAAAGGTATGGAATCAATGTATCCTTTGTGATTAAGTAGTGTATTGATTGATTCTTGCTCTCTTCAAGTATCAGTGGTTGAGCTCAAATTTGCAAGAAGGATGACCTACATGGTGGTATTCTTCGGCGTGCGTCACTGTGGCTGAAATCGTCTTATAACAAGTCTGTCTTATCAAATTTTTTGGCATGTATTATTGCTTGGCTCCATTGGTATTGTTAGTTCTATTTGCAATAACTTATTTTCTTATCATGTTTTCTGTTTGCCCTTGAAACTACGTGTTACCACAAGTTAAAAACTATGTGTTTGAAACTATGTGTAATCGGACCGATTTTCGGTGAATTTGCCAAAACCGCGAATCGTGTTGCGGAAAACCGGAAAACCCAAAAACCGAGTTTAGCAAAATACAGTTTATTCACGACAAAATACAAAGTTAGTGTTGTATAGTGTGATTTGTATCACTTGTTGTCTCGCAGTGATATGTTATTGTGTTAGTATATAAGATCTGAACGTCTGTGTTCAGGATCAGTTTGTGTCCGGATAAAGCTATTGGTTTGTTTCAAAAGTTTGCGGTTGGTTATTCACGCTTCGCAAGGTTTCTGAATGGGTTTCATAAGTCTTCAATCATAAATGTCATTTAAAATTGACAGATGGGTTTCGGAATCAAAATTTAATTTGTAAAATCAGAAGAAATTATTTTGGTGGGTTTCATAATTAATGTTCGAACAACAAAGTTGTAATTTGAAAACCCACTAAAGATTTTTGTTCTTATTTTTCAAATAAAATTTTGATTTCGAAACTCATTTGTCAATTTTTAATGACATTTATTATTAAAGACTTATGAAACCCATGCAAAAACCTTGCGAGTTGTGTATAACCAACCGCAAACTTATGGACCAACCCAATATTAAGAAATCGTGTGCTCTCGTCTCTCTCTAAGCTATTCCCAAGGATAGAATAGTGGCGTACTCGCAATGGATGTGGACCAATTTCAACAATTTAATGCGGTGTAGCAGCAACAGCAAGCAGCGATGGCTCAGCAGCAAGCAGCTATAACTCAAATGATGGTTCTCTTCCAACATCAGCAGCAGAATGGTGGTCTTGGTGATAATACTCAGCAAGTGCCTGCCGTGGTCTCAACTCTGCCTCAATTGCCAGATATGGAAATTTTCTCAGCTGACTACAGTGATCCGAGCAAGTTTGAGGATTGGATGGACCGCTTCAAGCTTACTCTCGACTGCACAGCTCCGAATATGGTGGATGCCTGCAAGGTGAAGCCCCTCATAACCAAGCTTTCGTTCGTTCCTTCTCAGAATACAGAAAAAGCTGCCTGCCAAGAAATGTGGTAGACTTCAATCTGGATGAAACGGTCAAAAGCCTTTCAAAGCTTTTTGGTCGCTCTCGCTTTTTGGTGGTGGATCGCTACGAGTACGAGTCCTACTTTTCAATCAATCATGTGGGTCAGAAGAAAGCTGCCCCAAGTCAAGCCTGCTTTCGGTGTGGCAGAATGCACTGGTTGGATGAATGCGGTGCCAAAGCAATGGAGTGTCATCGATGCAATGTGGTGGGTCATCTCAGAAGCCAGTGTGCCAGTTTCAAGAAGTTCCAGCAGTTGAAGCAAAAGAAACAAATCAATGTGGTGGTAGCGCCGTCTGTGATGATCAATGCAGTGAGTTCAGAAAGCCAGCTTCTCAAAAAGAATGTGGAAGTAAATGGCAAGCCGGTCAGTTTCGTATTGGATACTAGGTCTCAGCTGAATGTCATCAGTGAGGAAGTCTACAAGTCAATAGGCTGTATGAAGGTCAAAGAAAGTACTGCGGTCGCCAAGCTTTGTGATGGTTCTTTCTTGAAGTTCCTCGGTGAAGGCGTCGCTTTCATGTCAGCAAATGGTCTTTCTAGCAGTCAGTCTTTCTTTGTGGCTAAGAAATATGCGCTCAATCTCTTGGGGCTTTCTGCTCTGAAAGCGCTGGGGTTTCTCAGTGTGCCACTGATGCAGTCTTCAGTCAATACAGTGGTGGTTTCAATCAGTGAAGAGGATGCTCAGTCTGAAGGGTTCTGGAACAATGATGGTTATGTGGTCATCGGTGCTCAGTAAGTCAGCAAGGGAAAATTTGGTCGGGAACTTGCCGAAGTATCAGCAGCCTTTCAATATCGTTTGATGAGCTTGTCAGTTCCGTCCAAGATGATGCAGTTCTCAGTCAAGCGACCAAACGAATGGCTGGCCAAAATCGGCACAGTCTGGAGAGTGCAGTGAATTATACAGCCGGCGTCAGCATCTTTTAGTGGTCCATAGCTGTTTCGTGCTCAACAAGCGTGTGGTTGTGCCGGCTAGCAATCGTCATCAAGTGCTGAAGATGCTCCATGAAGGTCATCTAGGGATCAGTCGGATGAAAAGGTTGGCAAGATCTCAATTCTTTTGGCTGAAGATGAAAGAAGAAATCAAACTCTCAGTCGCAGTCTGCAGTGAGTGTAAAATGCTCCTTCCTCTGCTTTGTTGTTCCCCTGCTTTGCTCAGAAATGATCCTTCCTCTGCTCTGGACGATAGTCTCCTGCTGAAAGCTTCTTTGGTCGAAAGATGATAGGCCATCTGCTTTCTCTCGTCTGCCGCTTATGGATAAGTATCTGGATGTGGGGTTCAGGGCATGCAGTCGTCCAAAACCAGTATTCCCAGTGCAAGAGGCAGCTCAAGATGAAGCTCTGGTGGATCAGCTCAAAAATGTTCTGCTGGTTCAGCCTTCTCCCGTGTCTACTGCTCGTTCTCTTCTGATTGTGCAAGGGCCTGTGGTGGAACCAGTGTTTCCTCAAACAGTTCGTCGCTCAGCAAGGGTCCGGAAGCTGCTGCAGCCAAATGGAAATAAGAGCTACAAGAAAGAGCCTCCTAATAAATGAAATCTCTGTCCACCCAACCATTTGTACGGCGGAAGGTGTTCTATAGTGTGATTTGTATCACTTGTTGTCTCGCAGTGATATGTTATTGTGTTAGTATATAAGGTCTGAACGTCTGCGTTTGGGATTAGTTTGTGTCCAAAAAAAGCTATTAAGAAGTCGTGTGGCCCTCTCTAAGCTATTCCCAAGGATTCAACAGTTAGTTGTACTCAAGTGGTAGTACTCAGGGAGTGGTGCCCAGGTGGGGATACTCAGGTGGTGGTACCACATTAATAGCGCCCAGACGATGGCGCTGGGCAGTAGTAGCGAGGAGGTTGCGCGCAAGGTGGGTACTTTGGTAAAGGTACCCTGTGGCGGGATACTTATTAGGGGGTTTTTCGGGGGTATTAGCCAGATGATATTAGTAGGCCAGGATTCATTAGTAGTTAATAGAAAACATGCAGGTGAAAAATTAAATGAAAAAGTAAAAAAGTTTGCAAAATCCAAAAATAATAAGATCTCTATCAAGACAAAACCAAAAACCACGACTTAAAACAAAACGCCACAATGTCGATGAATTCACCAAATGCCAGTTTAATACGCAAAAAGCCGATCGTAACTCCTATTTCTTCTAGACCAGTTTTTCGTGTTGAGTATCTCTATCGCAGTGGTTTTGGCAGGAATGACAGTCGATCCGCGGAAAAATTTATTTTAGAAGCTGACTAGAATTTCAAAAAAAATTCATATAAAAATTTCTAGCTCTATGATTTCATCAAGACTTACAAGATTTTATAATCTTATTTTGTCGAGGAGGAAGTGCGCTTTCTAACGCTTATTTAATTTTCAGTTTTTTTTGTTTAAAGATGACAGATAAAATGCATCCCGTAATGACATGTCATTTTAGGCCACAAAACTTTTGTGGAAAAATGCCTTTAAAGGGCCATGCCGTCTCCTACAACGGTTGTCCCCAGCCGATTCAAATTTTTCGGTTTCTATCAAAACTATACCTAACTAACTATACCGAGACAAAAATTATTTAAATTCAAAATTTTTCAAATTTCAAATAATTTTTGTCTCGAGCGGAATTGAACATTTGACAGTGATTGTGATAATCAATTGACAGTTTTTTATGTAAATCGACCATGCTGAACTCGAATCGAGTGTCAGAATTTCAGATTTATGTAGCAAAATTGAAGTTTCAGGTCAAGATGCCTATTGGCAGTGTTTTCAAAAGTCATAGGCATAGTTTCAAAGTCATAGTCATAGGCATAATTTCAAAGTCATAGGCATAGTTTGACTAGAATTTTGACTGTAACTATGCCTATGACTTTCAAATTATGCCTATGACTATGACTTTGAAACTATGCCTATGACTTTTGAAAACACTGCTATTGGGATATACTTTTGAACCTTTGCTAAACACTCGAAAAGCTTGATTGCAGGCTACTTTAAAGCACTGTTTGGTGCAGTTTTTCTTGCTCTGTCAAACAGTATTAACCATAAACTTAAAGACGGCGTTTCCACATTTATTTGTACATATTTTTGTATGAACAACGTTTTTGAAAAAAAACACAATGGTTTCTGTGAGCCAAAAAATTATCATATGATTGTCATAAATACCTCCACAATATGTCATTTGAAAGCTCGCAATCTGCGCTTTCTTTTGCACATGAAATATAAAAAATATATTAAAACAGTGGCATTCTTTACCTCTTTGAAGTGGCATAGTCAAAAGTCGTGACATTGATGGTTCACAAAGTCCGCTGACCACCGTAGAGTTACTTTTTTCAATTTTTTTTCACCATCGTGCTCAGCGTGAAATTCTGCACAAGGACATACCATCAGGACGTACAGCCGTTCCCGTGTTAAAGAGTCAAAAATAAATAAAAATAAATATTATTTTGACAACTGGGACCTAAGGTTTTTGTTGCTTAGCTCTAGTCAAAAAAAAACAAAACAGTTTTGAAACAAGTATTTGGCTTGGCCTTCCAGGGCAAAAAGTCTAATTTTTTGTCAAAAAAAAATTCAAAAAGTCTCGACTGCTACCTAAAAAACATGTTTTAAGCATGTATTGGCTGGAACGTTCAAAAATGAGGCTTTTGTGCGTTTTTTTTTTCTTTTTAAGCTAGTGGTATAATAATGGTATAATTCCATATTTTAGCAGAAAAAAACCATGAGCAAACAAGAAAAACCCCAATATTCGTTAAATCGAGAGTGACTCTATTAGTAGGGATCCGAAAGAATGTTCGTTAAATCAAGAGTTTCGTTAAATCGAAGGTAAGCTTCACCTTATTTCAGATTTAACCAACCAAATCAGGCTAGGATGTTCGTTAAATCGAGAGTTTCGTTATATCGAGGGTTTGTTAAATCAAGAGTTGACAGTATGTCAAACTCGTGCTGGATATTTTTGTAAAAATTTTTCCAAACATCGAGTGCTTTTATTGGACGTCTTTTTTCCTCGAGCAATTTTTATGTAAACACACGTCTTTTTATGAATAAATATCCGAATTTTTAGCCTCTTCAATTCTTCTTCAATTCTTAAGCCTTTATCATGAAGCCGGAGCGGTTGCGCTATAGAATCTCCCGCAGCGTGATTGGATGGAAAAGATAACCTCATATTCGTGTTTCTCGACTTCGATTTCATGATAAATCCGGCTGCTTTTAAATTGTGAGCAAAAATTTTTTTTGTATCACATGGAGGGTTTTATGGTTTTCTAGTCAAAATTCGAAAAATTTAAATTGGCACCTTTTGAATTTCAAAGGGAAAAAGGTGGCACTTATTGGGTTCGGGGGCAGGTTGTTGACCCATTTAAGAATAGTATTTAGACGTCTTCTAAGTAACTTTTATATGCTAAAGACGATAGAAAGGTTTTTTTCTGACATTATTTCACATAAAAATAATTGTTTTTGAAAAAACAATATTCGGGCCAAAATTTTACTTTTTGCCTTGGTCTCCCCAGGCAATTCAACCTGAAAAGGTACCTGGATAACCCTAAAAGAAGGAATTTGAACATAGTTTTGTTTTGCTATGTCGTCCACACTCAAACGGGCAGCCCGATTGTAGAAAATTCAATTTTGAAATATTTCCAATCAAGACAAAGCGCTTGTCTTTGTGTCGTTAAAGCTGGATTTTAAAATGAGATTAAAATTTTTGTCACGTAAACACTCGGAATAATTACTTTGAGTAGGAGAGAATTACCAGACTGATGATTTCGGTAACTTAAATTAGATAACTTCATTGACCCACAATGAACCCATTAACGCAGCTACAATTCATCTTTATAATTGTTGATACCAATATTTTCAAATTTGACCCTCTTTTGCCGGTTGGCCAAATTTTAGCCAGTTCGGAAATTCATCCAAAATACGACTAATTGCTCACGTTCAGACACAATTTTTTTAGAGATAGAAAAAGTTGGGAGACATTTCAGTAATAAAAAGACTAAACAGAAGACAAACAGAAATTACTAAAAATTCAATCAAAAGTTGCACTTTTGACCCTTTTCGATTACACGATTTGACGCTACTGTCACCTTCCAGATACTAATGCATTTTTACTTTCAAGTGTATAAATATTAAAGTTACATCTTAGAAGCAATTATAATCATGGCTATATTTTGGCCAAGCGGCCCAAAGTGGTATTTAAAAAAAAACTATGTAAACCATTTATTCATCCCTTTATCGCTTTTTATTTACTCTTTTAAGTGAGCTTTTGTTCTGTTTACCATGTTCTATTTTTTCAAACAAAAATGAATACAAAAATTAATTTAAAGGGAGGATGCATGTTGCGTAGGAATTTTGACCATTGTTGTTTCTTTTTTTATCATTTTTTACAACGATGGCCCGTCTGTTAATACATCCCTTGGCCAAATTTTTAGGCAGAATCTGAAAACGTAATCAGGATTTATGTGTTTCCTGCAAAATAACCCGATTTTCAACCCGAACCTGGGTATATGATGCAGTTAATTCACCCAAAAAACCTTATTCAATGGGTATTTGAACTAGTTGGGCCGTGCAAGCATGTTACCCTAATTCAAATTACCACTCGTAATGTAGCTGAGTGGTAATTTCTGTGATGACTGTCTAAGAAAAGCGGGTCGAAAAAATCGTGCCAAGAACATGATTTTGAATCTTAAGAAAGTCTGTGTGAATATTTAGTCAGTTTCTGGTTTTCTTGGATTTTTTTTTGAAAACATTTTAAAGAGAAAATGCAAGACGTGCAAAAGGGTGAAACAGCGCTTCACATTGAATTTTTATTTTTATGAAAATTCGGCAATATCTTTTATTGTTATCTAAAATTGTTAACTTGGGAAGGATAATATTGCCGAATATGACCGACTATTTTTGCACCAATTTGAATTGCACCAATCTTCTCCTCCCCTTTCACTTGCCGTATTTTCTCTAATAAGCGCGCCGGCGCGCTTATTTTTCGAACCCCCAAAAATCTCAAAAATTTCGAGTCAATCTCGAAAATTCCGGGTGCTCAACCAAAATCTAAAGAGTGTAATCGGTAGAGCTCGTAGGAGTTAAGAAAATGCATTGAACAGCTTCGCAGAAAAATTTCTCTGAGCTGAGATATAGGCCCTCAAAGTAGGGGGTGCGCGCTTATTAGAGGAAACACGGTATATTTTCTTTTAACAGGTGACAAATAAGTTCCCGCACACTCTACAAACTCTTTTTTGTTATCTTTTTTAAATCAATTTTCTAACGCATAATATACCATTTTGTAGCCCTGAATATCCTCTTTCAAATGGCATATTGCCTTTAGCTTGATTATTGTGGATAAGTCACCATTTGGGTCCAAACACTTGTCTGGTCATTTTAAGAAGGTTACCAGCGTTTTCATTTCTTTAACTGGTCAATTTTTTTATTGAATTTTGAGCATCACGACAAAATTTCATCACCATGTTGTAGCGCAGCTCAAGAGCTACAAAACCCATGTTACGGAATGATTTTTGATAATTTGAATGTTGAGATATGGCCTTTTGAAAAAAACTAATTTCTTGAAAAATGACCAAAATTCGAAAAATTGGCAAAAACTTGCATATCGGTTATTTTTCAAGAAATTGATTTTTTTTCAAAAGTTTAAAGTAATGAAAACGCTGGTAACCTTCTTAAAATGACCAGACAAGTGTTTGGACCAAATGGTGACTTATCCACAATAATCAAGCTAAAGGCAATATGCCATTTAGTAGATACGGTAAGGAATTTTGACTAAAACTCTCATTAGTGTACAGCTCGCAAAATTAAATTAAATTGAAATTCTCACTTCTACACTTCTCATTAGTGTACACCTGAGCCGGTCCCCTGGGTGTACACTAATGAGAGAGTCGACTGTATATTGAAAAGGAGACATGTACGAGAGGCCGGCAAAAGAGGGTTACATTTTTGAAAACTTGTGTTTTTATTTTGCTGTGTAATTAGGAAAGTTGTTAAAATAGCAGGCATCTCCATTATTATTTTTTTCTCATAGACCTTATTCTCTCTCTGTTATTCGCATCAACCCGTCTATTTTCCTGCCCCTCTCGTAGGGGACCCGTCTATTACAGAGAACCCATCTATCTGCTCGTAACATTTCTCAGAAATACCAGTTGTTATACGTCTTGGCTTTTTGGTCAATAAAATTCTTAACAAATCCTTTTTGGTTTTAGAGAAATAGTTAGAGATCATTTGTAATGAGCTACAGTACCAATTTTCCGCATAATCGAAAACGGTATCTTCTTGTTTTTTTTTCCAAAATATTTATCATATATTTCTATTTTATTTAGAACTATCTACGTGGGTGGATTTGGCGAAGAAGTGAACGAAAAGATCCTTTCTACTGCATTCATTCCGTTTGGTGAGATTGTCGGCGTTTCTATCCCTCTGGACAATGAAACTGGAAAGCATCGTGCATTTGGGTTGGTTTATTTTTTCTTCCTCTAATTTCTCTAATCGATTTAGATTTGTGGAATTTGAGTTACCAGAAGATGCAGCGGCAGCCATTGATAACATGAACGATTCGGAGATTTTTGGTAAGACTATTCGTGTCAACTTTGCTCGACCACCAAAGGTTAATGAAAGAAGCCAGCGGCCTGTGTGGGCGGATGATGAATGGCTGAAGGTACACTTTAATTAGTAGAAGACACATCCAGCTTGTGTTTCAGCAATACGGTCATGGGAGTGGCCAAGGGGATCCGCCGAACACAACTTCTAATGGTGGTGCGACTGCTGCGGAGGGGGATGCCGAGGAAAAGGTCGAAAGTACTGCTCAGAAGCTACCGCGAGTTTACTTGGGTATTAAAGTTGGCATTAGGTGATTACTTTTAGAATTGACTTAAAATATGTCAATGGCTTTCTAACTTGCGCTGTATTTTTAGATATGTCGGAAGAGTGGTGATTGAGCTACGCTCTGATGTTGTTCCAAGGACGGCAGAAAACTTTCGCGCACTGTGTACCGGAGAGAAAGGCTATGGCTACGAAGGCTCCAAGTTTCACCGTATCATACCGAAATTCATGCTGCAAGGTAGTCTTTTATTCATAGTTTGAAGATAATCCTGACGTACTTCTTGTTTTCAGGTGGTGACTTTACACAGGGGGACGGAACTGGCGGTAAATCAATTTATGGATTGAAATTCGACGATGAAAATTTCAAGGTTGGTTTTGATATTTAGATCTTGCGGCCGTGTTTGGTTGTTTCATCAACTGATTTTTAGCTCAAACATGTCATGCCTGGCACAGTCTCCATGGCTAATTGTGGACCAAATACGGTTTGATTTGATATTTTGTTTTCTATCCATAAGTCTGATTTAGAACGGCTCTCAGTTCTTTATTTGCACAGAAAAGACAGAATGGTTGGACAATAAACACGTCGTCTTCGGACATGTCGTTGAAGGGATGAATATTGTGAGGCAGGTGGAGCAGCAAGGCAGTTCTTCTGGCAAACCAAGCATGCAGGTACTGTATCATGCGCTATATTATCATTTCTTTTTAAAATACCTTGTGTCGTTCAATAATTTAATCAACACGCATTATTCAGGTGATTATTGTGGAATGCGGTGAAGTGAAGTGACAGCGCGCTAATAAGATTCTTCACTCTTCATTGTTACCTCACCTTGTTTTGTTGTGAATGCCGTTTGCAATTATTCGGAATAAATTTTTGTGCGAAGATGTTTGATTTTGTTGAGGTAAATTTAAGACCTATGGTAAATTTTAGATGAACTGGGTTGTAGTCATTTATGACTTTATCGTTAAATGACCATGAGACTTGATGAGCACAGCAATTTGCAGGATTCAAACTCTAATTTGGTCCACAATCTTTTTGAATCAGTTTTTTGTGTGCATTGAAAACTTGAATTCCATGTATGAGTAAATTTTCAACAAAGACTCAACTAAGTAGTTATGGTGCAGTGAAAGTTAATTGAGTCGCCCGATCTGGTAATATCGAGTAACGTTGGGCTCGACTAGTAAATGGTTTTATATTTAAAAAAAGATTTACAAGCAAACAAAAAACAGCACGACAACATTATTGACAAAATCAGAGTGGTCCCGCACGAATTCTGAATTTCCGAATTTCTGCTTCTAAATTTCTGCTTATCGGCTCTAGGTAAATTGCCCCTCAGGTAAATTGCCCCTCAGGTAAATCGCCCCTCGGTAAATTCCCCCTCTAAATTAGGCTTGAGAGAATTTTTGGCGCTACTTGGATATACCCCCTTCCCCCAAATCAACTTTTTTCAAAGTGTTGCCAAACACCCTATATCGACCTAAAATGGCCTCAGAAGTTCAAAAAAAGATCTCAACCCCGAGCAACCAAGCCCCTGCGCCACCTTCGGGGCGCAGGGGGCTTGGTTGGTTAGAGATGCGCGCACTCACTTACCTTAGACATAATTCCGAGCAAGACTCTTGAACAAAAATGCATTTAGAGACTATTTTTGCCCAGCTCCAGTGACCAAAACATGATAAAACAGGTAAAAAGTCAAAATTTAAAAGTGTCCAAAACTCGATTTTTTTTCGACCAGAACTTAAAAATAATGTCTTTTTGAACTTCTGAGGCCATTTCAGGTCGATATAAGGTGTTTGGAAATACTTTTAAAAAAAGTTTATCTGGGGGGTTAAACCAAGTAGGGTCGAATATTTTTATTCATAAATATTTTTCGAGTCCAGTTGCCAGATCTCAGTGTTTCAATGGAGGCGGTGAATTCCACCGCGGTGAAACCCCCGTCTTGGATTCCACCTCCAAAATTTTGAGGCTACGGGTTCAAATCCTAGTGATAGCAGACTTTACGTAGTAAGAGTCATAAACTGGTATTTACGAGACCACTCAATCTCAGGTTGAGTAAGGCAAACTACCTGGTACCTTTTTCTAAACGGGTATCCACATCCAGAATCCGAAATTTTGGATTTGGCAAAAAGTAGCTAAAATCATTGTACCCTGTGCAGAACCGTGTCTTGAACACGGTTCGATAGTGCTAAAAAGCGATTTGACTTGCGGAAACCCCAGTTCTTGAGTAGTTTCCTATCCCTTAGGGTATCTACGTGGCACAGCCCCCCAAAATTCAAAATCATAATTACTTTAAAATAAACAAAACGCCAAGAAATTCAAAAGAGCTTTTTTTGTCGCTATAGCCTTTTTACGTGTTTTTTGAAGACATGGATATGTTTTCTTGACTTCTTTTCAAAATTAGAACCAATTTTAGCAAATGTTTATAGACATTGCCATCAATTTCTACATCAAAATCAAAACAACATTTCTTACATAAAATTTTCCAATAATTTTCTGTAAGATATTCTGTCTACTTCCCAATGATGAAAACCTTCGGTCATCTCTATTCACCATCCAACGTGGTGACTTATAATATCCGTTTACATATTTGTGGAAAATAAGAGCGTTAAGAAAAAAGCAAATTTATTCGTAACGTGTAACAACAGAAGAAGAGGAGCACTTAAAAGGCAGAATTTAGTCAAATAAGATGAATCCGATATCCTCTTCCTCACTTGTTTCCGTGGGCGCTTGTTTCTTCTTCTCTTCCTTGGCAGGAGCGGCAGCGACTTCAGGCTTGGAACCATCACCGGCGAAAGCAGCATTAGGCGCAGTTGCAACACCATATCCAATGTTAGAGATCAAATCCTGAAAATTTGGAACATAATTTAACTGCAAAAATATTGGAGAGCCACCTTGACATCAACTCCGTTGAGAGTTTTTGCACATAGACCAGGCCAAAACGGCTCGACAGTGGCATCAGCAGCCGTGAGGATCATCTGAATCTTGCCTCCGGTAATGGCGACACCATCATCTTGAAGAGCGAGAGCTGCAGTCGTCCTATTCCTCAGCTAAAAGACTGGTTATCTTCATAGTAATGACAACTTTATTACAAACCTTCTCTGCAACATTACATTTCCAGTGAGTGAAGGAGCACAGTTTTGGATGATTTAGTCAGTTTGTTGTCCTTGAAGGCCACCATATAGAAGCATCCTTGAGGCGACAGAAATTTAGCAGCTTTCAGTAGTAGTTATCGATCACTTGCCGTACATCCTTCCCACCGGCAAAACAGAAGTCCTAAACTGTTTTTTAAAGCCAAAGTCGAGCACAAAATTAGAGCAACCGACCAAGCAAAACAGCGGAGAGACATTTTGCAGCGAATTCAGGCTTGGTAGCATCACCGGCAAAAGCAGCAGTGGGCGCAGTTCCAATACCAGATCCAACTAACCAGAAAAGCAGAGCTTTGCTGTTTAAAAAATCGCTGAATTTACGGAGAGGTCACCTGCTCTTCAAAAAAGGAGTTACATCAGCGCGGATGCTAGCAGATGCTAGTTAAAGTGATTTTTCTTGCATCTTTGTTTCGTCACTCGGTTAGCTCCTAACGCAGCTTCTGTTGCAATTGCTGTCTTCGGTTCAGGCTTGATTTGACTGTTCCCGCACCACTTTGACGCCTTGTTCGGACCATATTCATATACCTGAATATAAAAAATTTCAGCAAAAAAATTTTTCACGGACAAAAGCCCAAAAAGCACGGACTTTTTGCGATACCTAATATACCAAAATGTAGCCCGAGATCTCTAGAACAAGCTCCTCAAGCTCCCTGTACCCTACTTTTTTTGAGTCTCACTTACACTTTCAGTGAAAATTTTGCAGAAATTCAAATTTTTTAGTCTGCACCAATCAAACCGAGTGGTCGTCCACTTGAAGCACTTTTTATACTTTTTCATGTTCCAAAACCTATTTTCTGGACTAATTCGGACATGCTGAAGGCGGTTTGTTAGTGGTAAAATGCCGTTTTCTCGAGCATTTTTTGAGTTTTGGTAAAATCAATTATTTCCCAATACTCAAAAATACCAAAAAAACCTTATTTTACTATTATCAAACCATCTTCAGCATGTCCGAATTAGTCCACAAAATAGGTTTGGAGCCTAAAAAGTGAAAAAAAATTGCTTCATGTGAACGACCACTTGGTTTGGTTGGTGGATGGATCATCCAGTAAAACTGAGGTTTAATTATATAATTTAAGTGATAGGAGTCTTTCACATGACGAACAAAACACAAACAAACAACTCATGACAATGATTAATTTAAAAGTTCTATTACGGAAAGAGTTGACTGCATTTTTGCGTACTGGACACCCAAATGAAGCAAGAGGACACCCAAAAGATTTTTTAACATCCAGGGTAAATCAAGACCACTGCGGATGGATCTAAGCCGTCGGTAGTTGATCTGGACTAGTGAAAGTGTATTAGGACCACTCAGGGTGAATCTGGACCATTTGGGGTGGACTTAAACCACTGAGGGAAAGAAATTATTGAAGGTTGATCTGAACAACTGAGAGTGGATCTGGACCATTGAAGTTGAATCAGGTAGGATCAAGCGGCCTTCAATATTCTTTTTCCTTTCCTATACCGGCGATCTAAAGGTTGGTGGTAAGGATGCATATAACACCAGAATTAAAAATCTTTTAAATAAAAAAATCCTCTCAAGACAAATTTTGAGGAGGAATTCACGGCTGTACTTCATTTGGTAACGCGCCATTTCGTAACAGCTTCTTTTCGTAATGGTTACTACGCATTTGGGCACCCGCATTTGGGCCAGATACGTACAAGAGATGTACCCTCCTTTTAAATTTTGCTATGAAATCCTTATTTTTGACACCAGATTCGTGTCGTTGTTATTAATCAAACTGTTATTAAATCTCATAGCTCATCATTTGTTGTCTTGAGAGGAATTTGAAATTTGACAGTGAGGTATGAGATTTATATGGCGCTAACAATAAGATGTCGGTGTCGAATTTGGCGGTTGGCCAAACTTGCGGACAATATTTTGCGAATGTGTGTTTCCGGACGTGATTTTTGCGGACGGAGCTTTGTGGACGAGGTTTTGCGCCTCAACTTTTGCGGATCAAATCTTGCGGACGCAAGATTTGCGGACGAAGATTTGCGGACGAACATTTGGGGACGAAAATTTGCGGACGAGGATTTGCGGGCGATATATATAACTGGATCTCTCTCATTCTGCAAGATATCCTAGACCTCAATCGCAGTCACTCAGTCGCAGTTACATTGCGTCCAAAAATTTTCGTTCGCGAGCACTGATCCGCAAAAGTCGGTCCGCAAATGTTCGTCCGCAAAATTTGGTCCGCAAATCTCCGTCCGCAAATTTTCGTCCGCGAAACTTGGTCCGCAAGCGTGGCGTCCGCAAAATGTTGTCCTCAAGTCTGGCCAACCCGAATTCGGATGTCGAAGTAGTGAAAAACAAATTCGCGAGGCTCTCTTGTCTCTTGTCTCGGATTCTCCACTAATAGTTGCCCTTAAATAAACATTTGTCACAACCGACCGTCAGAGTGTTAAATGGATTTTAAGTCTTCATAAATAAGTTTGTCCAAGCATCGGACGTAGAGGTTTTGCAGAAACTTATCGTGCAAAAAATATTCAGAGACCAAATATTATTTTCACCATTGCTATTTTCTTTTTTGCCTTCTTCACGCGCTATTTGTTACTATTGTTGCTATGTGGACAAACCGGAAAAAACAGTATGCGGAAGCAAGGGTGTATAAAAGAGATTTGGGTTAAAGGCTGTCATGAGCTCTTCAATGCAACCAGTCAGACTGTTCTGTTTTGTTTGTTCTCTTCACAGTCTTCATCAATAGGTGGTGCATCAACCCTAACTACCTGTATCGATTGAAAAAATGTTTGGAGTGATTCAGGTTCAACATATTTTTAAGTATCCATAACTTGTAATTATGGCCAGTAAAAGATATGGATTTATATTTAAATTAGATATAAATATGGATTTAGACTTTTCAGTTTTGTGAGTAATTTCTTTTCATTGTGTTATTATAGTGTTTTTATAATGGCTTATATTCTTTTGGTTCACCAAAAAGCTCTTTTATGCCACCAAAAAGATTTTTCTGCCTCCGAAAACGAGTTGCCACCAAAAATATTTTTTCTACCACCAAAAAGATTTTTTCTACCACCAAAATATTTTTTCTGCCACCAAAAAGATTATTCGTGTCATTTTTAAGTCGAAATTTTGCGGGAATTCAAATTTTATAGACATATAATGACTTGGATTGCTTAGAATCCCACCCCAAGTGGCCAGAAGCCACTACAGGATGGAATTCTGAGCATTTAAGCCCATGTGACTGGAATTTTGATCCGCTCAATTGATTTTTCGCAAAAAGTTTACCGCCCCCCCTTTAGTAACCCCCGAAAAACCAACTTTCAGTGACTTCTGGCCACTTGGGGTGGGATTCTAAGCAATCCAAGTCATTATATGGTTTTTTTGGTTTGTTACGTGCTTTTGGCTAATTTTGGATGTTTGGGGTGGCCTGAGGTGGTTTTGAGTTGTTTGGGGTGGTTCATACACAATCTAAAAATGGAATGCAAGTTAGACCAAGAGACGCCACAGAAAGTAGTGTTCTTTTGATGTATTTTAAAATTTAAATTTGTGTTTTAAAATTTAAATAAGTAATGGGTCGAAAAGACCCACACCGTATGAAGGAAGAGTAAATTCTATGAGGAGCAAATTTAAAATAATTATTTTTTTCAAAAAGGATAGAAATGTTCAAATAAATGAAAGAAAATGACAGAAAAAATGACTGCATTGAGATTTTAGGGGGATTTTAAAACCCAGTAGCGCCGAAATCATGGTATATTTGTGTCTAAGGTATGTGGGTGTGCGCATCTCAACGGCTAGGTGAGATTTGTCAAAAACAAAACTTGTCAAGACGAAAATTTTCAAAGCGGAATTTGTCAAAACGAATTTTGTCAAAAACGAAACTTGTCAAAGGTTTGCCTTGGTCCCCCTTACATAAAAAAGCCATTTTTTATGTTTTTCGAAAATTTTTAGATTGTGTATGAACCACCCCAAACAACTCAAAACCACCTCAGGTCACCCCAAACTTCCAAAATTAGCCAAAAACACGTAACAAACCAAAAACCAACTAAAACAACCCGAAACCGTCCAAAACTACTCTAAACGAAAAAATTTGCGGGAATTCAAATTTTTTAGTCTGAACCAACCAAATCAAGTGGTAGACCACTTGATTGAAATCAAAAAAAAAAATTTTTACGTTTTTCATGTTCCAAAACCTGTTTTCTGGACTAATTCGAACTTCGAGTTGATTTATTGGAAGACGTTTTTTCTTATTTTTAAAATTCAATATTTTTATCTAGTAAATTACTGACTTCTCCCCTTTGATACCGGCAAATGGTTTTTTTGGTCGGCTGACATACGACTCTGGCTTACCGTATAATCTCTATTAAAAGCCCCGGGGCGTTTATTTTTCAACCCTTAAAAAATCGGAAAAAAAATATTTCGATTTTGAGATTTTTGGGTGCTCAACCAAAATCTGAAAAGTGGAATTAGATAAAATCGTGCTAATTAAGAAAACGCAAAAAACAGATTTGCAAAATTATTTTTTTGGGCTGAGATATAGGTCACTGAAGGGGGGCGTTTATTAGAGAGGGGGCGTTTATTGAAGAGGGGGCGTTTAATAGAGAAAATATGGTAATTCAAAAAATTACAAAGTTTTTTTTCATATTTTCTATCTCTTTTGTCCAATTCGCATGGTGTTACTGCTACACCTTTCTTTTTATATAAAAGCACTTTTTAAGGAAACCATCTTACTCTAAACAAATATTTGAGGGAAGCAATCCAGTTATGTTGACCAGTTAGCCAATCTGTCTTTCTTTGCCCCAATCTCTGCATGACCGTTTAATTCGCTGTATGATTTATGTGTCCCTCGATTTCTCTTCAGTCTACAAGCAAGCATATTATCCAACAAACATTGTAAAACAGGAGGACTAGGAAGAGCAGCTGAAAATGGTGCTTCTCCACCATGCAATCCTTCCAGAGCACCAACAGATGATTGAAATTGATCAGCACCTCGCTTTGTCACCAGCTTTTGCAGCTGCTTTTGGCTGATGAGCTAATTTGTGACTAATTTAGACAGCCAGATCCACCATTAGATAATAAAAATTACCATGTATTTGTTGTGCGCAGTGTGTGTCTTCTCCCTCTGTTATTGTGGGTAATCCAGTGGTTTTTCCACTTTTAGCTGGCCTGTGTGATGCAGTTGACCTGAATGTATGGGCTGCTTTTGGCTCAAGCTTTAGACCGCTGAAGTTTAGATGGGACTGCAATGTAATGGAATCAATTTTCTGTCTTTCTTTCATTTCTTTTGTTGGTGGAATTAGCTGTTGCTGCGAGACTGGGTATAACAGCTGCTTTTCATTATTCTGTCTTATTTTACAGTTAAGCTATTTTGGGTTGAGTTAAGAAGTCCGATTGAAGGCTAGGAGAAAGATTTAGTGCAGCCACTCACAAACACGTAATTATCCTGTCAAAATTTTTGTAAAATATATTTATCTCAGTTGTACTTCAACATACTAGGTAAAAATTGGGCTCTAAAAGAATATCAATATCCTACAACTGTGGTTCTTTAAACTGGGCTGTCAACTGAAAAATTTTGGCGCTACTGGGTTTTACCAGCCAAATATATACTTGTGTATACTTATTCGAAAAAAAAACCTTGGTAACTCTGAAATAAAGTAATGATTTTATATTTGCATCATCCCTAAATAACAATCCATTTTCGCCCCTACTTCAGCTAATGGAGGGATGCAAGGGGGTGGATGGGTAAGCCCACAGTTAACCTTGTTCATTTTAAAAGAGAGAAAAAACAATTTCAAAAAAGCTATCCCCCAAATCAGTCATCCCTGGAGTAATCCTCTCTTTTTTCTCTAATTTTGGGCAGGCGGATTTGCTGCTATTCTATTCATAGGGCGGAAGAACGGCTGACCTGTCTTTTCGTTGGTCATTTGATTACTTGATTTGGGTTTTAATACCTCTGTTCGAGAATATTCTCCCGGAAGTTGGTTTTTAAGCGAGCTAAACTTGCTTTTTTTTTACTTTTTATGTTCGTGTAGTTTGCATGAATTTTCGGATAGTATAAAACAGCTTGAATTTATAATTTATCGTTTATGATTATGGGACGCAACCGATTCGCCAACGCGAAACTTGCCAATGCTGAAAAACTAGCTAACGCAAAAACTCGCCAAGACCAAATTTCGTCAACGGGAAAAGTCGCCAACTGCAAGACTCGCCACTAAAAATTCGATATAACGGCCTCCCTTGGGGCCGGCCATTTTTTTTGAGTTTTTTGAGTTTTCTGTTTTTAATTGACTAAAATTGAGTAGTAAAAATATCAGGTTGTTCAGAAAGTTCGCGAATAAACAATAAACAAACCCTTTTTTGGTCATCCAGGTAACCTTTTAGATTGTATTGCCTTGGGAGACCAAGGCAAAAAGTCAAATTTTAGTCAAAAAAAAATTTTCGGAAAGTGTCGACCGCCACCTGAAAACATGTTTTGGCTGCTTAAACTTCATAGAAAGATTGTTTTGGGCATTTTAGAGCTATACGCCGTATAGTGCCCTACGCCGTATAGTGTACTCCTGCCAAATTTTTCTATCCCTTTCTCAAATATGGCCAAAAACATCTGAAAAAGGTAATTGCCGAAAATCGAACGAAAATCACGCCATTGAAAATAGTGCCACGATTTCACAATCGATTTTCGCTCCTTCACGACGTAAATGTAAGTAGAGACGGAAACGGGTCGGGGCCCCGTTCGGGCCCCGACCGGGCCGAATTTTGGCAAAAACCCCGCCCCGAAACCCCGCCCGAACAATTCGAAAACCCCGAAACCCCGCCCCGAAATACGGGAAATCGATTTTTCATTTTTCTCATTGTCGTACTTTTGTCAAAGTCACTACTTTATCCTCCCTCCATTATATACTCCTGCTTAATTTGCGGCTTTCAGTATTGTTTACTCTGTGAAATAATATTCAGATGAGTGCTATTTGGAAAATTGGACTTTTTACGAAACTGTCGTCGGCGGAAGCGGAATGTGCCGTGTGCAAGAAAACGATCAAGATGTCGGATGGAAGTACAAAAGCTCTGTTTACGCATGCGAAGACACACGAAGAATTCGCCAACAAGCTGAAAGTTATCGAAGAGGCGCAAGAGTCCCAGAAGAAAACGATGGATCGATTCGTCAAGATTTTACCGAAGGGTATGATTTCCCTCTTTATTTTCTTTCAAGGCTTATGCGTCTACCTTAGGGGAACTTTCATCTTTGGACAAAAAGGTAGTGCATCTGATAGTCTGTGCGTGTCTTCCGTTTGCAATCGTCGAGAATCCAACTTTATCTTATAAACTTTATAATCCAACTCAGTGGCCGGCGATGTCTATGACTATCGAAGGAGCAACTTGAAGCCAGAAAAAGCCGAGATGCTTGTTTTTCTCAATAAAGCTCTTCCATCGATGAATTATTGTTATTAAAGATCTTTTTGTTGTCGAATGTATATGTTGGTTGTCAGCAAAGCTGAGATATGATGGTTGTAAATAAATAGTGATTATGTGTCTTTTGTGATTTTGTCAAAATTATGGTTGAAAAAGTTGAAATTTGATGTTATTTATCATCATTATCAAAAAATCAAATAACTACACTAAATTTTCGTGAAAAATATCGATTTTTGTCGGAATTTTACGCTTTTCACAAAACCCCGAAATTTAGGACGGGGCCCCGCGGGGTCTCGAATTTTTTTTTGCATAACCCCGAAACCCCGACCGAAATTCTGGAACGGAAAAACCCCGCCCCGAAACCCCGACGACAGGCATTTTTCCGTCTCTAAATGTAAGTATAAATGTAAGAGGTCTTCACGATGCCAAAAACACTTACACTTACAGGGTGTTTAAAAAAAAACTCCCCCCTTTTCAGAGAAATTGGTGTACGTGACCCCTTGCCTGGCCGATTTCCGAATTTTGGAAATCTCCGTATATTAGGTCATATTAGGATTAAACACATTATAAATGTTGTTTTCTATAAAAAACATTGCAGAGGAGTGAAGAAATTTGACTTGCGTTCACGAATTCTTTTTAAAAATTGATCTTAATTGATTTTCAAAAATGGTGGAGTTTTTTAAAACACCCTGCACATTAACACTTACGCCTTCACGGTTGTTTTCGATGGGGTAGTCATCTTTCGTATAATAGAAAGTTTCGGGTATCAAAAAATTTTAAAGCATCCAGATGAAATTTTAATACCGTTAGATGCTCAAAGAATTTTAAAAACTTTTTCTAAACATTACGGAAAATAAGAGAAAGGCAAAATTTACATAAAAAATTCAATAGTGGTCAAAAAGAGCTAACCAGTGTTGTTCCGGCGCCGGGGCTGCCCCGGGAAAACAGCGCCGGGCCGGCGCTCGGCGCCGTCGCTGGGGCCAATGAAAAAATTTTGGTCGGCGCCGGCGCTAAAAATTTTGGCTAAAGTACACAATGTGTACTTCGTCCAAAAATGCCCAAAATCATATCAATATTGCTGCTTTTGGTGTTTAAAGTTGAGAAAGCACGTTTTTAGAATTGGGAAAGCAATTTTTCCAAAAAAAATCCTGGGTCGCCAAGGCAAAAATATGTGAGAGGGGGCTTGAAAGTTCGAGATGCGCGCACTCGCTTACCTTAGACATAATTCCGAGAAGTACTCCTGATCAAAAAATGCATATAGCGCCTATTTTTGCCACGGCCATCGTTGAAAAACATAGTACGACAGCCAAGATAGTACAAAATGAACTTTTTCATCGTGTTTTCGTATAAGTGCCCTTGTTATTACCTTCCCATTACAGCCCTTATTTCCTTTTAAAATGTTTTGGCACCAATTCAAAAAACCTTTTCTTCGAGATTTTTTCACATGTTTTTGCCCTGGGTGACCCAGGAAATTTTTTTTGAAAAAACTTGCTTTCCCAATCAGTGTTGTGCGTTTGGCTCGTTTGCGAGCAAGTGGCTCGCGTCCCTTTGAGAGGACGCGAGCTGCTCGCTCGCCAAAAAGCTATGTCCGCGAGCCATATGGCTCGCGAGCCACACGGCTCGCCAAGTCAAAGAACAAAGTGATAAAAGCTTCTTAGCTCGCAAGCCATTTGGCTCGCATCTATAATAAACGTATGGTTCGGCTCGCAGAAAATATTATTTGCTGAAATAAAGCCTAAATCTAATTTATTTTTTTTTTTTTTTCAATTTTTTGACTGATTTTTTGCAAATATTAAGCTAGTAACACTTTATTTCTCCTTTACTTTGTCTTTAACAATAAATTGAAGTTCAAAACTCACATAAAAGCGCGAGCCGAACCATTTGTTTTGTTTGCGAGCCAAATTGTTCGCGATACAAATGGCTCGTATTGTTTTGGCTCGCGTTCGGCTCGCTTAAAAAAAACAAGTACGCGAGCCAATTGGCTCGCATGTATAAAAAACGGCGAGCCATATGGCTCGAACCCATTTGGCTCGCTAGGACATGCGATTTTAGGTCTTTTGTTTGGCTCGCGCGAGCCAAATAGACAACATTGTTCCCAATCCTAAAAACGTGTTTTTTCAACGTTAAACATCAAAAGAACCAATGTTGAGATGATTTTGGGAATTTTGGGCGAAGTACACATTGTGTACTGCGGCCAAAATTTTCGTCCCGGCGCTGTTTTTTGAACGGCTATGGCTCCGACGCTGTTTTCAAAATTTAACGGCCTAATATTGAAAAAGACAATTATTCTTAATTTTAAGCTAAATTATCTGAATTTTCGTGCTGCAATTTCTTTCATTTCTTTTAATCTTTTATTTCTTTTCCTTGATCTTTCAGTTTATTACTATTTCTTAAACATTGAAATGGCTACAACTTGTTTTCTAGATCGAATTTCTATTTTCGCCAATCTTTTTCTCTTGACGGGCAACTTGTTTGGTGTATAATGTCAAAAATACGATTTTCGCTTGGTCCCCTTGTGGTTCTGGTCCTGGTCTGTGAGTAGCCCCTAGATGGCTAAAACTGCGGATATAAACATCCTGCATTTCAACATTCACTCACCATGGGAAATTAATAGAGGAAATAAAAAGGCTATGCTGCTAATCGATATAGATAACAAAAACTATTATTACTCTCACTTTAAAAAATATACTGTTTCAAAAAATAAAAATTTTTCATAAAGTTTACAGCAAAAAAAGAATTATTAACCCGGCGTCGGCGCTGCCATGAGCGCCGGCGCTGGGGCCTTTTTTCAAAAAGGGTCGGCGCTGGAACAACACTGGACCTAATAATGGCATCTGACCTAATAATGGCAGGGTACGTATCTCAAAATTTTGAAATAAAGTACATTCGGCCAAAAAAGTACAATTTGGTGATTTTCTACCAAAGATGCCATTTTGTCCACTGCTTATTGTTAATTTTAAAGTGAAGAAAAATGTTTCTTGATAAAACTTTTTGAGTAAAACACTAATACCCGAAACTTTCCATTACACAAACGTGTACTCCCTAATTTTCAGCAAAATTACAAAAATTCTAATAAAAAGCAAAAGCCCTCAAAGAATATTTGTTCACATTTATTTTTTTCAAACTCGCGAAGAATATCAGAAAATAAATTACAAGTGATATTTTCCTTTAAGCATAAAAATCTTCTTTTCATGATGTCCCAGTTTGCAAATTAATCTGTCTTCTAGTACCACCTCATTTTCCTCCAGTCATTCATCCCGTAGCACCACAAAAACATTCATTGGATATAAAGTAAGAAAGACATGTACTCCACTAATTCGGATGGATCAAGGGGAAATCCTGCTGTCTATATATGTCTCTATAAATATTCCCCACACCTCTTCACAAGTTCCAGAAATACTCCACCTTTCGTTTTATTGTTGTGGTGTAAAAGGGGTGAAGGGCTTATTCACTCACCCTCAAATAAATAAACAAACTTACCATGTGCTATTAGTTCTCAAAGTTTTTTCTATATTTGAAATTTATTTGCATGTGTGACTTAGTAATGGCTCGTTCACGGACTGCGATTTAGACTCAGACTAAAAGTAAGACTAAAAAGTGTTCACGGACTGAGACTTAGACTGAAACTAAAGGTTGTCGATAGAGTTTTTTTTGACATTTAACCTGTTTACGCCCGCGGGTACCAAAAATGTCTTACTCCCCCCTATGCAATTTTTTTAAAGATTTTCGATATTTTTATTGTGAATTTGGATGGTCAAATATTTTTACTTTTGATGCTCACACGGTAATTGCTGATATTTTGGTCCATGCGATCAACTCCTCCCATGAATGTGTTGTATGCGCCAAACATATGTGGTTGAGGCATCGGGACCTTTTCACGTGCCTCTTTAGACCATCTCATTACTTGATTCATTGGCAAGATCAGATCCAGAGTGTGAAGTAAACAAGCTAGCAAAGAAAAGGCTAACAAACAGCCGATAAACATTGCTATCATACACGCTAATAACCCGCCGATAGCTATTAAAAGAAACCCTATAGTATTCAGAAAAACAAACCAATTTTAGTCTAAATCTCAAAATTTTTTCAACAAAACCTATTTTTTGACTGCATTTTTTATAATGAAATCAGCCATTTTACCCCTAGATTCGACCTTTCAAGCGCAAAATTAAAAAAGTCAAAAATTCTCAAAAAAAATTCAATTCGGGCAAAAACGGGTTAATAAATATACGTTAGATGAATATGGGTTATGGTCGGTAGAAAAAGAAAACATGTGAATGAACGTTTTAAAGCTGTTTTTCAGCCTTTAGAGACAAAAACACATAAAGTAAAATTGTCTAAGTCTCACTTCGTGAACACCTTAGACTTAGACCTAACGGTGTTCATGAAGTCAAAAAAGTCTCAGTCTAACCAGGGAGCCTCAAGTAGTGTCTTTTTTCAAAGAGTTCGTTGAGAGATTTTATTGCAGATTCTTGTACAGCAGCCCGAAGTTATGTAGCAAACTGCTGCCAATATCTCTATATCATTTGAAAATTTATGGACAGCCGTTTTGACAAGCGGTGTGAGGTACTTTGTAAAGTACTAGTTGAGATAAGCATAATATGCAAGAAAACTCCTGATACAAATTGAGTACTCAAAACAAATTGCGAAAAAATGGCAATTCAAAAAAAATGCAAAAATATGGCCTTTCAAAAGTAGTCTGAAAACCATGATACCCGTATCATGGTTTTCCGATAACTTCGGGGGCCTGGTGTCCATAAATGGTCAAATGACATAAAGATATTGGCAGAACTTTATTGTATAACTTCAAGGTGCTCTACAAGATTCGGCAAAAAAAATCTATCAACGAACTCTTTGAAAAAAGAAACTACTTGAGGTTTCCTGGTAAGTCTAAGTAGCAGTCCGTGAACGAGCCTTAAATAAATTCGTGTGTCGAGTAATATTTTGATGACATATTTTTGGAGTTTATATCGCAAAGTCTAAACTTTCACTGCTTTTGCAACGCTCGCGTAGATCCCACCAGTACATTCCATCTGAAAAAACAAAAAATTCAGGCCCCATTTGCATGAACATTATTGCCCTAGTGGTTGCATGATCACCACCACGATTAGCTGATCAATGTCACGAGGAAGAGTGTTCCTCAACCCACTGCCTTTGCCTGATTACTCCGACTATTCCTCTTCAGCCACTGGCAGCACTACCGATTCTGAAGGACACGGCGGTTTTAGTTTTTCCAGGGACTTCAGAGGTTCACGGAATAATGAGACATCGGCAAAACTTCACCACATCCATAATGCAAGTGCCGCTGGATGGGCGCCAAGGAGTGGGGGTCTGAAAGCCAGAAAAGTGCTACTAAGTGCAGAAGAAGTGCTAATGGCGATATCCAAGGAGTTAAGAAGTGCTATTCGCCCTTTGCTAATACCTCACAGATGTCTGCAATTGAGGGAGATTGTTGGCAAAGGTGGGTCTCAAGCAGTGTTGTAAATCTCGGCACCGGCTAAACTTCAGGCACCTATTTCTAGCAGTTTTTATTATCACTCAGCCCGGTGCCGCGGATCATTATCTAGCTCAGACATCGGCTCCGGGCTAGGAATAAAAAAATTAGTCATTCACCCCTTTTAAGATAGCGGCACCGGCCTGGTGCCGAAACAATTTTAACGTAAAATTCCTTAGTAAATTGTTTCGGCATCAAGCCGGTGCCGCTATGTTCAAAGGGGTAAATGACTAATTTTATTGTTTCTAGCCCGGTGCCGATGTCTGAGCTACATAATGATCCGCGGCACCGGGCTGAGTGATATTAAAAACTGCTAGAAACAGGTACCTGAAGTTTAGCCGGTGCCGAGATCTACAACACTGGTCTCAAGATTTAAACTACTAATTTAGCTGACCAATAAGTCAGACCAAATGTCATTGAGAGAATGTGGTGGGGAGATAATTTGGCTGAGACCTAGACTAACACAAAAAAGTTACGACCTCCCAAAAGAGGGCAAATTTCTTGACACACCCTGTAGTTTGAATGGTTATACAGTCGAGTCTCGATTTAACGTACCCCTCGATTTAACGTAGCCCTAGGGTTGGTCCATCCAATAATAACCCCGTCAAATTAACCCCGATTTAACGTACCCCTCGATTTAACGTACCCCTAGGGCCGGTCCCCAGGGAGTACGTTAAATCGAAACTCGACTGTATTGTCAGATCTAAGTCACCTCCCAATAGCGTGTCCCCACCAATCATGAGTCATCAAAACGACACATTACAATCACATTGAATTTCTTTATAATCTGAGACACACAGAATAATAGAATAGCACAGATGTTAATACGACAGTGTGCTGTTCACCGACATTGCCTCAATACTCTTACTTCGCTCTTTTCGCAGGAGGAACCAAGTGCTCAGGAAGCTTATTAGGCACATCTGCACCACTCGTCAAACGAATTTCAATAAGATAATTGGCTAGAGCGAATTCATCATAGTCCAAATAGCCGTCCTTGTCCACATCGGCCAATGTCCAAATTTTGCTGAGCTCAGAGTTCGGCAGCTTGGATTTGACCATGTGCTCCTTTGCAATGCGACCTTTTAAGAACCAATGTGATGCAACCAACGAAAACTAATATAATTACCTGGAATTTTGCCAACAGTAGAGTCCACCATGCTTTCAAACAATTCATCTGACGACTGGCGACACTTCTCCACGATCCATTCATGCTCGTTGGCACCACGGTCATACGCTTCACTTTTCCCCGTACCAAACGGTGTGGACCCTTCTGCCGCCATTCCAAACGCTCCTCCGTGGATAGACTGCATAAAATCATGAGAACTTTGCCCGGAAGGACACGGAACATTCAAGGAAATTTGAGACATCAGATGAGCTGCAAATTTATATATACCTTCATAAGCCCATGACACATTATTTATACACCATGACTACCATATTTCCTCTAATAGAAAAGCTTTACTTTGCAACACTTCAAAGGGTCTCTAAGTGGTCTAATTGTCGAAGAAAGGGTAATAGATAGAGAATATACGGCAAGGAAATTTCATTTTGTTCAGGTTAAAAAGGTGAGGTGTATCTCTTTTCGGTATCTGGTCCCACATGGAAATCGTGTAGAGGGCCATAGCCAAGCGTTCTTGATTGCCCCCCCCCCCGCCGATTCAAAAAATTTCGACTAATCATTGAACTCCTGTACGTATTTTTTCATTTGGTTTCTAACAAAATGAGGCCTAGAATTCAATTTTAGGTATAGTTTTGGTAGAAACCAGGCTGAAAAATCTGCTCAAAAGCTTAATGACCACTAAACTTTCTTAAATTGGCAGGGGACAACCGTTGTTGGAGACGGCCATGTATCCTTAAAAGACCATGCAATGTGTCCTTAAAGGACAATGCAATGTCTTTTTAAAGGACCATGCAATGTCTCCTTAAAGGACCATCTCGCCCTGTACTCTTTGCAGTCGTTTAAAATGACTCCAAAGGGTACAGGGCGAGACGAAAGAGAAGTGTCCCCCGCCGATTCAAATATTGTTTTTACATGCCGCTGCGCGCAAAAACCGTGGTCCTTCAAATTCAAAATGAACCACATTTATAGGTTGCGGGTTCGACATACTCTGGGTGTAAACTTTATTTTTTCAGACTTTTTTCAGCAATTGAGCTGAATGAAGCCTGAAAAATACCGATACATCAATTGGAAACATTTCCAGGATCGCTCTTTGGTCAAAAAAATGTGTTGAATTTTTGATCTGAAGTAAAAGAAAGTCAGCCATATACTACGCTGGCTAAATTTTAAAACACACCCCTCCCTCAAGTTGAAACACCCCCCCCCTCAGTCAAAGCAGCTTACGGGACCAAGGCAAATTTTTATATTAAAAATTACAAAGAAATGCTTTGGTCCCCCAAGCTGATTTGACTGAGGGGGTGTTTTAAACTTGAGTGAGGGGTGTGTTTTAAAATTGCTCCACTACGCTTTATAACATATCGGTCATATAAGTTTTGGTTTAGCTGAATAATCTAGCTGGGTTCGCAAGGCTCTGAGAATCATTTTGACACCAAAGTAGTAAACAGGATGTGAAAAGAAATAAAGTTCACACCCAGAGAGATTCGAAACAGCAACCTACGAATTCGGTTTAATTTGAATTCGATTTTCAAGCAGGACCAGATACAGAAAGGACATGCACGCCCCCCTTCAAAGGGGCATGCCCACGCTAATTAGAGTTGGTACCCGGAAATTCAAATAAAAATTTCATTGAGCTTCTGTAAGCATTTTTCAACTTGGTTTCTAACAAAACTACCTAAAATAAAATTCTAGGTCTTGCTTTGTAAAAAAACAAAGTTAAAAAATTCGTACCGAAGTTCAATGATTAGGGATGGGCCGCGGCACACTTCTGGAAACGGAAACGAAAACAAAGTTTTTAGAAAATATCGATTTTTCATTGTTAAAGTTGCAATTCTAATATTTATGATCTGTACCTATTTTTAAATTTCCCACAAGATGTATCAAGTAGAATTTCCATTTCACCTACAAAAATAAATTATTTTCGAATTTTAGGTTCGTTTTACTCCAATTCCCAGAAACGAAACCGTTTGCAGAAACCGAGTAAAACAAACCAAATACTTCAAAAGTAATTTATTTTTGTAGGTGAAATGGAAATTCCGCTTGATACATCTTGTAGAGAATCAAAAAAAAGTGCAGATCATAAACATCAGAATTGCAACTTTAACAATGAAAAATCAATATTTTTTAAAAACTTGGTATTGGTTTCCAGAAGTGTGCTGAGGCCCAATAAATTTTGAATTACCGGGCAGCATGCCCGGGAATTTCATGCCCCTTAGAGAGCAAAATAATAGAAAAAGCTTTCAAAAATCAATTATAAAATGCCAATCATGTAAAATTTTGATAGACTACCGTACTTTCTGAATTAAGTTTAAGTTATTGTTCAACCTCAAAAAGGCGGGGAAATTTTAAGGCCGATTTCGAGATTTTTAGGTGCTCAATCAAAATCTGAAAAGTGGAATCAGGAAAACTCGTGCTCATTAAGAACACGCGAAATACAGATTTGCAGAATATTTTCTCTAGACTGAGATAGCAGGTCCATACAGGGGAGTTATTGTAGAGGGGGGATTTCATAAAAAAATACGGTATTCTATTTCACAAATCTACAAACCGATATCAAGCGAGAGCATCTCATCAACCTCGTCCAAAAGACTCAATTTTAGACGGCTGAATTTGGAAAAGTCTGCATTCTTAAGGCTCTCGCGCATCTTTTCCACATCAGGAAAATCACCAGCGGAAATGCCATGTTTGCGCTTAATCATAAATTCCAGTGACAATAGATAGAAACGCAATTTCAGCTACCTGAATCTCGTAGAAAATGCTATCAAGTTTCTGAATCAGTTGCTGTTTCTTCTTTCCTTGCCCAAGAAGATCGGCATTTGGTCGTTCAAAGAAGCGATGACGTAGGCATGAGCTTTAGCTAGACGGGCACGTTTGATCAAATCGTTCAGCTTTCGAAGCGCCGAATTTCTCGGCAGCGATTGCAAGTCGGCGAAAAGATCATTTTGTTCATCCAAAAAGAGTTTGCGATTAGTGTCATGCTGCAGAGGCTGATTCCAAAACGAGCCAGTAAAGACACGAACAACTTCCGGTGTTTTGAATATTTTTCCCAATGACCACATCAAAGAACCGTAGATTCGCATCAATTGCTGGGGATCGACCATATCCGCTTTGTTAAGCACAATTCGAATCTTCTCTTCATTACCTGAGCATGGATTGCAATTATACAGGGTGTTTCAAACAGTTTGATATATATAATCCTCATACTATAAAATTTCATGCTATAACTTTCAACACTGACCGTTTTTTGAAATTCTGTGATGGCTCCTTCAAGAAATAAGTTTAAAGGACCATGAAACTTGATAAGCACAGCAATTTGAAAATTTTGAATTCGCGCGGGACCATCCTAATTTTGTCAATAATGTTTTCAAATTGTTTTTTGTTTGCATGTAAAATTTTTTCAAAATATAGAACTGTTTACTAGTCGAGCCCAACGTTGCTCGACAATGCCAGTTCGGACGACTTATCCTACTTACACTGCACCATAACAGCTTATATAAGCCCGTGTTAAACATTTACTCATAAATAGTATTCAAATTTTAAATGCACACAAAAAAAAATTAATTCAAAAACATTATGGACAAAATTAGGGTGGTCCCGGCGAATTCGAATTCCGCAAATTGCTGTGCTTATCAAGTTTCATGGTCCTTTAAATATAAGTATAAATCTAGGTGTAAATGTAGGTGTAAATGTAAGTGCAAATGTAAGGGGTCTTCACGATGCCAAAAACATTTACACTTACATTCACACTTACGCCTTCACGATACAAATATAAATGCAAATGAAAACTTTCCAAAAGTCAGTTTTTTAAGCCAAATACCAATTATTTAAGTTTTTCTAACCAGCACTGAACTCCTCGTCATCAATAAAGCACTTTTAGTTTAATCTGAACTTGAATTCAACTTGCATTTACATTAACATTCGTATCGTGTAGGTGTAAGTGTAGGTGTAAGTGTAAGTGTAGGTGTAGGTGTGAGTGTAGGTGTAAGTGTAGGTGTAAATGCAAGCGTAAATGTAAGTGTAAATATAAGTGTAAATATAAGTGTAAATATAAGTGTAAATGTAAATGCAAGTGTAAATGTAAGGTGTCTTCACGGTGCAAAAATAACTTACATTTACACTAACATCGTGAAGGAGCCACAAACGCCAACATTTTCATCTTGACGGGGATTTTCGTTTGGTATATAATGTCAAAAACACGATTTTTTTGCTTGGTCCTCTTTATGGTTTGGGTGTTGCCCGTCCAGAGGGCATCCACAGACCGCGATCCAAACCACTCGGGGGAACCAAGCGAACACCGTGCTTTTGACATTTTTCACCAAACGAAAATGCCCGTCAAGAGAAACATTTTGGCCATCACAGAATTTCGAAAAACGGTCTATGAATCGAGTTATAGCAATTTCATAAAGACAGAATTGCTTAAAACACGCTGTACCTAAGAGAAAATGAGCATAAAAAGCATACCAGAAAGCGCTTGAATGCACCTCTTAAACTCATCCGAAATATCCAACTTGTGTGCATCGAAAAGCAGAATAATTCTATCCGTATGCTCGGAAAACCACTCAAGCACGCCAACAAAGTCATAGCCACGATCGGTCCTACAACGAAAAAATATATTACAGTCAACACTCGCTGGCACAAGTTTTTGGTCCAACTACACATTCGTTTAAAAGACATATGTAATGAAGTTGTAGTGTGAACAACTCCACTAACCTTTGCTTTTCTCCACTCAAAATGCCGGGTGTATCGATAAATGAGAGCGTTTCAAGAACTTGATTATCGAGAGCAGAACACTGAAAGCGATTAAGAAAAGTGTTGCCGAACCTAAACAATAGTAATTGCATAAATTACAGGCACAAATTTTACAAATACTTTGTCAGTGCACGAAATTGCTTGCGTGAATCGACCACCAGAGCATTTCCAGGGATAGTACCTTCCACCTTGTCATGCATTACGGCAATAAATCTGTCAGTCGCTACAAAATTGGCACGATTTCGTACGATTTAAAAATATGTCTAGATTTACTTGGCTCAGGTCCGATTCTGATTCCAGGAAAATCTTGGCCCAAAAGATAGCGAATGAGAGACGTTTTGCCTTAAATAATTGAGTATGTGACATTTGAAATTAATGTAACTAACCAGTCGAATATTGTCCTACAAGCATAACCATCGGCTTCGCCTCAAAGTAGCCATCGTCTGAAAAACATTGTAGAAAAACGGTAAAGGTGCAGACAAACCCAAAGCAGGAGAATGAAACTCGTGGAAGTTGTATTGAGCCTCCAATGGAAAAAGTTTCTGCTTGTAAATCTGTCTCAGACCTCCAGCCGCATCTTCAATCGCCTGAAGTTACAAACATTTTTTCCACGTGGACTTTCAAATAGGATGAAAGAGATACCTTTTTTTGACTAGGGATACTCTTCAACCAAGACGAAAACATCTCTTTCGAACAACAAAAACCGCCCTGAAAATTTCTAAACAGTATTTTACGAGCAAAAATGCCATAAATGGATGTGACAGTTCGAGTAGTTGCTAAAAGAATCTAATATAGTATAGTCGTCCAATCAGCTCTTGAGAATTTTCTCAAGCCACATATGAGATGCTCAAAATAGATGTTAGTAGTACAGGCCGCGTATTTGTAACATCAAAGATGCCGCCATTGTGCCCCATACCTATGGGGCACTTCCAAAGAGACGCCCCACACCTATTGGACACTTTCAAGAGGAGCGGAAAAAATTTCTTACAAAAATATGTTTTTACGAAAATTTGCTCTTACGAAATTGTCTCGTTACGAAACTTCCTACAGTCAAAAATGCCCAATGGAATTTTGCCAAACTAAACTTTACCCCATCAACAAACTTCGTAATCGATCCAACTTTTTAAAGGGCCTGACCTCTTCCTACTCGGTGGTCCCCCGCCAATTCAAAAAATTTCCCTCGATCATTGGACTTCTGTACGGATTTTTCCGCCACGTTTCTAACAAAACTAGACCTGAAATCAAATTTTAGGCTTAGTTTTGTTAGAAACCTAGCGGAAAAATCCGTACAGAAGTCCAATGATCAAGAGAAAATTTTTGAATTGGCGGGGGACCACCGAGTAGGAAGAGGTCAGGCCCTTTAATGATGAGATGGAAGTGGAATGACCATCAATAACGCTAATTCAAAATAGGGTGAAGTCTGGTTTGGAAAAATTTCATTGGACATTTTTTCCGTCCGGAATATTTCTCGTTGGGCACCTTTCTCATCGGGCATTTTTCTCATTTTGCATTTTGCCAAAGGATATTTTCGGTTAGCATTTTTCTCGTTTGGCGTTATGATGAAAGGTAATTAGGTCTCACCCGTAACGCTATATACGCATCGCCCTAGGTCACTACCACTGGCTGCATACCTTATTTTTTCTCCTTTTATTTACAAGTTTAGTGTCAAAATGATCCTTAGACTCTTGGCTATCCAACAAAATGATCAGCGCAGGCTTTCACACCTATTGCAGCTTATATATAGGCTATAACAGACTGAATTTCCGAAAATTGACGGTTTTTGAGAGTTTTTCGTTGACTGGTTTGGCTTAAATTTTCTGACTTTTTCATACAAGTCACACGTTTCATATACTAAAATATAGCCGAGATTCTGAGCTTTCATTTGAGCTATTATAAAGAGAAAAATGTAATATATAGTTAGAGGTAGAATTTGAAAAACTTTCTACGATGTCCAATTCCATGACGGGGTACGACCAGTTCGCGACGCAGCCAGTTCGCGACGCTTTTTTCCACGGCCAGTTCGCGACGCTTTTTTTCTACGGCCAGTTCGCGACGCTTTTTTAGCGTTTCGGTCCACATGACCGTGCAAAAAAGGTTCCTTATGCATTTGGATGCCCCGAGGAGAGTAAAAAAGATAGGATGTTGAACATAGTTTTGTTAACTGGGCCTACCGCATAAAGAAACTCTGGTATGGATGCTTATTTCATTCATCCAGAGTCACTTCCGAGTGATTCGTGTCTAAGGTATGTGGGTGTGCGCATCTCAACTCCAAGCCCAGTACTCTTGATCATAAAATACAGTCTCTTTTTGCCCAGCCCTAGTGATCAAATAGCAAAAAAGCGTCGCGAGCAGGCCTATCCCCTTCTATGACATCCTACCCAGGACTATCCCAGAACTTTTCGGTAGTATCCTGGAACTGACGTTTTTTCGCAACTTTTATTCACATACTCATTTGCAACTTTACACTAAATCTTTTTTGATCTCTTTTTAAAAAACTTTCTTTCGTAAAATATTTTGATTTTCCAAATTAATGGAATTGTCAGCTCTCATCTCTGATCAAGTTCATGTGTCTTATTCTGACTCACTTTCATTTCTTTTCCCTTTTCCCTTTTCAATTAAATCTTCTTCAGTGAACAGATGTATGCTAAAGGCGCATACACAATGAGGAGGCTGTTTGCAGATGCTAAAACAGACTACTCACTAAGAATCCGCGAAACAGAATCCTCCCCTTTTTTACTGTTCTCCCAAAATTATTCAGTTGGTGCAGTTTTTTATTTTGCAGTTGTTTATATAGCTTCTGACATCACATAGTTGAGGTTTAGGGCTACCAAATGAGCTATTGACTGAATGAATGTTGCTTTAAAAACTCAGATAAAATGTTAAGACTCCGCCCAAGAATCCTAACTCGAATTCCAGTGCGGATGCTTTTTATTTGCTTTGGGTTTGGGCAGTGTAAAGTCTGGTTTAGCATCCGCAAACAGCCTCCTCATTGTGAATGCGCCTTAAAAATCCTAAAAATTTAAAGGAGAAAAAAACTCGTTAGTCTGCAGCTAATAATAGACTGGCGAGTTAATTGAAAATTATCCGATAACCAAAATGGAAAAAAATCCGGCTAGGATAACTAATTTTGCAATGTTAAAATCAGAGTAAGTAATAACTTCACTTGAAAACTGCAACACTTACTTAACACTTGAAAAAAGGATGCAAATTTTCAGGTCATTTTGGACATGTGTACAAAGGGTTGTTGAAGGACCCCATCTCGGGCCACCAACTAGCCGTGGCAGTGAAGACCCTGAAAGGCAGTCATTGCATTGGGGATGTTGAGGACTTCCTTAAGGAAGGGGCCATCATGCGCCAATTCCACCACCCCAATGTGCTCCGTCTGCTCGGTATTAGTTTGAGTGCGGAAGGCCATCCATCAGTAATCTTGCCATTTATGCAACTGGGCGACCTGCGCAGTTTTGTGGCTGATCCTCACAGGGTGGGTGATAAAAACTAGGATTCATTTTTTAGAAAAAAAACTTTTGAAATTTTGGAAATTTTTTAGGTGATCACTGTCATTGAATTGCTGCACTATGGTATGCAAATAGCAGAAGGTATGACCTATCTAGCCTCTCTCAACTATATCCATCGAGACCTGGCTGCCCGAAACTGCATGTTGACAGACCAACACATAGTCAAGGTGGCTGACTTCGGGTCAGTTGCAGTTGAAACAACTACGTATTTTCTCTATTAAAATCCCCCTCTTAAAGAGGCATGCCCACCAAGAGGAATGCCCTAGAGGCATGCCTGTCACGCTAATAAAAATCAAATGCGATGCAAAGCGAGTGAAAACGAAACAATTCGAAAAAATCGACTGTTCGCCGCCTGTATTTGCGATATTTATTTGCAACCCACTCGCATGCCGATTTTAAGTTTTAAAAATAAAAGAGGAGACACATTTAATTAGACTGCTTGCTGGACAAGACATTTGAAAAAATTTCCTTGTAATTTTGCCTTTATTAAAGGGCCTGACCTCTTCCTACTCGGTGGTCCCCGCCAATTCAAAAATTTTCCCTTGATCATTGGACTTCTGTACGGATTTTCCGCTAGGTTTCTAACAAAACTAAGCCTAAAATTTGATTTCAGGCCTAGTTTTGTTAGAAACGTGGCGGAAAAATCCGTACAGAAGTCCAATGATCGAGGGAAAATTTTTGAATTGGCGGGGACCATCGAGTAGGAAGAGGTCAGGCCCTTTAAAGGGGTTTGCCCACGCTAATAACAAATGGTGCCCGGGAATTCAAAACTTTTTCCTATTCATTAAACTTCTGCAAAGATTTTCTTACTTGCTTTTTAACAAAACTGCACCTAAAATAAAATTCTGAGCCTTGTTTTTTTAGATATCAAGTTAAAAAATCCGTACAGAAGTTCAATGATTCGGAAAATTGAATTCCCAGGCACGACCTCTTATTAGCGTGGGCATGCCCCTTTGAATTTATTTTATCGAATTCAGATCTTGTCCGTTGAACTATTTTAAAAAGCAACACAAAATGCACAATATTTTAGACTGGCTGTAGGCCTCCTGGAGGATGGAGGTAGCATTGCCTACAGCAGTGCCTCAGCCCCTCGTCTACCACTCAAATGGATGGCTGTGGAGTATTTGTGGGATAGGAGGGCTTTTAGCACCAAGTCGGATGTGGTAGGACCTCTAACTTCATAATCGATGTTTTGAATGTTAGTTTAGTGGTCGTTCGGAGTAGTGCTGTGGGAACTAATGACTAGGGCAGCCTCACCTTACAGCGAGATTGCTAATACAGAGATCAGAGGGTTCCTGGAGTTTGGGCACCGATTAGCCCAGCCAATGCACTGTCCAGATGTGATGTAAGTGGATATAAGGTTGAGCCCAATTGCACGGGCGCCGCACAAATTTTAGCCTAGAGAGGGCGCACGGCGCCGAAAAATTCTTAAGGTCGGCGCCCATTTTGTAAAAAAATTATTTTTTTTGCAATAAGTATACATCCTGCGAAAAATTTTCAATGTTTTGCTCAAAACGCAAATTAATATTTACTTTCATGACATTTTTAAGTAATTTAGTCGTTTATCAAGAGAATTTCACAAGTTTTTGAAAAATAAGTCAATTTTTATTGCCGGCGCCAGCAATGGCGTCGGTTCGGCGCCCGAAAAATTTTAGCAAATTCAGGGCGCCGGTGCCCGGCGCCGAATTTTTCGGCCGTGAAACTATGGGGTTGAGTGATTAAATAAGCTCTATTAACAAGCCGTATTAATATTTAATTCGCATATAAACTTTTCGCTTAGTAAGTCTGATGAACTAAATATTGAAAGGGGCAGGGCCGATTCGTGTTCGCGTTTCTCGCATTTTCAAAACTCCTATTCGCAAAATTCAAAATTGTGTTCTTGGCGTTGTTTTTTTTACCCACTTTTGCAGTCCACTCTTGGGCAATTCATAACCCATTTTGTAGCTTATCTCACTGGCTACAAAATGAGTGGTAACTTACCAAAGAATGGACTGCAATTACAGAAAATCAAAAAACAAAAGTTTTAATAAAAAAATTTCGACTACACCACAGGCTCAAACTTGCTGACTACACCATTCAGACCTAGGCACAAACGTTTTAAAAAAGCACAAAAAAGTGAAGAAAGGGTGGTTTGACCAGAAATTAGGGTGCTCTCTTACTATATAAGGGTCTAGGCGCTACTGGAATATAACCCCCTCAAACGCTACTGGCATATAAAGGGGTACCAGGTGTAGATTGTTACATTAGGGGTACGTTAGGCTAAAGTACAGTATGTGTCATAGCCGGAAATCTTCAAAAGTCATGTTTTTTCAGCGTTTTAGCACCTAAAACATACAAAAACACGTTTTCCGGCCCCGGACGGCCATTTTTTGAAAAAATTTTTTTTTGATTAATATGACCAAAACCATGAATTTAGGGCTGTATTGGGCGGAAATGGACAAAAAAGGTGCCGATTTCTAACAAAAAAGAAAATGTTGGACATAGTTTTGTTGACTGGGGCCTACCGCATAAAGAAACTCTGGTATGCATACATTTTTTATGCATCCAGAGTCACTTACGAGTGATTTGCGTCTAAGGTATGTGGGTGTGCGCATCTCAACCCCAAGCAACCAAGCCCCCTGCGCCCCCGAAGGGAGCGTAGGGGGCTTGGATGGTTAGAGATACGCGCACTCACTTACCTTAGACATAATTCCAAGCAAGACTCTTGATCTAAAATGCATTTAGATGCTCTTTTTGCCCAGCTCCAGTGACCAAAACATGGTAAACCGTCAAATGGTCGAAATTTAAAAATGACATATATATGGTTTTGGTCATTTTTTTACTAAAAAAATTTTTGTTTAAAAAAATGGCCTTCCGGGCCTTAAAAACGCGTTTTCTGTACGTTTTTAGTGCTAAAACGTTGAAAAAACATGGTTTGTGAAGATTTCGGCTATGACATATACTGTACTCCTGCCGTACGTTATAACGAAGTGTGACTGTACAACCTTTTTTAGGACATTGAATTTTCGGTGAATTCAAATAATTATTGTCTTGAGCGGAATTTGACAGCAAATTACTAATTTTAAGACCAGTTTTATAAGCAAATTTAGGAGCAAAATTTCACTTAGATCATTTTTCAAAAGGGCATAACGGAATTTTGCAGCTGATTCTCGTAATTTTGCAGCTAATTCTAGTAATTTTGCAGCTAATTTAGTTTGCAGTAAAATCTCGTAATTTTGCAGCAAATTCTCGTAATTTTGCAGCAAATTCTCGTAATTTTGCAGCAAATTCTCGTAATTTTGCAGCGAATGTTTCATAAAATGACTTGGATTGCTCAGAACCCCACCCTAGAGTGGCCAGAAGCCCCTGAAAGTTGGTTTTTGGGGGTTTACTAAAGGGGGGGGTTAACTTTTTGCGAAAATTCGATTGGGCGGATCAGAATTCCAGTCCGATGGGCTTAATCGCTCAGAATTCCACCCTAGACCACTCAAAACCGCCATAAACCTGAAATTCTGAGCGATTAAGCCCATGGAACTGGAATTGTGATACGCCCAATTGAATTTTCGCAAAAAGTTAACCCCCCTTTAGTAAACCCCAAAAAACCAACTTTCAAGGGCTTCTGGCCACTCCAGGGTGGGGTTCTTAGCAATCCAAGTCATTTTATGAAACATTTGCTGCAAAATTCCGTTTTACCCTTTTCAAAAGTATATGTGAGGGCGTTTCGATTGGTCAAGTGAACCAATAATCAGTTCAAAATAGACTACCATTTCAAGGAAAGTCAATAATCTCCTAAAAGGCGGACACCACTCATATTCAGACCACATACATGATATGTCAAAATGGTCATGAGAATCTGCTCTTCCGATTAAGTGTATGTGAGTTGCAATCTGTCTTGGAAAAACTTGAACAGCCAGCGTCCAACACACAAAACCACCTTTTCTCAAATTTGTACTTAAAGCCGCTCAAGAGTACGTCATAGCTGTGTATAACTGCTTAATACTTGGTCAATATTTATAGAAAAACTCAAGATCTATAAGAAAGGGCCAAAAATCAGCACAAAAATTAATCAAAAGTCATTCAGAAATTATAGGAAAAGAGGTAAAACCAGCTGTTTCCCTTGTATTGAAATTTGAAGGATACATGGTTTTGGCATATTCATGGCTGATTTTCTAAAGAAAATTAAGAACGCCATATAGCAAAATGATCAGCGTGAAAAATGCAACAGAACTAGTGCGAAAACTCGCAAGACAACAAGCCAATTTTAAGAAGCTTAAGCCAAAACAATTTTACCCTAAAACTTCATGAAAACCAGGGGTTTTTGGACGAACTTGGTTTCGTAGTTTTCTTGGCTTGGTTTCGTAGGCTTGACCCTCAACATTTTTGACCTAAAAATTGTTGACCCTCAACTTTTTGACTAGAAAATGAACGTTGACCCCGCAACAAAATATTGACCCCTCAACATAATTTTTTATTGTCGGAATTATTATTTTTTCTGTTACTTCTTATTATTTTTGTTGAAAATATATCTCATGCAGTTTAAATGCATCTTCACTGGTTTAGTTCATTGCAAGGAACATCCCAGACCACCCAAACTCCTTAAACTACTACAAAACACGAGAAACTGCTTAATCCACCCCAAATAACACCAAACCATCCCAAACTAGTTAAAACAGCCCAAATCAACCCAAACCATCCCAAATAACTCCAAACTATTCAAACCATCCGTAATTCACCCAAACCATCCCAAACAGCTGAAACCACTCCAAATCAACCCAGAACATCTAAAAGCATCGTATACTTCCCGAAGCTCATTCAGCACCCCGTGACCAGGAGCCTGGATCGAGGTCCTATACTCGGGACTGATTGCACCCGGAGGGGTTCGAACCAGCAACCTTGGTGATGAGTATATGAACCTCTACACCACTCAAACACTCAAAATTATAATAAAAAATGGCTGTATGTGAATTCCGCACCAAAAGTGTGAAATTCCGCACCAATTAATTAAATTCTTCACCAAATTCAAATTCGTTCTAAAAATGGTGAATTTCCGCACCAAAATTGTGAAATTCCCCACCAAATTTTTATTTCATTGTCTGTGTTATTTATCGTATATAAAAAGTCGAGCATTGTCTCTTTTTTCGTTCATGGAAGGCAATTCTAGTTATTATGCTGCCGGAATTTCGGTTTCTCATGTTTTCAACACATGTTTTTATTTAGCACGAGTTCGGAAGTAGATCTGAGACATAGATGCCAGAAAGACGGTTTAATATTTCTCTGAAGATCATAAGACAGCACAGACACATTTCACACTTTCTGCGAAAAACCGACTGGGCGAATCAGAATTCCAGTCAGATGGGCTTTATTGCTCGGAATTACAGGTTTAGGATGATTTTGAGTGGTTCAGTGTGGAGTTCTGAGCGATTAAAAAAGTTTACCCCTAAAGTTTTTACCCACCTTTAGTAAACCCCCAAAAACAATCTTTCAAAGGCTTCTGGCCATTCCGGGTTGGGATTCGAAGCCATCAAAGTCATTTTTAGACTAAAAAATTTGAATTCTTGCAAAATATTGCAAAATTTGGTTGGTCTTGGACAGAAAAAGGCATAAATAATTGTTTAAAAAATTTGGTCGGGAATTTCACAATTTTAGTGCGGAAATTCACTATTTTTAGAACGAATTTGAATTTGGTGCGGAATTTAATTAATTTGGTGCGGAATTTCACACTTTTGGTGTGGAAATTCAATTTGATCCATAAAAAATAAGGTATGCGCCCAGGTGGATTCGAACCAGCGAACTGTGCTGGTATTTCGAAATTTCCCGCTCCGGATTTGGCTCCCGGCTCCGTCGATACAAACTTCCGCTCCGGATCTGGCTCCGGCTCAGAGCCGGAGCAGAGCGGTTTTCCAGCACTGCCAGCGACCTCTGTATCATCCTTTAGAATCGCTCAGAACTCCATTCAGAGTGACCAAACCAAGTGGTCGTCCGCATGGGTGATTTTTTTTACATTTTCCGGTTCCAAAACAATTTTTCTGCACTAATTAGAGCATGCTGAAGATGGTTTGACAGTGGTAAAATCTCGTTTTATAGATAAATTTTTGAGTTATTGATGAAATTTTGATATATCGAAAACTTACGATAACTCAGAAATTTCTCGATAAAACATGATTTAAAAAAAACCATCTTCAGCATGCTCCAATTGGTGCAAAAAAGTTGTTTTGGAACCCAAAAACGTGAAAAATTTGATCCAAGTGGACGACCACTTGGTTTGGGGTTGGGTAGGTTAAATCGCAATTCTTAACAAGTCTAATTCATCACGAAATTTTAGTTTTGAAAAATTGCTTTTTTATTTAAATTTACTTTTCTATTTTTAAGCCATCCAGGTGGATAATCCACCTAACCAGGTGCTACCTACACCAGGTATTGAAGTTGGGTGTGCGAAATCGCAATTTTAGAATTAACAACCCACTTCCCCACAGAATTTTAAGTTGGAAAAATGGGTTATTTTTTAATTTTAAGAATTTTTAATTTTTAGGCCATCCAGGTGGATATCCACCTGACCAGGAGGTATCTACCACTGGAATGTACATTAACGACTTGCACTTTACTCGATGTAACCACTCATAGAACTCGGAAAACCCATACGATGTTTCGAACTTTTCATAGGTATTTATAAAAATGTTTGCTGAATTAAGTTTAACTTCTTTGATAAAACTAAAAATAATAAATTCATGTGAAATTAGTGATAAAGTGGTTTGCAAACAGAAGAATTTCAGAAATCAGCAGTAAATTTTGAGTGGTAAACACGAATAAATAGGGGTCAACAAAAAAGTTGAGGGGTCAACACTGAATGTTGAGGGGTCAACAATGTTGAGGGGGTTCAACATAGGGGTCAACATTTTTGTTGAGGGTCAACAAAATGTTGAGGCCAACAATGTTGACCCCGACTATGATTACAGCCATTATTAGCGAGCAAACAGTTTCAGAGGCCATTTTGACCACTTTCAATTTTTAAAACTACTATCATGTATAATTCAAAAAAGATCAGCGAGATATCCTGCACCAGGAAAACAAACTTTTCTCTTTGGCACTGGACGTGTTAAAAGAGCATACTAGCGCGTTACACTTTCAGTTACAAATAAATAAAAAGGTCAGGAACCAAGTAATTTCACAAACGAAGTATTTAAAATAGGAATTTGAGAGGACCGGCAGAAAGTCTGCAGAAATTGGTCGTCGGTTCAATTAGCACAAGAAGCCTACCTTTCTAACAAAATAGCAATTTTGAATTTCAAAATAAACAGATAAATACATATCCATATAAAAGATTTCTTTTATGTTTTCTAAACCCCACTCAAACCAAATTTTGTTGCAGCTACGAGATGATGTTAGCGTGTTGGCGCATTCATCCCATTGATAGACCTGCCTTTTCCCAACTAGCTGCTCGACTGCGAGACATTCTTCAGGTAAACTAGATGCTTAAGATGTATATTGCGTGTGTTTGTAACATGCAATAGATTCCTGCAAAACATATAAATAAACCAAACATAATTGTTAATTTTTTATTTAGAGAGAAGAAGGGATTAATCGGCCTTTCCACCGAGGAAACAACCGAGCCCCACAATCCTTCAATTCGGTGATACCTCCAGGAATATGTACACCAATTACTTCCCCAAGGATTTCATCTCACATCCATAAATAAGAGAAAACCAAACAATTTTCTCTTGATCACTTCCTTCTCCTTCTTGTCGTCTAATTTATAGCGAGATTGCAATAAATTTGCTGCTAACCAATCTTTATTCTATAAATAACTTTTAATAAATACTATAGAAAGACACGCATCCCGTATTTTCTATATTAAGTAGGGTTGTACAATGGGAATATTCCCGGAACATTGGAAATATTCCCCGGTTTCCCGGTATTTTCCCTTATATTGGGAATATTTCCGGAATATTCCCAATGTTCCCGGAATATTCCCGGGAATATTCCCGGGTTTCTATATTTCCGGGAATTTCTACAACTCTAATATTAAGTAACCCCTCTCTAATAATGAACACCCCCCCCTCCTATTTTGACTAGGATTTTAGAGTTAAGGCCATTTTGATTGACAATTTTGAGATTTTTCGGGGGTTGAAAAATAATGAACCAGGGTGCGTTAACACTCGGACTCCCGAGCGTGACTTTTTGCTGATCCTGATGCCGAATTTCACGCTGAACACGATGGTGAAAATTTTTTTGAAAAAAGTAACTGTATGGTGGTCAACGGCCTTTGCGAACGATCAGTGTCACGATTTTGCCTATGCCACTTCAAAGAGGTAAAAAATGCCACTTTTTCATATATTAATCAAATTTCATGTGAAAAAGAAAGCGCAGATTGCGAGCTTTCAAAAGACATATCATGGAGGTAATTATGACAATCGAATGAAAAAAATGCGGATTAGAGAAACCATTGTGTTTTTTTTTCAAAGACGTTGTTCACACAAAAATATGTACAAACGGTGTGGAAACGCCGTTTTTGTTAATTACTGATACTATTCGACAGAGCAAGAAAAACTGCACCAGATTGTGCCTTAAAGTTATCTAACCAGGCTTTTTGAGTGTCTAGCAAACGTTCAAAAGTATATACCGAAAGGGGCACTTCTTTAGTTCCCCCCATACTCGTATTTTTTGAAAAGTGACCCAAAATCACTCCCAGAACTTTTTTTTCTGCACAACAAGGTACGAGAAGCATTTATGAACACTTTCTGATTAAAAAAAGTTGAATTTTATCAAAAAGAATTGTCACCCACCCCTTGGGGGTGAATGGTCTTTTAAGGTATTTTTGACCAAATTTCAACCCCTTTTAAGAAAAATCTAGGTGAAAATACTAGATTTTGAACAGGTTTTTCACTTTTTGGGGCCTACCGCATAAATAAACTTTGGTATGCATATGTTTTTATGCATCCAAAGTCATTTTTGAGTGATTTGTGTCTCAGGTATGTGTGTGCGCGCATCTTAACCCAACCAACCAAGCCTCATGCGCCCCCGAAGGGGCGCATGAGGCTTGGTTGGTTAGAGATGCGCGCACTCACTTACCTTAGACATAATTCCGAGCAAGACTCTTGATCAAAAATGCATTTAGAGAGTCTTTTTGCCCAGCTCCAGCAAGAAAAATGTGATAAATCACCCAAATATGACCCTAAAATACCCAAAAAAGACCATCAACCCCCAAGGGCGGAGGATTTTTTTTTCAAATTTCATTTTTCTAATCTAGAAAGTGTTTAGAAATGCTTCTCGTACCTTGTTGTGCAGAAAAAATGAGTTCGGAAAGTGATTTTGGGTCACTTTTCAAAAATCTGAGTATGGGGGGGGGTGTTGGGGAATGAAGCGTCCCAACAGAATCGAATAGTAGTAGAGAAGAGGGGGTCGAATGTGGAGCAGAATTTAGGCTAGAAATATAGAATTTATTTTATTTACTAGAAGATTTACAAAAACTCGTGAAGAACAAAAACAATTTTTCTTCTGAGCATTCAAACAAAAAAGGGGACATACGCAGATAAGAAGGGGGTACTAAGATGCCAATTTGGCATTGCAATACATTTTATTTCAAATTCAAATGGTGTTTTTTCTTGCGTGAAGACGCAACAGGGGGACTAAGAAAGTACCCCAAAAGGCATGTTGACCTAAAACTTTGATTTCGCTAAATAAACCTGAACTTCTGACAACTTATTCGTGTTCAGCATGGTCCATTTACTGAGAAACTGGGAGGGGGATGATTCGTATTCGCAGAATTCGTATTCGGCCTTTTTCGTATTCGGCTTTTATCGTATTCGGCCAGATTCGTATTCGGGTTACCGATAATAGCTTATAACTGAAAATAGCGGATAATAACCTAATTTAGTTAGAATAACTCGAATAACTCGTATTCTAGCTAAATTAGGTTATTATCCGCTATTTTCAGTTATAAGCTATTATCGGTAACCCAAATACGAATCTGGCCGAATACGATAAAAGCCGAATACGAAAAAGGCCGAATACGAAAAGGCCGAATACGAAAAAAGCCGAATACGAATTCTGCGAATACGAATCGTCCCCCTCCCAGTTCTCAAGTAAATGGACCATGCTGAACACGAATAAGTTGTTAGAAGTTCAGGTTTATTTAGCGAAATCAAAGTTTCAAGTCAACATGCCTTTCGTATATACTTTTGAACGTTTGCTAGACACTCAAAAAGCCTGGTTTAGATAACTTTAAGGCACAATCTGGTGCAGTTTTTCTTGCTCTGTCGAATAGTATCAGTCATTAACAAAAAACGGCGTTTCCACACCGTTTGTACATATTTTTGTATGAACAACGTCTTTGAAAAAAAAACACAGTGGTTTCTCTAATCCGCATTTTTTTCATTCGATTGTCATAATTACCTCCATGATATGTCTTTTGAAAGCTCGCAATCTGCGCTTTCTTTTTCACATGAAATTTGATTAATATATGAAAAAAGTGGCATTTTTTACCTCTTTGAAGTGGCATAGGCAAAAATCGTGACACTGATCGTTCGCGAAGGCCGTTGACCACCATACAGTTACTTTTTTCAAAAAAAATTTCACCATCGTGTTCAGCGTGAAATTCTGCATCAGGATCAGCAAAAAGTCGCGGTCGGGAGTCCGAGTGTTAATAGAATAAATACGGTATGTTACTGATTCACATTAAATTAATTTACAAGATTGGTTTTCAATAATAAAAATGAAGAAAAAAAAAGAAAGTAGAGCTAAAGAGGGCTCAATATTCTCTGTACTCAATACCAGATTGTAGGCAAAACCCAACAAAGTGTATCGCTGCCTACAGAGCAGTGTTTTCAAAAATGGAATGGAAAATTGAATATTCCATCTTCCATTATGGAAATGGAATGGAATTCCATTCCACCTTCAAAATGGAATGGAATTTAAATCCCATTCCATTTTGGAGGTGGAATGCAATTCTAATCCATTTTGAGGGTGGAATGGAATTTCATTCCATTTCCATAATGGAATATGGAATATTCCATTCCATTTTCAGTGGATGAACTACTCCCTATTCCGTTCCATTTTCAATGGAATGGAGCTATTGCTTTTTCTAATGGATATGCAGTTGTTTATTGGTTGCTGAATTGTCACTGCTCTTTATAGGCTTTCAAAATAAGTGCAGAAATTTCCCCTGGTCAGACTTCAGTAAAGATGCGGTCTCAAGTTGTATTACAGTCGATGAGCTTACAGATGAATTTGCCGAAAAGGCTGTAAAATGCAAAGAATGTTTAAAGGTAAAACTGCTCACACTTTATCAAGACTTCCAAGTCTTCTACAGGTCTTCACTAATCCGGATGCTACATCGATTAGTCGTCATCAGAACTCGAAGCATAAGTCTGGAAAGAAGAGGCGAGAAGTATCACAAAGGAACCGGATTCGAAGAACAAGTATGTTTTTTTTGCTGATTATCATATGCCACTTTTGCTTTCAGAAATTCCAGGATTCGAAAGGCTTTAGCTGCAAACATGGCGATTCCAGCAATTTCAATAACAGCTTTTTAAATCCTTTGGTCCGTATGCTATTGCATGAGCTCAATCCCAACTTTCCAGTAGTTTTTTCGCTGATTTCTGACGATGATGTTTCATTTCTTTTCAGTTTCCATCATGCTGGAAAATGATAAAGTTGCTTTGGAAAAGAAAGAGCCTTCGGATTTGACGAGGAGCTCTACGATGACAGTGTTGAGCAGTCTCTAACGTATGTTTTCGCTATGAATTTTAAGTGATTTTCACTGTGAGAGGTTTAGAACAGCTTTCCCTTTGCGTATGTCGTCGTTTTTCTCATGGTATGCAGTTGGTTGTCGCTTCCATATTCAAAAAAGTATTTCGTTCTCAAGTGCTCATAGGAACATGTGCAGTTTTATCGGCCAATTCGAAAACTCGCACCTAGAAATTGAGGTTGTCTTTTTGCTGAATCATTATTTGATTTATTAATCTTTGTAGGACCTGAGAAACACTGGAGCAAAAGCATAAATATTACCATCAGCTACTAGATGGGCGTCTAGATGGGCGTGTATGAGATGGGCGATGGGCGTCACAAATCACAGTCATCGTTCATTTTAGAAGTCAAGGAACAAGCCTCAGTTATAGCAAAGGTTAGAGGGTTTAAATTTCCCACGGAATTAGAAGTCGAGTAGGAAAGTCTTTTTGAAAAATAATTGTTACACGTAACTGTTTGGGTCCGCGACAATTCGCGGCTAGACTTTACTTGGCCCCCCCCCACGGCTGACCCACTTTCGAGGTGAATTTTCAAAAACCGATTGCATATTCGTGTTTCTCGACCCGGATTTTTACGGGAAATGATCATCAGATTCTGTGAAAGTAAAAAAAATTTTTGGGATTTGCCTTGGTCCCCCAAGGTAAAATTTTAGAAAATTTTGAATTTTTTTTTTAAATTGGCGCCTTTTGAATTTTAAAGGGATTAAGGGCTGTATTGGGAGGGAAGGGAATAAAAGGGCCACTAATCACACATGGCCCCTAACAACAAGATGTTGAACATAGTTTTAAATACTGGGGCCTACCGCATAAATAAACTCTGGTATGTATGCTTTTTCATGCATCCAGAGTAGGGTTCGACATATGTGGCTAAAAAGCCACATGTGTGGCTTTCGGCGTTTTCGCGCAAAATTCAAAATGCAAAAGCCACATGGAAAACTACATGTGGCTTCTCATGTGGCTTTTTTTAAAATTGAATTTTTGCGGCTTTTTTGTGGCTTTTTGATGTGGCTAAAAAGCCACATCCCTATATTCATTTAGATACTTTTTTCTTATTGTCTTCAACTTTTTCAACAACTTTTTATCTTTTTCGCATTGTAACCAGTGTTGGCGACTGGACAGGAAGCTGGCCGGAATCCGGTTTTTGTGTTTTTTTTCTGGTTCCGGTTTTCGGCCGGTGGGCTAAAAGTTTTGCGGTTTCCGCCCGGAATAGTATTATAACGTCTTCGAGAGGGTGATCCAGACGTGAAGGCAAAAGATGGAATTATCAACTGATATATGATCGGAATTTTTTTGTTCTAAAACCAAAAATTATCAATTTGTTGATTGGAATCATTTTAATGATTGATTTGTTGTCAATAAGGGCCTCAATTTTACGATTTAATGCAAATCACATTCGAAATAAAAAACTACAATTTATATTTTTTTTAATTCTGTCGATTTACCAAAAGAGAATATTAATATCTCAAACTCAGAAATGCGGATGGATTTCTTATTAGGAGACCTGGTAGAAATATTTTTCATATTATAATCATCTAAGAAACTAGGTAGCTTGAGAAGGTTGACCTAGAAAAGAGATATGTTCAGAAAACTTTACCTGTATTTACCTGGGCTTAGTTTAACTTAGCTGCAACTTAGTTCAAGTAGTTTTGCACCCCTACCCTGATGTTGTGTTCTAAAGAATCTAAAAATTATTTCGATACCAAACTCGTAAAAAATAAAGTGTGCAGACAAATATATTCGAACCAGCAGCCTTCAAATGTGTTTGAATTTGAATTTAAATGAATTCCGTGCGGGACCAGATACGGACAAGAGATGTCCCTTAAATGAAGCATTTTATGTTATGGATGGCGGCCGGCAAACTTTTAGAAGGCCGGCCGCCAGGACGGACGGGGATATTTTTGAAAATGGGACGGCATGGAGGACGGCTAGCGAAAATCTCAAAAGACGGGACGGGACGCCGTTCAAGTTTCAAAAATGTGCCCCACTATGATTGTAACACTCATTTTTAAAGGAAACAACAGTATTCATTAAAGAGAGAGTGGAAGCTGTTAAGGAGATAGTCTCGACATGAAAGGATTTATTAAAGTTTTGTATTCTTTAAATGTGGTTTTTTGAGCCATATTTTTCGGCAACTCAGTGTTGCGAAGTCGAACAAACTTTTGCATAACTGAAAGTTGGATCAGTATCATCAATATCAGAATTTCTGAATTCCTTCAAAAATGTGCTAAAAATTGAAATATAATAATAAGCTAATCAACCTTTTTTTAGTGACTTTTCTTCCCCTTTCATCTTGATTTTTAGGTCATTTTGAAAGGATTCAGAAATTCTGATATTGATGATGCTAGTCCAACTTTTGATTCTATGCAAGTTTGTCCGACATCGCAACAGCGAATTGTCGACAGAATTTGTCTCTTAAACCACATTTAAAAGGGGCAATACTTTTTTTGTCACAGATTCACTTCTTTTTGTCACAGATTCACTTTTTTCTGTCACAGATTTGATTTGTCACAGACTCACTTTTTTCTGTCACAGATTCACTTTTTTTGTCACAGATTCACTTTTTTTTGTCACAGATTTCCTAATTTCTGTCCCAATTTAGCTCAAACCACAGGGGGACCAAGCACTTACAAAATTGGTCAAAAAAATTTTCTCTCATAACAGCCTGAAAGTTTTTCTATAACGTTTCTATCATGTTTTAAGCATTTTCGCCAAAATTATTTTTTCCGCAAAAATTTTTGCCTTGGGGACCAAGGTCCCATTTCAGGCTCCTGAAAACTTTGGACTACCTTGGTCCCCAAGGCAAAAATTTTTGCGGAAAAATAATTTTTGGCGAAAATGCTTAAAACATGATAGAAACGTTATAGAAAAACTTTCAGGCTGTTATGAGAGAAAATTTTTTTGACCAATTTTGTAAGTGCTTGTCCCCCTGTGGTTTGAGCTAAATCTGGGACAGAAATGAGGAAATCTGTGACAAAAAAAAGTGAATCTGTGACAAAAAAAGTGAATCTGTGACAGAAAAAAGTGAATCTGTGACAAATCAATCTGTGACAGAAAAAAGTGAATCTGTGACAAAAAGAAGTGAATCTGTGACAAAAAAAAGTTTTGCCCATTTAAAAGAAACAAAAGCTAGATGAATCCTTTCGTGTCGAGACTATATTCTTAACAGCTTTCACCCCTCCTTTAAGTTTTTCGAAAAAAAGTAGGGTTGTGAAACGGAAAGTTATCCGGAAAACTTTCCGGAAAGTTTTCCGGATAACTTTCCGGACAGAAAAAACGCGGAAAGTTTTCCATGGACAGAAATTAGAATTTACTAGTAGCTGTAAAGTTATACAAAAAAATTGTACAGTTTTCGTATATAATGTGTGTGATCACTTGCTAATTTTTGTCCATTTTTGTCCATTTCTGTCCACATTTGTCCATTTCTGTCCAGAAAACTTTCCGGAAAACTTTCCGATTCTTTTCTGCCCGGACAGTTTCACAACCCTAAAAAAAGCAAAATGTAATATTTTTGACAAAAAATGATGAAAAGAAAAAAAGTAAGCATCTCGCTTTTCTTTACCGCCTTACAAGTAAGCAGATCTCTCAAATCCCTAAAAATCTGAAAATTGTCAAAAAATGGCCTTAACTCTGAAATATTAGCCAAAAAATGAGAGGGTGGCGCCTTGTTAGATGCATGCAGCTTTGATAAAAGAATACGGTACTCTGGTTTTCTTTAAAAAATGTGTGTTACAATGCGAAAAGATAAAAAGTTGTTGAAAAAGTTGAAGACAAATAAGAAAAAAAGTATCTAAATGAATATAGGATGTGGCTTTTTAGCCACATCAAAAATCCACAAATAGCCACAAAATAGCCACATAAAAAAGCATGTGGCTTTTTAGCCACATCAAGAAGCCACAAAAAAGCCACAAAAATTCAATTTTTGAAAAAGCCACATGAGAAGCCACATGTGGTTTTCATGTGGCTTTTGCATTTTGAATTTTGCGCGAAAACGCCGAAAGCCACACATGTGGCTTTTTAGCCACATATGTCGAACCCTAATCCAGAGTCACTTTCGAGTGATTTGTGTCTAAGGTATGTGGGTGTGCGCATCTCAACTCCAAGCCCCCAAGCCCCTGCGCCCCGAAGGGGGGGCAGGGGGCTTGAGAGTTAGAGATGCGCGCACTCACTTACCTTAGACATGATTCCGAGAAGTACTCTTGATCAAAAAATGCGTATGGAGTGTCTTTTTGCCACGGCCCAGTTGAAAAACATGGTGAGGCAGTCGAAGAATACATATATTTACTGTTCTATTGTTCTGCCATAAAAGTGGCCCCCTTTTATCCCCTTCCCAATACAGCCCTTGATCCCTTTAAAATTCAAAAGGCGCCAATTTAAAAAAAAAATTCAAAATTTTCTAAAATTTTACCTTGGGGGACCAAGGCAAATCCCAAAATTTTTTTTCACTTTCACAGAATCTGATGATCATTTCCCGTAAAAATCCGGGTCGATAAACACGAATATGCAATCGGTTTTTGAAAATTCACCTCGAAAGTGGGTCAGCCGTGGGGGGGGGCCAAGTAAAGTGTTACCCAATTCGCCTCCGGGCCGATTCGCCTCCGGGACAATTCGCCTCCAGGAACAATTCGCCTCCGGGATAATTCGCCTCCGGTACAAAAAAAATAGTAGAAGTAATCTTTGAAAAGTCATAGTCAACACACCACATTCAAACCCTTATTTTAGACGTGAAATTGTGTGGTAAATCCTGTTTGAAAGGACCTAAACCGCGGTTTCATCCATCCGGACCCCAAAACCCAGGGTAGGTACCTTCAGGTCAGGTGTATGTTCACGTGGATGGCCTGAAAATTTGAAAAAATTAAATCGAAAACCAACCATGCTATCAAATGTAAATTTTGAGTTCACTGAAGCGATCCCCACAATTAGAGGAAGGTATCCCTCGTCCAGGTGTATATTCATTTACGGGCGTTAAACGAATCGATCCACACCAAACTGATCCATACCAAATTGGTCCACACACAAAATGGTCCACACTTTCAAATTCGTACATTTTGAAAAATTTTGTAGTCTGAACCGACCAAACCAAGTGGTCGTCCACTTGGAGCAATTTTTTTTTCACTTTTTTGGGTTCCAAAATCTATTTTCTGGACTAACTCGGGAATTTTTTCTATGATCCAACTTTAGTTCTCATAACTCTCCAACTTTAGTTCTGATCGGATAATCCATGCACTAACTAAACCATGTGGTCGTCCACTTGGATCAAAAGAAAGGCAGCTAAAGTTGGTTATAGCCTGATAAATTTTGAAGTCAAATAATTGTTGTCTCTATTATCTGAGCAGGGTAAGAATGCCTTTATGAACAGGGAGCAATCGTCCATTTTATACAGGTTTCGGTGAATACGTGGTATAAAATTCAATTTAAAAAAGAGATGCAACACCAAAGACACGACGTGGGTATCCACTTGGTTCACATGAGTGTCCATTTGGTCAAATGTTTGTCACTTTATCTAAACCATCTAAATCTGAGATATTTTATATAACTAGCTGTTTTGATGAACGTATCTAAAATTTGAGTAACTTTAGTGGCTGAATTTTTTTTGACTACAGTCGACACTCGATATAAGGACACTCGATATAAGGACAGAAGTTCGTCCCCGCCTCGGGTCAGACACTTTTTTAGCCCGATTTTCGAAAATTTTCACCGGTTTTGTTTTGTCAGTCTGGTTCCAAGTATCGCAAGGATTCCGATTTTGCCGATCGTTTTTCAGAAATCCAGATTTTTTTCTTCTAAAAAAGCAAAAACTCGATATAAGGACAGGGATTTTGAAAAAGCCTGTGTTTAAATCGAGTTTTTGCTTTTTTATAGGAAAAAATCTGGATTTCTGAAAAACGATCGGCAAAATCGGAATCCTTGCGATATTTGGAACCAAACTGTCAAAACAAACCGGTGAAAATTTTCGAAAATCGGGCTAAAAAAAGTGTCGGACCCAGGCGGGAACGAACTTTTGCCGGTCCCCTGAGTGTCCTTATATCGAGAGTCGACTGTAGCTGGAGACCTCCATGATCTAAGGGATATCTAAATGAACCATGTGGACCGCAACATGAGAAAATTAGGGCGATTAGGTGATGGATTGACAGAAAAGTTCAAAAAATGATTCGAATACAACTACAACATTACCTTAACTGCAAAAATAAAAACTAAGAATAAGCTTATTGTTCATGGAGTGAACTGACAGACTGAGCAAGAAATAAAAAATGTAATTGGAGGCGAATTGTCCTGGAGGCAAAATGTCCCTGGAGGCAAATTGTCCCGGGAGGCGAATCGGCCCGGAGGCGAATTGTCCTGGAGGCGAATTGTCCGTGTCCCTAACTGTTTAGTTCTTACTCGAATTTCATAGAATGATGAAACTCTTCGTGGAAGTTTTGCGACGGTCCAAAGTGAAAACACACTAAATTTATACTCTAAAATATTGGACAAGCCTTCTCGAATTGGTATTCTATCCTCTTTCATCTTCTCTGTTTTACAAACCTGACTTTTAGGAAGCTAAAGTGGTTTTAATCTTGGCACTAGAAGTCCTTACAGTTCCTGCAAGGAGTGCACCGGTTGAGCGCCGCATAATTTTTGTCCCGAAGAGGGCGACGGCGCTGGCGCCGGCGCCGAAAATTTTGTTCAGTCGGCGCCGATTTTCTAAAAAAATTGGATTTTTGCTTCTTTTTTACGTATGAATTTGAAAAATTCATAGTTTTCCTATAAGAATTTTTATTACTTTTTCAACAGAATAATTTGTTCAACGAAACAAAAATGTGTCTATTAATTAGGTCATTGTCAAATATGTTTAGTGATTTTAATCTGAACGCATGTTTAGTATGACTACCATGCTGAGTCAGCATTGCTGACAGCTAGCCGTAAAAGTAATACTGGGCCAATTTTATTGAAAAGCAAAACCATGCTTGTATATAATAATGATATGATAACACCCTAATTTTACTGTAATAGTAATACGAAAGTTACAATAATAAAAAATTCTGTATATTTAAAACAAAGAAAAAATTTCAAACTCGGCGCCGGCGCTGCCGCCAATTTTTTCGGCCGTGAAACTATGGTGGAGCGTATTTCTCTTAAGCCGGCTTGACTACAAGAACTCACCGCAACAAGACACAATTTCTGCTTTTGCATTCACAATTAGTTGTACATTGTAATAGTTTTGTGAAAGATATTGAATAAAACATTGAAAATGATGAGCGAGTATCATATGCATGAAGTGTACCTGTTTAAAGGACCCTGTCTCTTCCTTATCATGGCAATTTCAAAGGTTTGAATGCGCGCGGGACCACATAGATTTTGTCAATAATGTTTTCGAATTATTTTTTTTTGTTTGCATTTAAAATTTTGAACGTTATTTTCTATTCGATATTAGTTACATTTCGATAATGACTGCTGTGGAGCAGCGGAAGTCGGATAAGTTGTCCGATCTGGCATTGTGAAGCAACGTTGGGCTCGACAAGTGAATGGTTCTATACTTTGAACAAATTTACAAGTTTTTTTTTCATTTCTAAACGATAAGCGCAAATAAAAAAAACAATTCGAAATTATTATCAACAAAATGTGTGTGGTCCCGCGCGCATTCAAACCTTTAAAATTGCCATGATAAGGAAGAGACAGGGTCCTTTAACGTGAGAGGTGGAACAGCAACCAAAATAGTAAGCATAAATAATACTGAGCCTAGATAACCTAAGCCTCAATAATACTGAAGGTCTATTTATTCCTACTTAACTACTTTACCAAAATGGCTTTTCCCTCTCCTTTAAAGGGCCATAGCCGTCGCCGACAACGAAAATTTTAAATGTTTGAGTTCACGCAGGACAGTTATCTTTCGTCTTTCATTGTACTCTTTTGAGTCATTCGAAGAAAGTCAAAAGAGTACAGTGCGAGACGAAAGAAAACTGTACCGCGCGAATTCAAACATTTGAAATTCTCGTTGTCGGCGACGGCTATGGTCCTTTAATGAAGCATGCTTTCCTAGTGCAAAGGCAATTGTTGATTCTTGAATCACCGGAGACATAAAAAAATAAAAATAATTATCACAAAATTCGTAACTTTTCTATCGAATACGTAGATAAATATGTATTGAAAAAAAGATTACAGAACAGAATGAAGTGGTTCCATTCCATTTTTAAAATTGTAGTGGAAAACGAAAAATACCATCAGGGAAACGGAATGGAATATTCCATTTTTGGCTATACTATAGAATGCCCCCCCCAGCTAGCGAAAATTTACTTTTCCTGAAGGGGAAAGGACCCGTCAGATTTTGATTCTCGTGCTCTGAATAGGCACGGAAACACTTTGGTTTCCGAAAAATCGAAAAAAAAATTTTTCGATTTGCCTTGGTCCCCCAAGGTAAAAAATTTAAGAAAATTCAAAAAAAATATTTTTTTGAATTCCCGCCAAAACATTTTTTAAGGGATTTAGGGCTGTATTGGGAGGGGAAGGGACAAAAGAGGGCCACTAATCACACAGAGCCCATTAACAAGAAGATGTTGAACATAGTTTTGAATGCTGGGGCCTACCGCATAATAAACTCTGGTATGCATGTTTTTTCATGCATCCAGAGTCACTTTCGAGTGATTTGTGTCTAAGGTATGTGGGTGTGCGCATCTCAACTCCAAGCCCTTCGGGGGCGCAGGGGGCTTGAGAGTTAGAGATGCGCGCACTCACTTACCTTAGACATGATTCCGAGAAGTACTCTTGACCATAAAATGTATATAGAGTCTCTTTTGCCACGGCCCAGTTGATAAACATGGCAGGACATCCGAAGTAGTCCAGAATTCACTTTTTCATAATTTTTCCATGAAGGTGGCCCCTTTTATTCCCTTCTCCCAATACAGCCCTAAATCCCTTTAAAAAATGCTTTGGCGGGAATTCAAAAAAATATTTTTTTGAATTTTCTTAAATTTTTTACCTTGGGGGACCAAGGCAAATCGAAAAATTTTTTTTTTCGATTTTCCGGAAACCAAAGTGTTTCCGTGCCTATTCAGAGCACGAGAATCAAAATGGGACGGGTCCTTTCCCCTTCAGGAAAAGTAAATTTTCGCGCTAGCTGGGGGGGGGGCATTCTATAGTGTTACCCCATTTTTCATTATGGAAATGGAACGGAATCCATTTTTGCATGGAATATTCTATCTTCCATTCCATATTTAAAAACACTGCTACAGAGTCTCCACAAAATTCAGCCAAGCCCAGGTTTCAGCTAAATATTTTATTTACATAGACAATTTACACCGAGTAGACCTTTTTAGACTACTCATTCATTTTGAATCTTGGTCAAAGAATCCTTGAAGACAGTTTTCGGCAAAAGCTGTGAGCAGTCAAGACCAAGGCAAACGGCATGTCCAGCGCGCTTATCCCAAAAAGGCTGCTCTGTTGTCCAGTTCTTGCCATCGAATTTCTCTACGCTGTTCAGTGGACTTCTTTCCGCTTTAGATCCAGCAACAATGAAAACTTCACCTCTGTAGCATATCATAGCAAAATCGGTCCTACAAACAACAATGTGTAAATTAAACCAGAAAAATTGAAAAAATTCGACTGACCTAGCGCTGTTCATTGCAGGCATGATGCACTTTTGTCCGTTATGTTTTCACCAAAAATTTCAACGGAGTCTAATGAGATGCTGCGATTGTTCCTACCACCAGCAATTAGCATATCATTATTCCAGCAGACGATCGAGGTCCTAAAATTCGAAGCTGCTGAGTGATACTTCGTTGCCACCAAAAAGAGCTACTGGGCCATCAGCGGCGAAACTTCACAGAACAGCAAAAATTACAACTAAATAACTAACCTTGTCGAGGAACTGTCATTGTGTTATACAGAGTAATCCAGCGATGAACGCCTTCGTTAGAATTTTCATCAAGCACTTCCACAGAATCCATTACTTTCATCATGCTATTTACACCTCCAGTCACATAGATCTTTCCGTTACATGCGACCGCTGCTGCATTGGCTCGTGATTTAGCCATTGACCTAAAATAAAATAATTTTCAAAAAACCTTAGATGACTCAAATCATACGCCAGGAAAGTCCATTGATTGGTTTTCGGGTCATACTTCTCAGCTGAACTCAAAGCACCTTCGCGATTTGCTCCTCCCATGACATATATTTGACCATTGAATACAACTGCACATAGTTTTGATCTGAAAAATTTAGTTCCAGGATTAATAAATGCTGCAATCGCTACCTTTTGTCGTACATTGAACCGACGGTTGTCCATTCGCCGGTTTTCATGTTTAGCTTCTTAACAGCGTTGGTGTGCTCACGATTGTGCAATCCACCAATGACATAGATGTCCTAGAATAACAACAGCACTTAAGACCGAATCTATTAGAAGCAACCTTGTTCAATTCCACAACTGCATGGTGAGAAACAGGCTGCGACATGCTTAAAGAATCACATATTCTGCCATTGCTTGCTGCACGGGTTGTAGACTGTGAATTCCTTTCTTCTCTGGAGAGTCCCATCTAAAAGTGTTTAAGACACTCACTTTGCTTCAAAAATATGACCTGAAGTACCTGAACCACAATAATCACAATCAAATCGCGAAATATCCTGTTCTTTTGTCCAATGGTAAAATCCATGTTGTTGAGCTCTGCTAATGGAAAAATATTTTCACTTCGCTTGAATTGCTCGACCTGCAAATTGAACCGGTACATTTCTAAAAACAACCCATTTATAAGCTAATTCACCTCTGTTTCTGAACTGAAATGAAGAAGACTGCAGACGTTTGGGATTTGTCTCAGACGCCTGGGATCGTCATCCATCCAAAGTTGGCCAGATATAGAACTTCGTTTTCAGAATGCACATTCAAATTCACATCTTTTAAAATGTAGATCACTTCTTCAGGAGAAAGCTGAAGCCAGTCAATACACAAGCTGTGCGAAAAATTGGCAACCAAGTTGTAGAGCAAATAGTCGAAAACTAGAAAAAATGCATTGTGTGAAAAACGTCCAAACACGCTTAAACAACCTTTTCTATGTGCTTCTCAATGTTATATTCCTTGCAGAGTTGCCAGAGTCGGATAGAGGATTCAGGAGAAATTCGTTCAACCAAAAAGTCAAAGATCTCATTCAGCAATCTAAAGTCGAAAGAAGTGAAAAGTTATGATTAAAGTCAACACAACTTACCCATCTAAGTCTAGAGAATTGGCTAGGGTGATCAGCTGTACAATGACCAATGATTTTCTTCTTTGACAAGCTGTGCGCCTCTTCCATGAAATGCAATACCGTAGCAATAGTCAACAATCGCAGGCAACTAAAAAAATTTGAACTAGCGTGAAGATCTAATCGGTTAAAGTACAAGTGGGCAGAAACTGTAGTTTGGACCACCTTTAATTTTGCAGAAATCGATGTAGAATCCTTTTGGCTTTACCAGGCGAAGTCCATTTGTCCAGAATGACTGGGGAATGCACCTCTATTCTAAAAAAGATTAATGGTAGAGTAATTTAAGAGTAACTGATATTACCTTTGTTTTCCATCCTTCGACAGCAGAATCCAATCTTTGGTTGAGTCATTTTGGTGCAATTTCATCATTTTTAGAATCTTCTCTCTTGTGACAGAGTGACACTGAGCAAGACGGCAAGAACGGAGACCGTTGTATGAACCGGGGTTTTGAATTCGAAATCAAGCCGGTTTTGTATGCGGTTCATCTCATGACAAAAAATCAAGAATTTTTGGCTTCTACAAATTGAGATATCAGAAATATAATTCTTTTGTTTTGCTGCTTTGTGAGACGGCTGCTTTGCTTTTTCTGCTGCTTTTCGTCTTGGCTGATCCTCTTCAATATGGTGCAAAAGTCAATTCTTTCGTGTAAGTTTTATGCTGCCACATAAAGCTTGCAATCAGCTGGATTTTTTTACAGACTTGCTCATTCTGGCCTTGACTCTCCAGAAGCTATGCAATGCGGTGGTTGTGGCTAATGAAATGGGATCGAATAAATCATGATGATTGTTTCTTCAGATCAACATGTCACTGACAACAATGGTTGATACCGTTTTATTATTTTTTGCCCTGCCTAAACTTCATTGTTTGCAGATACCGTAGCTGAAATGACTGAGATCGGAATTCTTTTTGGCTCTGAAAACAAGTCCAGTTGTCTTGATCTGTCGTCTGCTGAGAAATATTGATCTCGACGCTTTTAATACCGAAGAGCGAGGAAAGAATTTGACGATGACGTCTTTCCAACTTGTGCTGTTCTTCTCAAGGCCGAAGAAGTTGTGGGGAAGCCAGAATTGAATCCTATTATTCTCGAGGTCGAAGGAGTTGTGGAGAAGCCGTCATTGCATCCCGTTCCTTCGAGGCCGATCAAGTTTTGGAGAAGCCTGAATTGCGTCCGTAGATTGTTGCTTTCCGACTCGGATTTTTTCTCTTCATTCTTCTCTCTGCACTTTCCTGATGATGTCTGCCTTCGAAGAAGAGGAGCTGCAGTCTGCCAAGCACAGTGAGGTGGCTGCCGTGTGCAATGTGATCAAACACAAGGGGAAGAAGGATGCTGCCAAATCCAAGAAGAAGAATGTTGAATTGCCGGTGGGGGACCAGCAGAATGGCAGCGCTAATGAGATAATGGCTTCTACGCACTGCTAGATTCGCCTTCATGTTGAGTATTCAATTTGTGAGGGTCTCATGTAAACTGTGTGTGAATAAAAGTGTCGTGTGACTGCATACTTTTGCATACAGTTTGAGATATCTACAATTAGGTACGTGGTGCAAAATTGCAGACTCGTTAACTGTTTTAGCTGATAAATTATATTTTTATCTGATCTCAGCGTATTCACGACAAGATTTTGATATTAGGGACGAGTTTCCAAAACTCATTCATTGAAAAATGACAATCATTGATAAAATTTGAAAAAAAATATTCAGATGTTGGTCTTCGAAAGTGAGCTTTATAGGCTTTCATGAAGAGCTGGAAACGGGACGGGATCCCGACGGAATCCCGATCCCGCCGATCGATTTTTGGGCAAAAATCCCGTCCCGAAATCCCGCCCGATCATTTCCCGAAATCCCGATCCCGAAATTTGTCGAATCCCGACGAAATTTATCAAATAAAAAACATACATTGACGCATTTTTTTTTCAAAATTGATTCTTTTGCTCTCTCTCCTATATAACTTTTTATTGCTCACCCTGAGACTGACATAAATTTTTTTGATATCAATTGATTCTATCAAAAAGTCTTTCTGACATCAATTAAAACTGACAATAATTTGTCTTGACAATATTTTTTTGAATAAATTTGTTTAGTAGTTAAATGTTTATGCAAATAATTGGTTTCAAGTTGTTTTTAAACTGTAAATAATCGGGATTGTGTTTGACAGTACCGAACTTACGTTTTCAGCAACCTGAACCCCAAAACTTTGGATAGGTACTACCTGGACAGGATATCCATCCCGGTGGACTGGGAAATCAAAATCAAAAAACGAAGTTTACCCAAAATTAGAAACACACTTTTTCTTACATAAATTCTATGGGAAATTGGGTTTGATAGGGCCAAATCGCGATTTTAAACATCCTAACTCCGAAACCTTGGCTGAGTACCCTTGGTTCAGGGGTAGGTACCCCTGGCTCAGGTGATACCCACCTGGATGGCCTGAAAATGAAAAAATTTTTAAACTAAAACAAACCATCCTATCATATGCAAAATTGTGAGGGGAGTTGAGTTTGTTCAGACCAAATTCACGATTTTCCCCACCAAAACCCTAAAACCTGGGTTAGGTACTACCTAACGAGGTGGATATCCAGCTGGAAAACCTGAAAAAATAATTTTCGATCTATAAAAATCCATTGCTACAATCCATGCTATCATATGTAAAAACGTGTAAGGAATTAGGTTTGATAAAACCGAAATCCCACTTTCACCCACCCGAACTCCAAAATCAGGGTAGGAACAACTGGTCAGGTGGATACCACCTGAATAACCTGAAAATAAAAAAACTAAATCAAAATCAAACCTTGCTATCAAAAGTAAAACTGTGACGTGAATAAGGTTTGATAAGACCAAAATCCAATTTCACACAACCAGACCCCAAAACCGAAAAGGGTACCTTCTGGTCAGTTGGATATCCATTTACAGGCGTTAAGCGATTGATCCAGAATTGGTCCGCACATGAATTGACCCACACTTTCCAATAACTTGCAATTTTTTAAAATTGAAAAATTTTGCGGGCATTTAAATTTTTCAGTCTGAACCAACCAAACCAAGTGGTCGTCCACCTTCTGCGATTTCTTTTTCGTTTTTCATGTTCCGAAACCTGTTTTCCGGACTGATTTCGGGCATGCTGAAGATGGTTCGATAGTGGTAAAAAGTCTTTTTGTGTGGTTATTTTTTAATTTTGCAAAATAATTGATTTTGCCAAAACTCGATTTTACTGAAACTCAAAAAATACCCTACAAACGGCATTTAACAACTATCAAAACCATCTTCGGCATGTCCTAATTAGTCCAGAAAATATGTTTCAGAACCCGAAAAGTAAAAAAATTGCTTCAAGTGGAAATGGGCGCTAGTGGAGTTTACGTGTCCAAAATTTTGCCTTGGTCCCCTTGTTGTTTTTTGTGAAAAACAGCTTGGTCCCCCCTGTTCATTAAGGTTACTGTAACACTGTGACTATGGTGATCAGGTTGATTATGGTTAACATGATCACCTTTAATATTATCACCTTAAAAACAACAGGGGGGACAAGCTGTTTTTAAAAAAAAAAACAACAGGGGGGACCAAGGCATATTTTGGGACAGTAAACTCCATTAGGCCCACTATCAAACCATCTTCGGCATGTCCTAATTAGTCCAGAAAATATGTTTCAGAACCCGAAAAGTAAAAAAATTGCTTCAAGTGGACGACCACTTGGTTTGGTTGGTTCAGACTAAAAAATTTAAATTCCCAAAAAAAATTTCAACGAATTCGAAAAGTTTTGACCAATTCAAATGTGGGCCAATTCTGTGTGGACCTATTCGGTATGGATCAATTCGGTATGGATCAATTTGCTTAACGCTCGTAAATGGATATCCACCTGGACCAGGGGTACTCATTTCGGGTTTTGTGGTTAAGTAGGTGAAATCGGAGTTTTGTCTTATCAAATCCAATTCACCACCCGATTTTACGTATGATAATACGATTTGTTTTTGAATCTGAGTCAATTTTGTTTTAAGACATCCAACTGCTACTGGAGACCGGAAGGGTTAAAGTGGGTTAGTTGCTTAGTCATATTTCGAAAATAATAAAATCGAAACCAATACAGCCAAAAAACTAGCCTAAGTCAAGTCAAGACAATACCATTTTTCATCAGAATCATTAATTTCGAAACAGTTCTTGCTCATGGTGGGCAAAACCAACAAAATGGGCGAAGACCAATAAAATGTTGTGGCGTTTCGTTTTTGGAAAGACCAATAAAATACAATAAAATTTCAAATTAAATTTTATTGGTGTTTTATTGGTCTTTTATTGGTGTTTTATTGGTCCTTGATTTTCACTGCATACTAGCCAAATTTCACCGAATTGTTGACCTTTTTTCATTGTTTAGGTAGAAAATTCAGTATAAAAGCTCCATCGACCAATAAAGTCTCGATGGCTGAAATTGGACGCCGTAAGAAAGTTAGTAATCAATATAGGGTGTCTCAGCTTTCCGTGAAAATTACAATTCAGATTGTATTCGAGCAATGCGCCACTCAACCTTGCCTTGGACGCGGAGCAAAGAATTTGGGTATCGTTTCGACATTCTACTGGACAATGGACTCGTCTCAGATATGGTGGTCTGCAATATAGAAGGACGTAAAAAGATTTTTAACAAGCTGTTAGTGCATCTTCAAGGTAATATTCTGCTAGGCTTGCAGTGGACTTTTGAAATACTTACAGTTACCATTCGAGTTTTCACATCCGCGGATCGCCAGCTTCGAATGCCGAAATGGAGCAATCTCTGCTTAAATTTGCTGTTTGCTCAACTCAACCATTGAGAATCGTCGAAGACAGAAGCTTTCTCGCTTTTTTTGAAGAATTCCGGAAAATAAGGTTGTGCCGCGCTGAAGTTTAGTTGAATTACAATTCAATTTAGCATTGACAATTTCGTGAAGGGAATCGAAAAGCAAGCTAGAGACCTCCTGCCTTCAAAAAATACGCTTGCAAAATGGGTTGACCTTTCAGTGGACAGCATCATGCTTCAAGTCAAAATAAAATAAGCGGCTTCAGACAGCATGGTGGATGCCTCACTATTGACTTTGCGAAGAAGCAAGTGGATTTATTGCGGTTACTGCACACTTTCTTGACTCTGACTGTTCGTTATCTTGGCTGTCAATTGTTTGCTATTTATGAAGATTTTTTGGGACAAGAATGACTTCGTCTGCTTTTCTCCCTTTGCCATATGACATGAAAAAAATTACGATGAGGTTAGAATTTCGTCATATTGCTATTCGTACTCATTTCTTACAGATAAAAAGTTTGGTGGTCAATGAAGCTGCGCATTTGACTCTGGAAGATACTATAGAAGTCACGCGAAGAAGCGGAAGTCTGCGTTTGCATGTGTCCAGCCTAGATCTGTGAAGAGCGAGATCAATGCTTTCAGTTCTCTGCCTCTGATGGAAGAAGATCCGCTTCTTTTTTTATAAAGAACATTACAGGTCAGCAAATACGTCTTAGTATCTGTATTCGAACTTATTTTCAGAATTTTCCGTTTTTGGCTCCTCTCGCTCGTCTTTCATTAGCTATTCAAGCATCAAGTACTCCAAGTGAGCGTGCCTTCAAGAGCTCAGTGTGTGTGGTGGACTTCACGAGAATCGAATGGATCCCAGAAGAATCGCCGCTTTAGTACATCTGAGAAATATGTTTTTGAAAGACTTTATGTGAGTGTTTAGTTGTATTAGGTGAAATTGTTGGCAATAAAGTGAATGAAGACAATATATGGGTTCTTGTTATCTGAATGGCTTTAGTCGAAGCTCTTTGAACAATATTGATGAGGACAGCTTGTTTTTTTGGAAGGGAGACTTCTCAAATTACAGAGCTTTCATAGACTTTTTATTATAATTAATAAGTATTGCGCTTATCATGGCGGATATCATCAAAAAGCTATGCACACAGGTATGTGGTTTTAAGGCAATATGTTGGATTTGGTGGTGTGATGTGAGGGTAATTCAGAGAAATGCTTCAAAGAATTTTCGCTGTGAATAGTAAAATAGATTCTTGCGATGGTTATTGAACCTTTCCTGACTCTTTCAGCTAAAAAATTGGGTAAGAAAGGGTCAGAATCGACAAAAATGGAAACCAATAAAACACCAATAAATTATGGTCAAAATTAATACTCGTTTGAATTTTTATTGGTGTTTCTTCATTTTGTTGGTTTTGCCACCATGTTCTTGCTAATATAAGTTTTATTTTAAAGAAATCGTGTCAAGACAAATTATGTCAGTTTGAATTATGTCAGAAAGACTTTTTGATAGAATCAATTGATGTCAGAATTTTTTTGTCAGTCTCAGGGTGAGCCCTTTTATTTGATTGTTATAGCTATGAGCCATATCTGGAGTATCGACTTTTCGAGAAACTGTCGTCATTTGAAGCTAAATGCGGAATTTGAAAAAAAATTAATCAAAGTGTCTATGGCAGCACAAAGGGTTCACCCTCCTTTCCGCAAAACTCCTTTCCGCAAAACTCCTTTCGCAAAACTCTTTCCGCAAACTCTTTTCGCAATTTTTTTTAAATAAGAGTTTTGGTCAATATTTGTTTTAAATTATTTCAATTTTCCTTTTCGTTGTTTCTCAAAATGGTACTGGGTGAAATGGGGTTTCTGTTTTTGTCAATGTTTTTGCTCTTGCGTGTGCTTTTTCTCTATGTCAAAATTTTTTGGTATTAACTGTATTTTTATAGATAATGGCGTCAATGAGTAAAACGAGCAAAGGAAATGTGCTAGTGATGTGTAACGGTTATGAAATGCGCAAAGCCTATTCAAATTCTGTAAAGACAGTTCAGAACTGGCGTCGCGTTAAAATCTGTGTGGAAGAGCAACTCCAAATATGGCTCAACTGAGGATCTGATGCAAAAAAAGTCGCACACGTGTCGGAGAAGTCAAAGCAATTTCCAGGCATGTTATATTCTTTATCACTTCTTATGTAACGCATTTTTTAGCTACGTCAACGCATCGTGCAAATGAAAGAAGAGCGAGTGCGAAGTATTGGAATGAGGTCGGTCGAACAGAAAGGGCAAAGAAGGTACTTCACTGGACAAATATTTTGATCTATTCGAATTCGATCTTCTGCTTCTTCCAATTCACTCCCTGGTCATTGGTCACTAGTGGTATGCTTTAGCGAATCGATACATGGCTTGTAACGTAATTTTTATTGTAGGTTATCAACGTTGAAGAGGGATGATCAACTATTATGACTCACTGCACGGGGATGGCAATCCACATTTAGATTTGACAAGGCACGAGTTTTTTTAGATGCTACTAATCCAGGACTATTTTGTAGGAGTTTCTGCAGAAATACGCGATAGAAAGATGCTTACACTGCACTGAAGTAGATTTGATGCAATGGCTTGTTTTTAGCCCAAAAGTATGGTCTATTCTTTCTAGATATGTGGACTAGTTACAATTTTCAGAATATTCCTGCGCAGAACAACACCTTTGATTGCGGGGTATTCGTCTGCCGATTTGCCGAAAGTGTTTGTCGTCGTGAAAGTTTAATTTCTCTCAGGCCGAAATGGAAGATGCTCGACGAACATGGTCAAAGAAATTACGCCGAAAAATTACTATAAATTCTCAATGTCTTTTGCCTATTGTTGCTTATTTTATGCGTGTTATCGAATGTTGATTTATTTGAACAAAATAAAGCTCACGGAACACAGATGCAAAACTCTTTTTTCACAGTGTATGTTACATGACTATCACACAGAAAATATAATCAAAATAGTTTAACAAGCGAATTAAATTAACTAATTTACCACAGGAAGAAATTTACCACGGGGAAATTCTAGAAGCCCCCATTACACCCAGTACATTTTGAGAAACAACGAAAGGAAAATTGAAATAATTTAAACAAATATTGACCAAAACACTTATTTAAAAAAATTCGCGGAAAAGAGGTTTGCGGAAGGAGTTTTGCGGAAAGGAGTTTTGCGGAAAGGAGTTCGCGGAAAGGAGTGTGCGGAAAGGAGGGTGAACCCACAAAGGGCTTTTCGTTCGCACAAAATCACACGATGAGTTGATAAACTCAAAGATCTGCAGAAAAGCGAGAGGCTCAGAAAAACTCTACGCACCAATTTTTTAAAGGTTTTGCGAAGGGTGTTATTACTTGTTCAAAGATGCGTATCTTTTTGTAAGATTTTTTTGATTTGTAGGATACCGTATTTTCTCTATTAAACGCCCCGGGCGTTTATTTTCAACCCTTAAAAATCGGAAAAAAATATTTCGATTTTGAGATTTTTGGGTGCTCAACAAAATCTGAAAGTGGAATAAGTAAACTCGTGCTAATTAAGAAAACGCAAAAACAGATTTGCAAAATTATTTTTTTGGGCTGAGATATAGGTCACTGAAGGGGGGCGTTTATTAGAGAGGGGGCGTTTATTGAAGAGGGGGCGTTTAAGGTGTACGGCCAGTTCGAAACGGTCAGTTTCGAAACGGTTTTCAGAACGGTCAATTCGAAACGGTCAGTTCGAAACGGTTTTTCGAAAAAATATTATCATCAATATTTTCTTTGTCATGATTCAACGCTCAAGGAAACAGATCTAACCAAACAACATTTGTACAACCACCAACTTTATTGAAACAAGCTCATAACAAAAACTCAAACGACAAACAAAGGTTAGCACCATAACACTCAAATAATTCTCTTCATCTCAAATCGCCACATCAAAATGCTCTTTTGGAAATCCCTGAAAACGAATGAATCCAACGCGGCTCCATGCTACCGGTAAGAAGGTCCTGAATCCACCCAATAAACATTACCACAAATAAGTTCAGCTAACCAACCTTGTCGACGAAGAATGGTACGAAGCGAGGCAATTGGTCTGGTTGATAGAGGATGAAGTTAGTGTTGTAGAGCTTGGAGCCAAGATGAGTTGCATGCTGCTGCTCCATTCCGAGTTGCGAAAACTTCCTAACGTATTCATACACCCATCAGCGCCTCCAAAGTATTGATCACGAATGATGCTTGTTGCTAGGAGGAATGCCATCATTTCTCGTCGCAATCGCTCATGCTCCTCTCGTCCTTGTACTCCAGCAAGCAATGCACCTATAATTGAATGAAATTATTTTAGAATTCCACCGTGGTCTTTGATGTACCGGTAGAAGCAGTTATTGTCCTCCTTGATCAACCTGATTTTGCTGGCTCATCCTTCACGGATAGGTAGGCAGCGGCACATGAATCTTCTTTCATCACTTCAGGTGAGTCGAGGCGGGGCTTTTTCAAGGGCGGTGAAATTACTAAAAGCCATGCATAAGTAATGCTTAACGAAATAAAATCGTCCTTTATGCAGCATCAACCCACTCTCCTGAGCCTGAAAACAGTGGTAAAATGTGAAAACGAATCAAAGAATTACAATTAAATACCTTTCGATTTAATCCTGCTTCGAATGGAAAGAGCACATCTTTACAGCCATTAATGGAAAATTCTTTTTGAAAGACTTGAACGCGCCTTCTCACAGTCGAACATTGCCACTTCAGTCTCCAGCTCACCGAACGCCCAATGCCTCAGCCACTAAACAGATAAAAATGAACGATAAGCATGAAGGATGTAAATGTGCTTACATTTACTCCATATTTTATCGTACGATTTCCGGTCTTCCTTCGCATAAGAATGGTGGCTAGCGGTGTGCAGTGAGTGCTCGACAAAATCCAAAACGCGTAGAACCTGATAGGTATTTGAGGCCTATACTTGAAGCTGGCGTCACACACATCTTCTTCGACTTGGTCAAAGTTTCAGCTGCTCGTCCGAAGAGAAAATCGCCATGCTCTTGCCTGAAATCATAAAATGGAGCATTTGAAATTAAATCAAAGACTTAAGCAATTCATACTTGAGTAGAGGAGGAATCGTTCATGGAAATGCTCGGTTTCTTTTTTCACGATCGCTCCACGGTGAGTCCAGTTTAATTTATGGCCTCCTTGAGCTCCTTCAGATGCTTCACCCTCGGAAAACGCTTGCGAGTGCACCGGCGGAAAAAATGAGTGAGTGCTTCCGTGTTTTCTAATAACGCTGCCTGCCTAGCCTTGAGCAAAATTTCTAAAAAGAAGACTTTGCCAAAACAGTTGCACATGGAGAGGGATAAAAAGTACTCCATCCACGTCGGTCACCTTGTTAAAAACTTTGCTCTCGAGTCTTGTCACCGCTGATGTTGCTGTTTCAGTTGATCCCACGGCCAATTCGGCACCCATACTTCTTTGATCGCTCGCGCAGCGATCTAAAATCAACAACATTATTTAATTTTTTTCCAAAAAATAGACGGTAACTTACTTGTATCCTCTCCTTTGGTCCAGCACAACAATGACTATTCCCGTTCCCTTCTCCGTTCCAACGAATTTCTCGTCTGTTCCTCGGATTGCAATAAGCGACGGCATTGGAGTGTCTTTGGCAACTTCTTTCCATCTCGCAGGCTCCGACATGCAGTGCAAAGAAAAGTGATCCTTCCAGTCCCATCCGTCCGCTTCTTTTCGTCGGTTTTTGTCACTCATAGCAGTGAGAGTCTGGCTTCTTCGGACACTTTGTGATAGCTAGCATTCGTCTTCCGATCTTTTTTGTGTGCAGTAGCTCGACTTTCTCCCCATCATTGCCATCTTTTTGTTTGCCATCTTTTTTAGTTAGCACCTAAATTCAATGTAATAATCACAGACACCAAGTTTTGAAAAGGAAGAATGAAAAGGCGAGCACAAAACTACAACGAGAGATAAGCAGACAACGAGCAGATATGAGAGCGCGAGTGGCGGGACTAAGATACTGTTTCTCAAAAACCGTTTCGAACTGACCGTTTCGAATTGACCGTTCGAAAAAAACCGTTTCGAACTGACCGTTTCGAATTGACCGTTCTGAAACCGTTTCGAACTGACCGTTTCGAACTGGCACCGTTCAAACTGGCGTTTCGAATTGACCGTTCGAAAAACGTTTCGAACTGACCGTTTCGAATTGACCGTTCTGAAACCGTTTCGAACTGACCGTTTTCGAACTGGCCCGTTTCGAACTGGCCCCTCCCCGCGTTTAATAGAAAAATACGGTACTCTTCTTCGTTGGACAAAAAGTGGTTCATCACATAGCTTGTGCCACCTCTCCTCGCCAGTGTTCACCAAGCCAACGGCTAAAGTACACTATTTGGCCAGAGCCAAAAGTGAGTTTTTTGGAGGTCTAAGTGTTTCATATGTCCTAAATAGATAGAAACGGCAAAAAGTGTGGGAAGGCATTTTTTCGAGAAAAAAAGTTTTCGATCGCCTTGGTCCCCCATGGTTTTCGGTCGTTTTTCGTCTGAAAAAGATGAAATTTGAACATAGTTTTGTTAACTGGGGCCTACCACATAAAGAAACCTGCTAGCATGATTTTTTCATGCATCAGAGTCACTTTCGAGTGATTTTCGTCTAAGGTATGTGGGTGTGTGCATCTCAAATCCAACCCTGGCCTCGAAGGGCTGGCCAATAGTGTAATTCTGCCAGCCGACATTTAGCGAAATGTTAATTTTTTTGAACAAAGCATTGCTTTGTTGAATTATATAATTATATTTAAATTTATGTCGATTATTGTGAAGCGTAGCCATATAAAAGTGTTTACTGAAAGTGTATTTGTAATCATAGAGCATATTTGAGGTAATTTTTCTTGTAAAAAAACAAAAATGGAAAAATCCCGTAATTTGAACGGATCCCGAATTTTTTAGCGATTCTCCGATCCCGGAAATTTTTTTGGCTGAAAATGCCGTCCTGAATCGCGCCGAACGCTAGATTCCAACTCTACTTAATACAATACTTGTTGATGACAATGACAATTTTGCAAATTCAATGCGCGCGGGACACTGTCCTTTTTCGAAAGAACATCAACTGACCCCAATTCAACTGACACATCAATGACACCAATTTCAACTGATCCAACATCAACTGACCACCAATTCAACTGACAACCATGAACTGACTTTCTTTCGCATATCAGTACAATGCGGTTAAACTTTATTAAAACTCAAACCAATTTAATTCGTAAAGACAAAAATAACTATTATATCATTAATTATGTAAGCGGAACGGATCTACGATTATGGTGCACTGCTCTTTCTTCTTCTTCCATTCATCCATTGGCCCTCCTGAACCCATATCCTCCAGTTGCATCTTCATCGTCTGATTGGAGCTTGGCTTCATTGTATCCCATTAAGTAGCCATGCGGAGCAGGGGTGCAGACTTTTCGTCTAATGCATCGTCGTTCACTTGGTTGTCACACCAGGTCGAAATCTTGTTGAGCATTGAGAATCTGGCGGACAGCTCGGCAGACTCTTGCGATTGCTTCTTGGCAGTTGACGGGTGTGGTGCCGTCGCTGCATTTCTTCCCAGCATGTTTGAGCTGAAAACAACATTTGTGATTAGAAATCAGAAACGAAAAACTTACCTCCTTGAGCCGTGCGATCCATTCTCCAAAAGTGAGTTGACGCGGAAATGATGACGGAGCTTACCATGATACGATTCGGCAGTGTTAGTAGTTATCTGCCCTTTCATTCCGTGGAGCGCAAAGAAGTCATTAAGCGAAAGCCATGTTCCCCTAAAACTTTAATGTCAGACCAAGTTTTCAAAAGACATTAACTAACTTGAAATAGTTGATAAGATCATTGAGTTTGGCGGCAACTTCCCAAGCAGATTGAAGTTGTCCTTAACTTTCTGTTCGATAATGATCATTGAGTGATTCCAGACGATTTTCGGTGCCAACTGAATTGCTCCGAGCATTCTGACCACATTGGACGTTGAGTCTTCTCGGTATTCAATGGCCAGTCTTTTCTTGTATCTGAAAGAAAACTGTCTAATGTCTGAAAAGATGTCTGAAAGTTGTTAAGTGCTCATACTTGTCTGTTAAGGCGTACTTGACATGAAAGAACACATCTTGATTCCAACGTCTGGGAATTGACTTTGAAATGCATTGTATACCGCTGGTTCATTGTCGAAGTGCGCGTATTCCAGTTTAAGAGGCCCTTTTTCATCCAATTCCGCAGCCACTGGAACAAATATATGCGATGAGTTATCAACCGTGTGTAAAATACTTACATTTTCGCCACATTTTTCTGTAAGTTTTTCCGTCTTTCTTTTTAGCAGAACTGTCACGAGAGGAGTTGAATGGATTCCCTTGATAAAGCCAAAGATCCTGTAGACTTGGAAGGCAGGCAGGCTTGCTTTCCTTAATCGACCAGGTGTAGCTTTAGAAGATCAGTAGAACAATCTGTCACCGCCAAAGTTTTCCTCCAGTTCGTTGATTGTAAGTAAAGTTAACTGCAGACATCTGAATGAAAAAAAGTTAAATGATATGACTACGAAACGGCTAAATTGAACTATACTACCGCATCTAAATTCAACCCTAACCCACATCTAATTTTACCTTAGTCTCCATGTTGTTTTTTTATGATCTTTCAGGCTTAGTCGAAAATCACAAAAAACCAAAGGGGTACCAAGGCTAAATATGTAGGGGTAGGGTTCAATTGAGATGTGGGAGTATAGTGATTCCTACAAAGTACTCCCTACAAACAAGGAAAAATGACAAAAAAAGAGAAAATGAAAAGAGTTAAAAACCCGTGACTAATCAAAATTTGAACGAAAACATGTTTTTTTTTCAAATATAGCGCTACGGTGGTCAGTTGATAGTGGTCAGTTGAATTGGTGGTCAGTTGATGGTGGTCAGTTGAACTAGTGGTCAGTTGATGGTGGTCAGTTGAATTGGTGGTCAGTTGATGGTGGTCAGTTGAATTGGTGGTCAGTTGATGGTGGTCAGTTGAACTAGTGGTCAGTTGAATTGGTGGTCAGTTGATGGTGGTCAGTTGAATTGGTGGTCAGTTGATGTTTTACCTCTTTTTCGTCTCGCACTCTACTCTTTGGAGTTATTTCGAGCGACTCAAAAGAGTACAGTGAGAGACGAAAGAGAAGTGTTACGCGCGCATTTGAATTTGTCAAATTCTCATTTGCATCAACAACAGTGTTGTAAATCTCGGCACCGGCTAAACTTCAGGCACCTGTTCTAGCAGTTTTTTAATATCACTCAGCCGGTGCCGCGGATCATTATGTAGCTCAGACATCGGCACCGGGCTAGAAACAAAAGATTAGTCATTTACTCCTTTTAACATAGCGGCACCGGCCTGGTGCCGAAACAATTTTAACGTAAAATTCCCTAGTAAATTGTTTCGGCACCAGGCCGGTGCCGCTATGTTAAAAGGGGTAAATGACTAATCTTTTTGTTTCTAGCCGGAGCCGATGTCTAAGCTAGATAATGATCCGCGCACCGGGCTGAGTGATATTAAAAACTGCTATAAACAGGTGCCTGAAGTTTAGCCGGTGCCGAGATTTACAACACTGATCAACAAGTATGGTCCTTTAAAAGGCCATTGCCGTCTCCGACAACGGGTGTCCCCCGCCAATTCAAATTTTTTCTTTATCGTTGGATTTACGAACGAATTTTTCTACTTGGTTTCTAACAAAACTTTACCTAAAATTAAATTCTAGGCCTTGTTTTGTTAGAAACCAAGTTGAAAAATCCGTACAGAAGTTGAATGATTAGGAAAAAATATTTGAATTGGCGGGGACAATTCAAAACAGGTGGCAATGGCCCTTTAAACCCGGGTACGTAACTCAAAATTTTGAAAAAAAGTACAGTTAGCCGAAACAAGTACAATTCGGTCATTTTTCGTCAAAAAGTGCCATTTTATCCAGCTTATTGATTTTTGAGCACCACAAAAAAGATTTGACTAAAAACTTCAAAAATAAAAAAGATTTTGAGTCCCGCAAAAAAGTACAATTTTTTTTAATGTACAGTTACGTTCCCTGGCTTAAACTACACAATGACACTAAGAGAAAAGTATGGTTACAAGAGGCATGCCCTGTGTCTTGAAAATTTAAGGCGGTGACCAGCAGTTATTTCTACTCGAAACCTTTTTATGTACGTGTTCACCGATGTTTTTAAAGTTTTTCGTTTTATTTTATAAAGTAGCATGAGGTGATCTATATCAGATTTAATCCAAAAATAGAGTAAAACAGAACGTTAAAAAATTGCTGGTCTATGCCTTTCTCGACTTGTCACGCACGCGCACGTCGCGCAAAATTATAGGCCTCACGGGCGTGCTCTCATAAGTTCCTTTTGGCCTCTAGCCCAAAAACGCTTTTATCTACGTTTTTAGCAATATTTTATGTCATAAAATAAAAAGAATACACGGAAAAACTATTGTGAACACCAATTTCCGTTTTCGTTGAGTTTTTATGATAATTAACGCAGAAAAGACGTACCATATATTACTAAAACGCCCTCTCCTATTAACTATTTTCTTACATTTAAGGGTCTAACTCGTGGCAGATTAGCTTTTCATTCCGACTTTTAACTAACACGAGCTCTGTCGATCCTACTATTAAAATTTTGTCTGAGCACTTAAATACTTCAAAATTTAGCGAAATTTTTTCACCAAGGGTCGAAAATAAGACAACACACTGCTACGCTCTGAAGACACCTCAAGATTTAGCGAAATTTTTAAATTATTAAGGTAAGAATTTTAAGCCTACTGGTGATTTAATGAGAATACAGTCATCTCCCTCCATAGTGCACACCCAAGGGACCGGCGCCGGTGTGCACTATGGCGGGAGATGCACTATGGTGGGAATTACTATGGAGGAAGTTGACTGTGTGGTGGCCAACTACATCGGAACCGAGTGTGCACTATGGCGGGTGTTCACTTTGGAGGGAGTTGACCGTAAATACGGCAATGCATTTTTAAAGATTTAGTACAGGGTCGTCCTTTTTAAAAAGATTTGTCCTTTTTCGGGACCCAAAATCTTTTTTATTTTGAGTTTTTTATCAAAATCTTTTTTTCGTTTAAAAATGGCAATAAGCACTGGATAAAATGAAATAAAATCTTTTTTTTACCCAAACTTCCTTTCTTCTGAAATTTTTCATTACGAATCTTGATTTAGTATCATAGACACTAGCCCAGAAACTAGCGCCTTACCTTTGCATTCGTATAAATATTGTTTTTTGCAGAAAAACTTGCATACCAACTGCAGTAGAAAATAAAGCTTGCGGTCCCGACTGTGGCCATTTTTGATTTTCGGGGATACCATTGCATACCAATTGCAGTAAAAAATAAAGCTTGCGGTCCCGACTGTGGCCATTTTTGATTTTCGGGGATACCATTGCATACCAATTGCAGTAGGGAATGAGTCTTGCAGCCCCAACTGTGGCCATTTTGATTTTTGCGATACCATTGCATACCAAATGCAGTAGGGAATGAGTCTTGCAGCCCAACTGTGGCCATTTTGATTATTGCAGATACCATTGCATACCAAATGCAGTAGGGAATGAGGCTTGCCGCCCCAACTGTGGCCATTTTGATTATTGCAGATACCATTGCATACCAAATGCAGTAGGGAATGAGGCTTGCCGCCCCAACTGTGGCCATTTTGATTATCGCAGATACCATTGCATACCAAATGCAGTAGGGAATGAGTCTTGCAGCCCCAACTGTGGCCATTTTGATTATTGCAGATACCATTGCATACCAAATGCAGTAGGGAATGAGTCTTGCAGCCCCAACTGTGGCCATTTTGATTATTGCAGATACCATTGCATACCAAATGCAGTAGGGAATGAGGCTTGCCGCCCCAACTGTGGCCATTTTGATTATTGCAGATACCATTGCATACCAAATGCAGTAGGGAATGAGGCTTGCCGCCCCAACTGTGGCCATTTTGATTATAATAAAAGAGAAGTGTCTGTGTGTATGTCCGATTTTTTTTTAAATGTCTCAAAATTCTCATTTGAATGTTGGTCTTGAGATGAAACAGAGTGATTGTTCTTTCGAGATTCAGTCTTTGAGAGTCTCATTATTTTTTGTTCCTGAAAATTCATTGGTTGATATCTCTTTCTTTTACTGTTTTGTTTAGTTTCCCTCTTCGTCATGGCGTGTCAAGTGGTCTTAAGTGGTCAAAGAATCAAGGTGCTAAACCCGCGTGGTGGTCATAAATATCACTGTGAGTGTTACATTTAGTTGTTCTTCAATCATAAATTATTTTTGTTCAGTCTCTCTGCTTCGGGAAGTCTCAAGTAAAGTGATGAAAGAATCAAGCTGCTCAACCCGTGTGGTGGTCATCTATGATAAGTTTCGTTTGATGTCCTGCTGAATGCATTAGAAATTAGGTCTACAAGAATCTCACTGAAGTTATTCGTCTGTTTTGTATGTCAATGAAAATTCGATTTTTGTTTGTGGCTCATGTGTTGTCTCTCACTATGTCTTAAATCGGTGTCATGACCTGAATAAGTCTCTCTGACTAAGCAGAGCTGCTAAACCCGCGTGGTGACAATTCATGGTACTGTGATTGTTGTATTCCTGTTAATCTCAATCTAAATCTTTTATCTTCAGTCTCTTTCCTCGACTCAGTGGTGCCTCAAGAGAAAAAGACAAGAATTAAGATGCTGAACCGGCGTGGTGGTCATTCCTGGTACGCCGATTATTGTATCCCTCTTTGTCTCATATAAATTTTTCATCTTCAGTCTCTCTCATTCGACTCAGTAGTTCCTTAAGAGAAAAAGACAAGAATCAAGAAGCTCAACCCGTGTGGTGGTCATTCATGGTAAGGTGGTTATTGTATTTCTGTCAGTCTCAATATAAATACTCTCTCTTCAGCCTCTCCCCTCGACTCAGTGATGCCTCAAAAGGAGAAGCGAAGAATCAAGATGCTCAACCCGCGTGGTGGTCATTCAAGGTTAGGTGATTGTTTTACTTCTCTATGTCTTCAATAAAGCTTTTATCTTTAGTCTTTCTTATTTGACTCAGTAGTTCCTTAAGAGAGAAAGACAAGAATCAAGAAGCTCAACCCGTGTGGTGGTCATTCATGGTAAGGTGATTGTTGTATTCATCTATGTATTATATGAATCTTTCATCTTCAGTTTTAGTATTCCTTCAGGTCTCAATATGAAATTTTTATCTTCAGTTTCTCTACCTCGACTCAGTGGTGCCTCAAGAAAAGAAGTGAAGAATCAAGATGCTCAACCTGAATGTTGGTCATTCATGGTACTGTGACTGTTGTATTCCTTCATGTCTCAATATGAATCTTTCATCTTCAGTCTCTCTCATTTGACTCGGTGGTGCCTTAAGATGAGAAGCAAAGAATCAGGATGCTCAACCCGCGTGGTGGTCATTCAAATACTGTGATTGTTGTATTCCTGTTAGTCTCAATATAAATACGTTATCTTCAGCCTCTCCACCTCGACTCAGTGGTGCCTCAAAAGGAGAAGCGAAGAATCAAGATGCTCAGCCCGAGTGGTGGTCATTCATGGTACTGTGACTGTTGTATTCCTTCATGTCTCAATATGAATCTTTCATCTTCAGTCTCTCTCATTTGACTCGGTGGTGCCTTAAGATGAGAAGCAAAGAATCAGGATGCTCAACTCGCGTGGTGCTCATTCATGATACTGTGACTGTTGTATTCTTTTATGTCTCAATATAAATCTTGCATCTTCAGTCTCTCTCATTCGACTCGGTGGTCAACTCAAGAGAAGAGATGAAGAATCAAGATGCTCAACTCGCGTGGTGTTTATTCATGGTACGGTAATTGTTGTATTCCTCTATGTCTTAAATAAAGCTTCAATATTTACTATCTCTCTCATCGAGTCGGTGCTGCCTCAAAAAAAAAGAGAAGAATCAAGAAGCTCAACCCGCGTGGTGGTCATTTATGGTAAGGTGATTGTTGTATTCCTCTATGTCTTCAATAAAGCTTTTATCTTCAGTCTTTCTTATTCGACTCAGTAGTTCCTTAAGAAAAAGACAAGAATCAAGAAGCTCAACCCGTGTGGTGGTCATTCATGGTAAGGTGATTGTTGTATTCATCTATGTATTATATGAATCTTTTATCTTCAGTTTTAGTATTCCTTCAGGTCTCAATATGACATTTTTATCTTCAGTCTCTCTACCTCGACTCAGTGGTGCCTCAAGAAAAGAAGTGAAGAATCAAGATGCTCAACCCGAATGGTGGTCATTCATGGTACTGTGACTGTTGTATTCCTGTAAGTTTCAATATAAATATATTATCTCCAGCCTCTCCCCCTCGACTCAGTGGTGCCTCAAAAGGAGAAGCAAAGAATCAAGATGCTCAGCCCGAGTGGTGGTCATTCATGGTACTGTGACTGTTGTATTCCTTTATGTCTCAATATGAATCTTTTATCTTCAATCTCTCTCATTTGACGCGGTGGTGCCTTAAAGGGGCATGCCCGTGCGTTTCAAAAAGTTAAGGCGGGGACCAGCAATTTCTTTCGAATCGTTCCATTTTTCAATCGGTTTGCGTCAAATCTGATATTGGATGACCTTACGGTACTTTTAAAAATCAGGCAGAAAACTTAAAAAATCTACACAAGAACAAATTTAAAAGTTTGCCGAGAGAAAAAAGATATGCTGGTCCCCGCCTTTTCTCCGTGTCGGGCACGGGCATGCCCCTTTAAGATGAGAAGCAAAGAATCAAGATACTCAACTCGCGTGATGGTCATTCATTGTATGGTGATTGTTGTATTTCTCTATGTCTTGAATGAAGCTTTCATTTTCAGTCTCTCTCTTCTCAGTGTTGCCTCAGAAAAAGCTTCAGAGAATCAAGATGCTGAACCCGCGTAGTGGCTATTTATAGTACTGCGACTGTTCTATTCTTCTTTGTCTCAATAAAATAGATTGATTCATTCTCTAACTTGACTGTTCTATATTTCGAATATTACATATGTTTGTTATGTGTCATAAAGTTGTGTGTTAAGTTATTTGTCATTTTTACGTTGGCAATTTTGGGCAAGTTTTCATCTTTCTGTCGTTAACAAAATATCTGTATTGAGTGACACTTTCTTTTCTTATTTTTCTTTGTTTCAATAAGAAAATAATTCGATTCAGCCTCTCTCTTGACTGCTGTTTGCTTTTATGTTCTGTATCTTGAAGTTTTGTGTCATTTCTACCGGCTTCTTTCGGATAAGTTTCTTTTTTTTTCAATATAAACAAAATGTTTGTATTGAAAACTTCAATAATTTTCTAAATTTGTTTAAAAAAGTCTCATTCGGTATCATTAAATTCGAAATGTCACGATATGAATAATATTTTGCAACAAACGTTCATCGAAAAATAAATCCCGCCCGTAGGGCGGGCAAAAACTAGTTTTGATTATTGCAGATACCATTGCATACCAAATGCAGTAAGGAATGAGGCTTGCCGCCCCAACTGTGGCCATTTTGATTTTTGCAGATACCATTGCATACCAAATGCAGTAAGAAATGAGTCTTGCAGCCCCAACTGTGGCCATTTTGATTATTGCAGATACCATTGCATACCAAATGCAGTAAGGAATGAGGCTTGCCGCCCCAACTGTGGCCATTTTGATTATTGCAGATACCATTGCATACCAAATGCAGTAAGGAATGAGGCTTGCCGCCCAACTGTGGCCATTTTGATTTTTGCAGATACCATTGCATAATGACTGCAATAGGCAGTGAAGGTTGCAGCTTCAACTGTGGATAGTAAGGATAAATAAATAAGCGACTGACACCTTTAGAGCCAAATGCAAAGGCATAATGCACTGGAAGGAGGAGCGCTTCGCGCTCCTTGCTTTATTGTGAATGGTTGACTCCAATCAATTGGACTGATTCAACCAGCTGAACCAATTCAACCAGATGGATCAATACAACTGGACTGATCCAATCAATTTGACTGATTCAACCAGCTGAACCAATTCAACCAGATGGATCAATACAACTGGACTGATTCATCCCACTGAAAAGACTGACACAATTGCTTATATACCCAAATGACTACGAAATATATTTTTGGTCTCGAAAGGAAATGATTTTCAAACGCAATTGTGTCCGGACACACAGACAGACAGACGGACACTCCTTTAGTAGTAGGGGGGATACGAGAACAATTTTATTTCGTGCAACGGATAAAACAATAGCGATAACGTTTGAAGTAAAGCAAATGTGGATTTCGTACTCAGCGCTGCAGAGGCGCCATCCCAAGCTTAGCACGAAGTGCATTTGCCTCTGCAATTTCCTGCTCCTCATCATTGTTCTTTTCACTTTTTTCATGTCTTCGACTGCTTCCACTGCTACGCTCTCCATCCTTGCGAGATCTGTCACGTTCTGACTTGTGCCCTAAACAAAAAAGTGAAAGGCTTGCAGGGGCGAGATTATTCACAAAAAATCACCTCTTTCTGATGAACCTCTCCTCCTTTTGTCTCTAGAATGGTCGCGGTCATGACGATCTCTCCGGTCACGGTCCTTGGACCTGTCTCTTACACGCGACCTGTCCCTGCCACGTTCTCGACTATTCGACCGACTTCGGCGCCTTGATACCAACTGAAAATGATCGATTATAATTACTTAGATGTAATGAAGCACATCAAACCTTTGGCCTTTCCTTTCGAACTTCTTCTTCGTCGGAGCTAGACGATAGGTTCTCCAGATCTTCGTCCAAGGCAGAACTGTATAGCTCCAGTTGATCCGTTTCTTCGAGGGCTTGCCTTTTCTGCAATCTCGGGAGCTGAATGTCGCACATTCGTTCTTCTCTCAGCAACGAGTCGATGAAGTCATCCATGTGTAGAATGCTGAACTCTAAATAAGAAATGCTGTAACGATTGCACAGTGACAAAAAAACAAAAGACACTTACTCCCCATGCGATCCATCAACCTGAGTTTTCGAAAGTCGTTGTAAAGCGGCTCCAAGTACTTGTAGATCTCCACAGAGTTGAAAGTCAAGCGGATGTACATTGCGCCCAAAGCACGCAAATACCTGAACAGTAACTCAGTCATTCCAAAAGAAGATAGATGAAATTTTTACTTGAAATCCTCTTGTCTAATAAATTCGATTATAATGTCCTTTTCCGGCTGAAGTTGCAGAAGCTTTAGCGAGAGGCATAAAAACGGAGTAGGTTTAATGTTTCCAGCATAAACTCCTCCAATGTAGCGAAGCTCCACTCCTCTGTCCACAATTGTTTCGGCTAAAAACATATAAATTTCGTTTTCCGCAAGCGAAAAAAATTTAGTTTTACCTGACAATCCAAAGCATTGCTCCTTCCAAAATATTGAGTCGTATATTCTTGTTCGTATAATCTTTTCCACCAAATACTGCGGATTGGTTCCTTTGAGAGTGCTAGCATCCTTGGCCGTGCGATTTGCCATAGCTTTCTGAAAAAAAAAACAGTTTGAGCTCACGATTCCAGTGCTAGAAATAGCAAGCATTGACAAAGATTAAGGGGGGGGGGGGGAGGTACACGTCGAGGAGCGAATATTTTGAACTCTCAAATTAAATTCCCAGTGGGTGCACACCTATTTACTGCATTTTTTTTTCATGTTTTATGTACAGTTTTGGTATCAAAATGATGCTCAGGCTCTTGGCTATTCAACAACAGCATCAGCGCACGCTTAAACAACTGCCCCGGCTAAGTTGCAGGCCAAAACACCACCTGAAATCTGTTTTTGTTCGAAAAACCATTCATTTTGGGTTATTCTTTGATTGATACATTTTGACTTTTTTACAGCTCTACACGTTTTATATACCAATGTGTAGCCAAGATTCTAAGCTTTCCTTTAATCTATCACAGAAAGAGAAAAAGTAAAAGTTAGGTAGAGCTAAAATCTAAAAATGTTTGATTCCCTGCCATCCTACCCTTCAAATATACTCTTTTGTCGCTGGGTCTAATCTTCGCAAGGTACCCAATTTTTCAACCGATTTTGGTGTTACATAATCCATGTGATTTCGCTTGGAATTCTGACTCTAAAAAATATATATAACTTTTCGAGAAGTCAGTAAAATGAGCAGAGGAGGAGGTGATGAAAACCAAGGTAAATGGTTTATACAGTCTACTCTCGATAAACTGGCACCCCTGGGGACCAGCCTGGGGTGCCAGTTTATCGGGGGTGCCAGTTTAGTGGGATGTTACTTTGCCTAATTTCTCTGTCGGCCAGCCAAATAGGGCTTTTTCAAAGTGCCAGTTTATCGAGGGTGCCAGTTTATTGGAGTGCCAGTTTAACGAGAGTAGACTGTAGTTGGTTTTCCTTTATTGTGATTTGGCAGTTGCTGACAGTAAAGCAGTGCTGGAAACGTTTGCAATAGATTCCTAGATAGTTTTTGACTCTATAAGTGAGCCAACCTACTGAAAATGGACTAAAAAATAGGGTGTGCAGCCAGTGAGAATCGAACCTGAGAGTTCAAAATATTCGCTCCTCGATGTGCACCCTCTTTAAAAAACACAGTAGCACCAATAGCACCAATAAACAGTTTCAAAATTTTGAAATGCCATACTTTTTTCTGCGGGAGTTCAAACACAATACTTTGAAAGCTATTCTGAAAACAAACAACAAATAAAATTTTCTGCAATTTCTATCACAAACAAATCTTATCAAATGTCTTGATTGTTATATCATATCATATTTCACACACGTAATTCAGAAAATTTAGCAAAGTTTTCAAACTTGCTACTCACTTTTCGCTAAAATGGCTTCAAAAAGTGCACTCAAACAAATTCGTGAAAAAATCGATGGCAATGACAACAAAGGAGCTTTGAAATTAGTTGAGGTGAGGAGCAGCTGTAGAGTTTATACTTTAAAAAAATCTGCAGGACCAAATCAAAGCAAATGTGGTTGATTACACCCTTCTTCTCTTTGCTGGATTTGCAAACAAGAACTTGAAAAATCTAGAGGAATCGGCTAGATTTTATCGGAAAGCTATAGATATAGCACCCGGACAACTTCCAGCATGGCAAGGCCTCTACGAAGTGATTACCGATCCCGAATGGAAAGATGCTATTGACGACTTTTACCTTTCTGTGGTCAACAAACTCATTGAAAAGTGAGTCAATATTTGTTATATTTCAATGTCTAATCTCAACAAACTGCTTAGAACAACCAACCCTGAAAAGTTGCCTGTGTACAAAAAGGCTCGTGTGCGTTTCTTTCTGGCGCTTGAAAAGTATGAAGAAATTCTAGCGAGTGAAGACTTTAGTGCATACTTCACTGACAAGGACGCTTGTTTGAAAGGCATTCAAAAAGTCAACAATAATCTGAAGAAAACAGGTGCTGAACAATTGGTGTGTTCCATTTTTTTTAATTTTATAGTTCAAAAATAAAGGAAAATTTACAGACGAAAGAATTGCTTGCGCGCATAGATTTGGATGGCATACAGGATGCTAACAACCATTTTCTACTCTGTGGCTTACATCTAAAGGTATTTTTTGCTGTTTGTATCATGAAGAGATCGAGGTGGTTTTGAGTAGGTGTTGTCAGTTTTTTCACCATTTCTAGATACCTGTTTTTGAAGTTCTCGCTCAATTCAAATGGTTTTAACTGAGCTAGAACTAGGGTTATAAACAAATGAAAGAATAGGAGGCGCTCTTTTGATAGTTTTCGCCAGTATTCCGGTTGACAGTTTTACCCAGTACCCGACGTTACCATTATTTTCTTCTAGATTTTTTTTGTACACATAGCCGATTTTTCTCAGCCACCGTGTATCTTGAGAAGGCATTTCCTATAAAAAATTCTTTAATAATTATAATCTTTTAATAAAAATTCCAGAGGTTAGGTGAAAAAGTGTCTCGAATCGATTGACTTGAATTTGAACTTGAATCCAAACAAGCATCCGTATGGTCCCGACGCTTTTTCAATTTTTTATAACTTCATTGGCGCATGCCTTAATTACCATGTGACCGATTATAGTTTGAAACTGCGTGCTTTTATGATTATAACATCCGAATATTTTCAGCTCTCTCCCTACACGGACTACTCCAAGTGGATCATTTCACACATTCGGCAGTTTCCAGAAGTCAGCTCACCACTCATTGTGCACCAGTCCTTCTGCATCCTAGCTCATGAGTTGTTGCGCTCCAGCCTATCTCTGGCACCCAATCTCCGAGAACTGTCCTCCCTCTGCTTCAGACTGCAGTCTTCTCCTCCCCATTTCAGTCAGAAAATCAGCAAGTTCTTTAGCTCAGCCAATCTCAACGCTGCTTTCGACTTCATCAATTCTTGCCCAGCAGAAGACTATCAGCTATGGCCTGACTTGGGGCTTGTTTTGTTCACTTTTCGAGAGTTAGGGCAATTCTGCAGGATTTCCAAGCTCTTGAAAAGTATTTCCATCTCTGCTACTGTACCCTCACTGGATCACCTGGCTATCTGGTCATTGAAAATTGAGTCTGACTTCCAGATTGCTGATTCAAATACTGAATTTGAGTCAATTCTCGAAGACTTGAATTCTCCAGAAGTTAACTATAAGAACAGCAAGCAGCTGTGGAGTTGGAAGCTAAAAGAGATCTACACCAAATGCTTGATTCTGACTGCCAAATTGAACACTGCGCCCGAGCTAGACAGCCTTTTGACAGAGCTTTATGGTGGCGAAGAAGTGCACAGTATGCTCCACCTAAAAAGCTACTACCACTTCCATGTGAGCAAACAGATGGACACAGCTAGGGAACTGGTCAAAAAGGCAATTGTTTTAGGGGAAGAGGACCCAGACAATGAGCCTACTGATTGCCGCAATGTGCTGCTGTATGTCAGGATTTTGATGGCTAAGGGACAAGTACGTGATTTTCATAAATTTAGTGATTCTCTGGGGCAAGAGACTTAGCAAGAGACTCTCATTGCCAAATGCATCTTTTTATTTTTTGGTGACTAACCTGCTATTTTTAGGTGATCTTAGTAATTACTCTCTTATAGCTGAAAAACTATTCAAGATCAACAACCATAATTTGTGTGTTTTCAGCGTCAAGTAGCTAACAGCCAGCTGGTAAGTGCTGCACAGAAAAACGCCTACAATGCCGATGTGTTCCACTTACTCGCTCTGAACTTGTTAGCTAGTGGTACGGATCTGGAGAAGGCAAAGGCTTGTGCCCAACGAGCACTGCTCTTTAATCCTAGTAGTGAGGGCACAGCTAAAGTGTTGCAGGAGTTGTATGCCAAACAGGTAATATAGCTGCTAACTAATGCTCCAGCTATTTTCTTTATAGCAACTACGTTTTAAAACTGCTTAAATTAGTATTTATTTGACAAAATCTGACTTGAGATGTTTTTGATAAGATGACTACCATGTTGTAATAGCCCGGCTTCTCCTAATAAACCGTCCCCACATTTAGTGTTTCTTTTGTAATTTTCAGTTAAAAAAATATAGGACCAATTTTTCGTAAAGATAGCTGTTATAAAGGTTAAGAAAAAAATTCAGAACGTCGACAACAATATTCGCCTGAACTCTTTGGTTTCTTTTCTGGCAGAAAGACCAGCGTCAGAATGGGGCTTGAAACAGGCAGCACTTCTAGAAATCAACCTCGGCAAATTGGACCAAGCAGTAGAGAAGATCCAACGACTAGTTCGCATTAAAACTACTGCCAGCAGCAATAGGATTGTGGATAGAGAGAATGAGGAGATGTGTGCTCTCTGGATATTTCTTAGTGAAGCCTACAAACAAAAGGGGAATCTGCAGTCAGCGGTTAGGGCATGCAAAACTGCTTTGGATATTGAACCAATGCATTATTCTGCCACTTTACAGGTTGGAAAATATTTTTGTTTTCTTTATACACAGTTGTTTGCAGAGATGTGTACGGTTAGCCACATAACCACTTTTTTGGAGAAAAATAACCGAAACCATGTAAACGCATACCTGTTAAAAAAAACTTCAACCGCACAAGCGGATTTAGCAGCAAGGCCATCTGTAGTTTTTCGCCCTGGTCACCTGATGATTGTCTTTCAAAACATTTTTGCCCTGGTCCAGTATTGACCGAAAGAAATTTTAAAAATCTATATTTGGATAAGTTTGTTTGAGGGAGCAAGCTTTTGAAAAAATAACAGCAGTTAATCAAGCTGATCAAAACCGACAATATTTTTTAAAACCCGCATTTGTACACTTCTAAAATAAAATAGCTATTTCCAGCTTATCCAATTGCACCAAGGAATGGGCCATTACCTAGAAGCTATAGAGCTAGGCACCTCACTACTGTCTTCTCCTTGCCTTTCCCCAACATCCAGTCGTTTCTGCAACTCATCCACACTCACTCCTTAGTGCTATATGTAACTGATGAGAATAGTAACAGATCAGTGCAGGAGCAACGACAACATTTGCCACAGCTATTTGAATTATTCGCAAAACTATGGAAGGGCTCCTCCAACTGTGTTCTACTTCAAAAAATGGTTGCTCAAACAATGAATGTGCTCCTGAGGTAATTGAAATTAAAAAAATTTTGCGTTTTTGCCGCAAAATATAGATTTTCCGTAAAACTTGTAATAGAAGGGCCTTCCTAAATTCAGTTGGCTGTAACTGAAGTGCGCCCTAAAGTCTGAATTTTGTTTTCTAATTTACTTTTTTCGCCCGTAATTTATTTTACTATTTTTTTTGAATTTCTGTGGTGATTATTTTTTATTTTTTTATTTTTGTGTAACACTGGATCTTAGCTTTCTAATAAGCTACCCAACTTTGCTGAATGATTTGCAAAATGTGAAGACAAGATGTTTTAAAAAGGGGGAAGTGTATCTCTTGTCCGTATCTGGTCCCGCATGGAAATCGTTTGAATTCAAATTAAACCACTTTCTAAGCTTGCTGGTTCGAATCCTCATGGTTGTGAACATTATTTTTTTTCACATGTTATTTGACATGTACAAAATAATTGTCGGGGTCTTGCGAACTCAGCTAGATTATCAGGCATGATTCCACAAGCGTAATAGCTAAGCTACAGTTAAAACTAAGAATAGAAATTTGACGGTAATTTTTATAAATCAAGTTATCCAAGCTACCCGATTCCTGAAGTAATTTTTGACGTACTGTCTATTTCTATTTGATGAGGCATTTTTTATGAGGTACCTTGCGTATTTCTGACTCTGGAAAATAGCTATCACTTTTTAAAAAGTAATAAAGTAGACCGTTAGATAAAATAGACATAAACCGAAATATATGGTTTCTGGCTGATTTTGCAAATTTAAGACAGTTGTTGACTAAAGAAGCAATCGCGGAAATCTTTCCAATTGATTCCTCGATATTATTTCAGCATGAATTCAGCTCAATCACTGAAAAACTGCGAACAAAACTAAGTTTACACCCAGAGGGATTCGAACCAGCAAGCTCAAAAAGTGGTTTAATTTGAATTTAAACGATTTCCATGCGGGACCAGATACGGACAAGAGATACACTCCCCCTTTAAAGGGGCATACCCACGCTAATAAGAGGTGGTGCCGGGAATTCAAAAATTTTTCCCAATCATTGAACTTCTGTACGGATTTTTCATCTTGATTTCTAATAAAACAAGGCCTAAAATTTAATTTTAGGCGAAGTTTTGTTAGAAACCAAGTCGAAAACTCCGTACAGAAGTTCAATGATTAGGAAAAAATTTTTGAATTCCCGGGCACCACCTCTTATTAGCGTGGGTATGCCCTTTAAAGGACCATACTTGTTGATGCAAATGAGAGTTTGACAAATTTAAATGCGCGCGGGAAACTTCTTTTTCGTCTCTCGCTCTACCTTTTTGAGTTGCTCGAAATAACACCAAAGAGTTTACTCAGAGACCAAAGAGAACTGTCCCGCGGGCATTATTGTGAAACCTCCCTTTAAAGTTTTCGGTGCTAGTAGCGAATACTCCCTAAATTTGACCCTCCCAAAATCGCTATAATTAGTCTTTGGAACAGCAAGTTTATTCTCAGGACTAAGGCTCAGGAGTAGGCCAGCGTATAGAAGTTGTGACTAATAAATGTTTTACGCACTTTTTTCCGGAATCTGGGCATATATTTGGATACTCTTTAGTTAAGTTTTGAAAGGAAAAATTTGTGAGGGGGTGGTTATTTGCTACCAGGGTCGAATTCGCTTACCCTTAATTTTAGGTTCAACCAGCCAACTATTGCAGAATGCATCGATCAGCTCAACTTGACCCAATTCCCTCTGCCAATCAACTGTAAAGTGGATGTGTACAAGTGTATAATTGGGTGTCTCAGTTGCATCCTGCAATCTAGACCATCGTCTAGTGATGTTTGGAACGACTTGGCCATGGCTTTTCTCGGTCTTTTCCAACACCAATCAGAGGAAATAAAGCTATTAGAAAAGTTCGTCAATAAAAAAGTCTGTTTTCCCGATTGGTTACCATAGACAATTTAGATGCAGAGAATGCTTAAAAAACGCAATTGTGTCCACCACATGCAAACAAAAGAGGTCCGAATATTGGTGCAACATGGGAAAAGTTTATTTGGAAGAAAAAAATCACGCAAAGGCTCAGCATTGTTTTATCAGAGCCATAAAATTGAATAGACATAGCGATGCAGCTTGGTGTTTGCTGGCTTTGATGTACATCAAATTGGAACTTGTGAGTGGGCTTTTGTGTAAAAAATCTAGGATCTGTAAATAAAATCTATCTCGCCGATATTTTTTATTTTGTCATTTTTACAAAATTTCACGCTTGTAACGAGGTTACAATGTATTTGAAAATGTGATGTATTTATAACTGTACACAGTCCTTTCTGTTCCCATTAGCATTTACAGCTAAATTGTGCTCCCGCCATTATGGTCTATACATCGGATTTTTGCCGAAAAAAGGCGGGATTTCACCGTTCATTTACGTTTTTCCTTCTTTCCTAAATTTTTTTGAAAAACTATTGGCTTGGAAGGTGATTCTTGCGTTAACAATCACCAGGTCGGTATATTTCCGGTGCAGAATTTAAAGGAGAACACGAATATCTTTTTTTTAGAAAAGTTGGTTTGAGGGGTCAATATACACTGTTGAAAATAGAGCATTTTTCAAACTATCCTAAAATGACGTTTTTAGTTTCTTTTTGATCTGTGTCTATTTAATTACAATAACTTATTTACATGTTTTATGTCAAAATGACCGCCTGTGTCTTCTGTTTCAAATAATAATAAAATTTCGTATTTATGTATTCAAAATCTAAGATTTTCGATAAAAATAATTATGATTATGTCATTTTTTTCAAAACCGGTTTTTGTAGTTAAATTTACAAAATTTAGTGTAATAAAATTGCTTTTTTACTTAACAGCATATACCATTTAACAGACCGAAAAAAATCGCACCAGAAAAGCTTAAAATTGAAATTACCCGTCAAAATGTGTGAATCTCCCGTCAGATTTTTTAAAACTTATTGTTCTCGGTGATTAATTTTCAATTTTATTTATTTTTTATTTGCACCCGCATTTGGCCCTAAAATTAAATTCTAGGCCTTGTTTCGTTAGAAATCAAGTTGAAAAATCCTTACAGAAGTTCAATGATTCAGAAATTTTTTTGAATTGTCGGGCAGCACCTCTTATTAGCGTGGGCATACCCTTTAAAGGGGCATGCTTGTCGCCAATGGGAATATTTTGAAATGCGAGTATCAGTGAAATTCAAACGAGAACTATTTTGACACGATTTTTTTCACTTCAATGATTCGGAAAATTTTTTGAATTGGCGGGTAAAAATTCTAAAACGGGTGAGCATGCCTCTTTAACAGAAAAAAAGAAACGGAAATTCGCGGTGAAATTCCGATATGCCCATAAAAAAATCCTTGAGTTGTTAGTCGCGAAAAAAATAAAAAATACCATAGAGGCTCCGATTATGACTCATGGGCTATAACTTTTCAATTTCCTGCAAATTTCTACGAATTAAACAAGAACTTTTATTTCGACTATCAAAGTTGCTGAAAGGGTGGGCATTAATCATAGCATGGGCCATAATTAGTGCAAAATCTAGGGATTACGTTATGGAGAGTCAACTCTACGTCTTATCTATCTTGAAATATTTTTTGCAGCTACCGGAAGCTCTGCAAGCCATGAACCAAGCTCAAAAGATCAATCCCATCTGATGGAGGCCTGGTGTGCTCATGTAAGTTATAGGCACATACGGCACCACTATTTCTGCTCAATGCTATATTAACGCTGATTTTTTGCAGGCCATGCATGCAGAAAAGCTGAACGACCATGACGCCATGGATCTGTATCGTCACAGCATCGTGCTCAGGCCAACAGTAGGACTATTTATTTTTGGCCAAAATCAGTACCTACTATCGATTCTTAGGCTCTTTCCATCCAGAAGTATTGCTTTTTGTTGATGCAGTCCATCCACAACAAAGGATCGTTGGATGAGGGCACTATGATCAGCTTTGAAACCATCAAAGACCTGTTTTGTAAGATTTCTCATATTGCTCCCGCATTTTTACATTAATTATTGTATTGACTTTTAAGACACACATGACCGCAATGACCACTTCTTGCATTCACTAGCTTTATTGTCAGAACATTTTTGGTATTTGGATGAGGCTAAGCAATACATCACAGCTATTCAAGTCAAGGATATGACCGGGTTTAAACATAACAGCAACAGAATATACATGTGAGTTTTTTTGCTAGACATACAAACCTTTTTGATGAAATAAAAGTCTAACAACTAGAATAGCTCTTTGAACAATTCGTCTCCACTAAATTTGCATCAAATCTAATATTGTTGACCTCAGATTACTTTTTAAAACTAGACGAAAACTTTAAAAATGATGAGGATGCATACCGTATTTCCGCTAACTACTCTCCTCCGAAAAATGTAATGCATAGGCATATTCTTAGCTATATTTTAGTGTATAACATACTTGGACGTCAATACAAAAAAATTAGTTGAACACAAACAAAACAAATATACGGAATATTTTGAGGAGGGGAGTGATTAAATGAAATACGATATAAAAAACTTAAAAGATAATGACACTACTAGTCTCTTCTTTTTTGGGTGTCCCGCTAGGACCCTTTTAGGGTCAAAAAGATGAAATAGCCGTCGATAAGAGACAACCCATCATGTTTAAAAAAGACAAAAATGTGCCTAACTGAAAATTTTCTAGAAAAACAGCGGGTGATACAACAGAAGCTCTAGCTCAGTGTCTTAAACCGTTCAAAAATTTATATTCTGCTTCAGTAGCAGAACTTCACGGTAAATACTAGCTTGTTGAAACGTCAAATAATCTTAAAATCGGTTGTTTTAGCTCATCTTATGTCATGCGTGTCCGTTGCCAATCTATTCGACGCTATTTCTAACAATAGTCTTGAGTTATTTTCAAGTGTCTATAAGTCCACTTTCTACCCTTTACTGGTTTCTGCTATGATCACTTTTGGTTTGGTAATATTTTTTAACGACTATTGACAATAATTTCATCTATATTTAAAGTCACTGAACCAAGAGCTATTTTCGGCTCTCGAAAACATACGACCATTACACAAACTGATAGATGTGTACCCCACTGGCTTCAGTCGAGCTAATGCTGACGTTTTGCTCTATCAACAGCAAAACGAGGAAGAGAAAGTGTTGGTTAGGCACGACCATTTGTCGGATGTAAGCCTTGCTCAGTTCAATAAAAGAAGAAAATAAAAAGTTACTTTACTTATTTTTAGAATCTCTACGAGTTGTTAAAGCAAAAATCTGAGGGCACCGATCCTGCGAACGTTCCAATTGAAGTCACTGATATCCCTTGATATTGTTATTGTTCATTACAAAATCTTGGATAATTTTATTATGATCCTATTTGGAGATGCTGAATATTACAGTTGAATTTTTTGAATAAATCGCATTTGTGCCGTTTCTATATGTGAAACTAGGACTGATTTAGGCTAAAGTGTATTATCCTTCAACCTCCCGAAAACCGGTTTAAACCACTTTTTCATGTGTTTTAGCACTTGAAACGTGTAGAAAACATGTTTTTAGGTGGCAGAAGATCATTTTCAGAAAATTTTTTTTTGAAAATTTTGACTTTTTGCCTTGGGTGACCAAGGTAAACCACCTGGATAGGGTACCTGGATACAGTTTTTATTCAAAATTCTCCCTGGAGCTCTTACATTTATATAAAGAGACAGCCCTTGGCCGGACAATGTACCCCGAAGGGGCTTTCTATTGAATAAGGGTGCCTGCCGAAGGCAGGCAGGTAAAAGAACATTTAAAATGAATAAAAACGGTATCCAGGTACCTTATCCAGGTGGTTTACCTTGGTCCCCAAGGCAAAAAGTCAAAATTTTCGAAAATTTTTTTTTCTGAAAATGGTCTTCCGCCACCTAAAAACATGTTTTCTACACGTTTCAAGTGCTAAAACACACGAAAAAGTGGTTTAAACCGGTTTTCGGAGGTTGAAGGATAATACACTCCGGCCATTTTAATATTTCACAGGGTCCGCGACAATTGACCTCCAGGACAATTCACCTCCGGCACAATTCACCTCCGAAAATAAAAAACATTACAAAAATTTATCACGCCAGCTTTATTCGAATGAGTGCGTAAAATAGTAACAACAGCATACAAGAATGTACATAAAAAACTCCTAATCATCCGTATCATAATTAGTAGCAATTCTCAAAGAGTTATTTAGGCAGTAGACTCCAGTATTCAAAACTATGTTCAACATTTTTTTGTAGTGTGCCCTGTGTGATTAGTGGCCTTCTTTTATTCCCCTTTCCTCCTAATGCAGCCCTTATTTTCTTTAAAATTCAAAAGCCACGAATTTAATTCAGACCGGACGAGTAGGATCATAGATCAAGAGTAACTCTTGATCTATTGCTCCGGTTTCAGATAGACGGGTAGGATCACGAGTAACACGAGTTAAAGTAACACGAGTAAAACTGTACCTAAAATTAAATTCTAGGCCTTGTTTTGTTAGAAATCAAGTTGAAAAATCTGTACAGAAGTTCAATGATTCGGAAAAAATTTGAATTCCCGGGCACCACCTCTTATTAGCGTGGGCATGCCCTTTAATGGTTCCTATTTTGTCCCTTCCTTCAAGAGCCTGGAGCCCCTTTCAGGTCGATGGATAGCGTAAGGATCAAGAGTTACTCGTGATCCTACCCGTCTATCTGAAACCGGAGCAATAGATCAAGAGTTACTCTTGATCTATGATCCTACTCGTCCGGTCTGAAACTGGATCGATAGATCAAGAGTAACCTGATCTATCGTTCTGACTACAGATGGGTGAGTAAGTCGTGATCCGCACTATCTTCGGGTTTTTCTTTCATATTTGGCCAGAGTATCTAGTGATCCACACCCCTTTTTTGATTTACCCTACTTTTCGCCAAAGTTACTAGTGATCGAGACTACCTTTTTAGGTTTTATCCTTCTTTTGGCCAGAATAACTCGTCATCACCTACCTCACACTACCTACTGTGTTTTTCCAGTCTAACTCGGCCTTGATGCAGCCCTGATCCAATCTGATCCGGTCTGATACAGCCCGGATCAGGGCTGCATCAAGGCTACATCAGACCGGTTTAGGGCTAGGTTAGGCTAGAAAAACATAGAAGGTAGTGTGAGAAAGGTGATCACAAGTTACTCTGGCGAAAAGAAGGATGAAACACAGAAAGGTAGTCTGGATCACGACCTACTCTGGCAAAAATTAGGAAACAAAGCCAAAGATATAGTATATCACGAGTTACTCGACATGTCTGAACTGAAACACGATCAATAGATCACGAGTACTGTTGATCCTTACTCTATCTATCGACCTGAAAGTGGTTCCTGAGGATCATTTAGATACTAAACTTGTACAGTCGACTCTCTATATAACATAATTCTACATAACATAAAACTCTTTATAACATAAGTTTTTCTCGACCCCCAGCCCATAGATTGCTTCTCTATATAACATAATCTCCTAAAATGTCAAATTAATTGATCGGTGGAAGACTCACTCTGGCAGAAATCGTGGCGGTTGTCTCGAAAGCGGATGCGGAAGAGCCGGAAGCGAGCAGGTAATGCTTGATTATTTCGATTTTATTTTTTTTCGTTTCATTGACACTGAAGTGAGGGAGATCAAAGAAGAGTCAGTGCCACCAGTTACCAGTGGAGAAGCAACCGCAGCACTCAAGATCTTACAGCGATACGTGGATGAGAACACCAGGGATCCAGCCGTCCTCCATCTTATCCGACGTACTCGAAAATTTCCTGGCCCGAGAACGCTCGAAGAAAATAGAACAAAACAACCTCTTGGATTGGCAGAAAAGATCTTTTTGGTGGCATTTTCGAGCTTTTTGGCAAACCAAATCAATATAAGCCTTTTTCAAAACGCGTAATATTGCGTGTGAGACTGACTTATTAATGTGACTATTTTTCTCAAACTTGCTCAGAAATAGTTCATCTACACTATAGACAAAAAATTTGGGGTCGAAATTCCGAGGTAACAAAGTTTCTTATGCGATGCTTCAAAATTACAGAAAACGAGTTTTAAACCCCCCATTGAGAATTATTTTTCAGCCCCCGAAAAATCTTCGTTCCAGTGACCAAAACAGGGTAGAATACCTGAAACATAATAATTTACAATAAACTTTTTTCTGAAAATTGACATTTTATTTTAAAAATAAAAGTAGGTGAAAACACCTTTATTATCGTGTTTAATGTGTAGGAAATGCTTGAAAATGGTTAAAATGGTGTTTTGAAAAGTTAAGGTCCATTTTTACACTGTTTCAGACAGTGTACGTGTTGATCGGGATATTTTTGTCTAGCCAATGCATGTTTGCACAGCTTGAACTTTTTTTACTAAGTATGAGCAATAGCTGCAAATTCGTAAATGCCTTCTATGCCTTTTGATTTTATGGTGAACAAGTGTTTTGGCAATTCTACAGGAAATGACAGCAGTGAATTAAAAACATGAACATGCATATAGAGTATTTTCACCAAGCTCCAGTCGAAAAAACATAGCAGAATGCTAATAAACCGCCACCTTTTGACTATCTATGTACCCTTTTAGGTTATGTTACCCTGGTCCCCCAAGGTAAAAAGTCAAATTTTTGATGAATTTTTTTTAAAAGTGAACATTGTCCGGCCCTAAAAACACTTTTCTGTACGTTTCAGAAGATAAAGCGTCGAAAAAGCATTATTTAAGGCGTTTTTTTGAGCTAGACGTACTTTTGCCAATTTGTGCATAATGTCCGCCAAGCGAAGACTTTTTTACACCACTTTTTTGGACCAGTTCCTCTTGCCTATGTTAACTTATGCGAAAAAACAGCTCGATCCAAAGTCAAAAAGAAGGTTAAAAAAGTTTTTCTCCGGCTGACATTCTTCACAATTATACCAAATGTCCGGGTAGCGCTAAGAGCCTTTGAAAAATTATACTTTGTCGGACATCAAAACAAATTTGGATATATCCACGTAACCTTCAAGGTAAATTACCTTGATCCCCAAAGGCAAAAAGTCAAATTTTTGGTTAATTTTTTTCTTCTAAAAAACACTCGACCGGGCCCTAAAAACACCTTTTCTGTACGTTTCAGAAGCTAAAGCGTCGAAAAAATACAATTTTGGGCGTTTTGGAGCTAGATGTATAGTGTACTTTAGCCCACAATTTTACAAAATATTAGGTTGCAATTTTGAACTATTTCACTCATTTTCTGATTTTTCTATAATGTTTTACATAAAATATCTTCTTCAATGACATCATTTTAGAATTTTCAGCGAAGAATCAACTTAAAAAAGCTGTCATTCAAAAACTATTTTTCTTTTTAATCTTTAACTTCGTACGCTCGCCTTGGAAAAGGTTGAAAGAAAAATATAAATAGTTTGCAGAAAACATTTTTCTTTGCTTGCTAACAAAAACCTTAAAGTGCATACGGAGCTATAAAATCATAGATTGTTCATTTACTGATAAAGAACCAAATTTTTAAGTTGTGGCATATTTTTTCTTTTTCGGAATTTACACATTTAAGTGCTGTAGCCTGATTTTTTTTAAATATTTATTTTGTCTAAAATTGTTTAGAACTGTATTTCTATCATTTAGCCAGACAAATGCAATTTAGGATGTGATTTTGGGTCAGGACTGCTACTAACAATGTAGAGCATTGGTTTTGCCTTTTACCGATATAACGATACGATATTTTTAGGCAAACTTTAGACCGATCGATATAATGATACGATATTTTTTTCGCCAACGATATATCGCGATATTTTACGATATTTTTTATAGCACTTATTCAACTCAATAAATATCACAATCAACAAATTTAGTACTCAAAACTCAACAACGGTTTTTGTTCAAAAAGACCTAATTTTCAGCGTTTCCTGCCTTTAAGCTCGACCTTCTATAGTCTAAGACATCTCTCGCCATGGAAAACGGCTGCTCACTTGGCTGGCTCGTTGCAGAAGCGGAAAGAAAGCGACGTGTGATTCTTGCCAAGATTGGATACGTCTTCTCGTTTTTCTAAGAAAAATTAGAAGTCAAACATGAAAAGCAACACATTTTTGAAGTTATTTTTTCCACACATCACAAACTCAGTCAATCTTTGCTGCAGTCCTTTTTCCTTTGATTTCTCGGCTTTCTCCATTTCTTCCAGTTTCTTTTGATATTTCGTATGCTTCAAAAGATGGTGATTCACATTCGCAGGTCCTGCATTGCTCATCTTGATCTTGGATTGGCCCGGATTGCACTTTGCTTTACTTGCCGACGTCTTTGTGAAGTTTAACCCGCTTGCATTTTTTTCTTCGAGTTCAATTTCTCAAACGAAGCTCATTCTGAAACAGAAAAAATTGTGAAAAAGTCGGCAAGAAAGCAAAAAAGACACAAAATTTGCATCGCCACAGGCGCAATTTTTCAAAAAAAGTCTTACGAATTCGAAAAATGGGTGTACGATATTTTTTGTGTGAACGATACGATAAACGATATTTTTCGTTCCTAACGATCGATATAACGATACGATATTTTCGGCCATAATTTATAACGATCGATACGATATATCGTATCGACAGGAGCTCTATAGTAATGAAGTTAACACTAGCCTTTAGAGTTAGCTGCAGCCGGAATAAATATTGAAGCCAGAGCTGATGCTAATTTTGATTTCTATCAACCCACTTTTCAAAAAATTAGAGTGTGAGGGAACTACACAATTACCGCTTTGCTTTTAATATTTTTCACGCTGAAGTTCTCTTTCAAAGCAAAAATTGATTACATACAATCTTACCATTTTTAAATCAGCCGTTAGATTTGGTCTAAGTTTGCTAATATCAAAAAAATCCTTTCAAATGGGCAGTATGTGACTTTTACTCAAATTTAGTGGCGCAGTAGGTAAAGAATTACATTTTGTTATGCCAACACTAGAAACAAGGCTTTTTTTCTTGAGGTCACGAGTTCGATCCCATCCCTGAAAAATTTCAATTTTTGACTTTTCTATCATCTCTCGACAACTTCTCAATTTTTTCGCAATGTTTTTAGTTAGCTTATTTAAAGTGAAAACGAAAAGTGGACGTAGGTCATAAATGTCAGACTTTCAACTTTTCCTTTGAAAGTTCAGACTTTACGTCAAATACAAGAGAAGAGGTAGGAAAGTGAGTTTCTCGTATAGAAAATGCAAAAATTCGTATTTTTTAAGACGTTTTATATAGCAAACAAAAGGTGAAAATCTCCGCTTCCAAAAAAGTAGGTGTGTTTTTTTAAAGATTGACTTTAGAAAAATAGAACCCATTCGAAGCCCGCAACTCAGTTTTTTAGTCAACTTCACTACTTTAGAAGGCCGTGACTAGTGTTGGCCAATGGTATTAATACGGTACTTTATTAATAAAAGACCGGATATGGATGACTGGTATTTTAAAATTGGTTAATAATATTTTTTAAAGGAGGACCAAGTCAGAAAAGTGAAAAATTAAAAGATTTTAAGTTTTTCGTACGATATGTATGCTTATACGCGAATAGTATATGATAGTACAGTAAACTCCGGATTTAGTGTAAACCTCGGTTTAGTGTACACCTGGATTGAATCATTTTGGCCGGCGGTTAATTAAAATGACTAGAATGAACCCTCGATTTAGTGTACACCCGGAGCCGGTCCCCAGGGTGTTCACTAAATCGGGAGTTGACTGTATCCGAATAGTACGCGCAAGTAGTGTCGTACGAAAAAATTAAAATTTTTGACTTTTGTAAGTTTTTTCGCCTAAACTTTGCCTTTTTAATTATTTGGTAATAAAATACCGAAAAATACCGGTAACCGGCATTAATACCGGGAAAACAAAATACCGGTATTTTTCCCAACCCTATCCGTGACCTTGCAATTGTTAATTTCAAAGGGATCAAATTGAATTGTTGTCCCTAAAATCTGAATTATTGCCCCTTTTTGCTTTTTTCGGCAATTTATTACCGAAAAAAAACAAAAAAGGGGCGAGAATTCAGATTTTAGGGCAAAATTTCAGTTACATCCATTTCAAATATCAAAAAATTATAAATTTTTGAATTAAAGTCAATTGTGACCAAACATATGTTATATATACTTTGTTTACTAGTCTGTTCTTTTTTTACTAAACATTAGTTCAAGGATTCGCTAGCTGGCAAGTGTTCCAGTGTTCTAGGTGCTAAAAAAACTAGCCAGTAAATTCAAAACAAAATATCAATAAATAAAGCACGTAAATTTTGTTTTTTGCAGGCAACACGTCAAAAACAAATTTAAAAAAAAATGGTATTTTAAAAACAGAATGCTGCAAATGCATTTTATTGACCCTTTATTATTGTTAACTATATAGTACAACCGTATTATTTTCGGTACACGACAATTTAATGCTGATAATACCAAATTACACATGATCGATTTTAGAAAAGATTTTTTTGCTTAAATAAAATTCAAAATCCTTTCGTTTCTGGAAATGAGATACAATATACTGCAGTAAAAACAACAAAAATCAAGAAAATAATCATTTATAAACGAATTCTTTAGTTGAAAAGAAAAACTGAAATTATGCGTATAAAATATGGTGGAATACTGTTCGGTGTCAATATTTTCGTGATAATGTTTTTACACAATTATGCTATAACAATTTTATATAATATTTGAGATATGCCAAAGTATCGTCTTTCATGCTGATGCTCGAAACAATGTTGCTATTTATTGGTCAATGGCTATGCTTTGCCGATATAATTTGGCTGCTTGTAGTTTTTGCGACACTTTCATTTTGTTGGTATGTTTTTTAACTTTATTGGCTAAAGGTTCTCAAGCGTACTTTAAATTAAAGATTTTGGACGCTAGCGTCATATACCATTATCCGCGCCCCGAAACCAAATATTAAGTTTTTCAGCGGTGTGTAAAGACCATTTCAAGTCAAAATTTTGTCATGAAAGGTCTGAAACGCAATTTTAAAGGAGGGTTGAAAGCTGTTAAGGAGATAGTCTCAACACAAAAAGAATTAATCCAAATTTCGTCCTTTTAGATGTGGTTTTAGAGAAATATTTTGTCGACAATTCGGTGTTTTGATGTCAACGAAATCGTGCAGAATTGAAAGTTAAGTTAGTATCATCAATATTAGAACTTCTAAATTCCTTCAAAGATGCCCTAGAAATTGAAACGGATAAGAAAAAAAACCATCAAAAGATAGGTTGATTATTTTCGTATTACATTTCAATTTTTAGGAATTTTTGGAGGAATTTAGAAGTTTTTATATTGATGATGCTAATATAACATTTAATTCTGCACAAGTTTGTTTGACATGGCAACACCAAGCAATCGACAAAATATGGCTCAAAAACAAGATTTAAAAATCACAAAACTTGGATTAATCCTTTTGTGTCCAGACTATCTCCTTAACAGCTTTCACCTACTTTTAACTTTCTTTCTTGTCATCGATTTTATGCACCTTAGTGAGACGAAAGTCACACACGGAAGTATGAAAATTATCTAACCTTCTTGACATTGGTCGCAACCGTTAGCATTTGTTCACCGAGTCGAAGATCACTTCCAATGCAAACACATTCCTGTCCTGTCATGGCCACAAGTGTCCCACCGTTGTACGACATAATAGACATCTTGAGCGCTTTTGAGAGTCTTTCAGAAAACCTAAAAAATTTGAATAAGTGAAACCATGACCACGAATTTCTGGAAAATGGACAAAAATATATAAAATTCGCATGAGGATTGCGTATCACACGTCTGATATATCGCAGCTAATACATTACAAATGACAATTTGAATTTGAATTTTTTTGTCTCACGCATTAAAGTGGTCCCCGCCTTTTGGAAATTCAAATTTCACCGTGTCGGGCACGGGCATGCCCCTTTAACGCCCTCTAAAGTGGCCTCCATTTTGCACTTACCCTCCCTATACAGTCCATGAGAGGCGTACCAGAGGGGAGGGCAACAAAAGGCTGAAAGTAACCGAATGAAAGAAACCTTACCAAAAATGTCAAAATGTATTTTTGAAGAAAAAAAAATTTCGCCTCTTCGATACCGTACACCTAGTGCTATGTATGCTATGTGGTATGTAAACTGTTTTTATGAATCCCCAGTCACTTTCAAGTGATTTATATCTTAGTTTTAGAACTTTCAGCATTAACTTTAAGCATGATGAGCAAATAACGCTTTTTAGCAAATGAAGCACGTAAATTTTTGTGTGCTTGTCAACAACACGACAAAAAATATTTCGAAATAAGAATGTTGTTTTAAAAACAAAATGCTGAGCATAAATTTCATCCAGGCTTTATTATTGTAAGCTATCTATTTCACAAAAGCATTTTTTGTAATATAATTTTGTGATTTTGCATATTTTTTAAAACAAAATGAATTGCAGCGCTAAATTTTTGTTTAATTCGGCACCTAATATTATTTTGCTCATCTAAGGCTTTATTGTGTTCAGAATCAGAATTTTCAGCTACAGTCAATTCCTGTTATAAGTGCATCCCTCAAGTTCGTTTCGGCTAAAAATTAGTGAAAAATACCCTAAAAGGACCATCTTCGCCTGAAGGGTGTGAGCCAAAATTTTTTTTGCAAACATCTAATTTTTTTAATCGGAAAGTATTTAGAAATGTCTTCTTTATCGTGTTGAGCGGAAAAAATGAGTTGGCGAGGTGATTTTGGGTCACTTTTCAAAAAAATCCGAATATGGGGGGGGGACTAAAGAAGTGCCCAAAAATGAATGATACTGTGTGAATAAAAAACCAGTAAATTGTGACTTAGCATACAAAATTAGCCTTACGTGTGCAAAATAAAAATTAGATACTGGATTTCTAAAATTCGGTGCTGCATTTCACATGCAACCTAAAAAATTTTCCATTTGTGCAAAAGTGACATATTTCATTCTAATGCTCAAAACAATGTTGCTGTGTATTGTGCAATGGCCATATTTTGCAAAATTAGTTTGGCTGCTTTTAATTTTTGCGACACTTTCTTTTGTTGGTATGTTGATTTTTGAAGTTTTATCGGCTGACCAAAATAAGGATAATGGGCAATTTCGATTTCGCCGCATTTTTTCGATATTATTTGTTAAGAGCTGTAGATGAAAACACCCGTAAAAATGCGTAAATCTCCCGTCAAAATAGGAAAATCTCATGTCATATTTTCAAAACTTCTTGATATCGGTGTTTGCTTTACAAATTTTTAATTTTTTGCACCAGCATGTAGCCCTGATTCTCTTGTTTTTTAATGAGCTATCAACTGGCTGAGTACAATATCGAAAAGTGGGAGAAACAATTCATTTTGAAAAATAGGTGTAGTTTTTAAAAATATAATTGTTCTCCCACTTTTTTAATATTGTAGTCAGCCAGTTGATAGCTCATTAGAAACTAGAAATTCAGGGCTACATGCTGGTGCAAATAAAAAAAATTGAAAATGAAAATTAATCACCGAGAACAAGAAGTTTTAAAAATTTGACGGGAGATTTACATATTTTGACGGGTTCTTTCAATTTTAACCTTTGTTAAGAGTATTGCTCGGATTCACCATACAGACAAGTGTTTGCGGAGGTAGAGCATAGAGGTTGAACGCTTAGGTTTATTTATTCCCGAACCGAAACAGCATACATACTAGATTGTCGTAGATGTCAAAATTATGTTCGCTTTTTGTCTTTTTCGCTGTTTTGGAAGTACCTCGGTTATCCGTCATCCCTGGGCCTCAGAGTGCCCAGGGGAATCAGCCTCAGGGTGCCGGATAACCGAGGTGCCGGATAAATTAGGTGCCGGATAACCAAGATTTGACTATACCCTTTTTTAGATTGACCTACCTTAGACCTTCACTATAAAAAGTAAATTTGTTTCGATTTTTTAAATTTAGCTGTTTTGGTTAGAACACGTTGGAAAACATCCTTATTATCGTTTTTTTTAAATTATTCGTGATAGGTATGAATTCAAATTTGAAAATTAAAAAATTAAGATTTGTTAACTGGTCCACTGCATAAGTGATCTATATATATGACCGTATATTTTTATTAGAGGCCCGTGAACGTCTATTTTTCAACTGTTTTTTAGGATTTTTTAGTCTTAGGCAAAGGTAGGCCATTGTATGTTAGGACGGACTAAAAAAATAAGTCTAAGATATGTTTGAGTCCATTATAACATACGCTGGTCTACCCTTGCCTAAGCCTAAAGCCTAACAGTCATAAAAAACAACAGGGGACCAAGGCAAAAACTGCCCATTGTGGAATAGAGCCGATAACGTTGTGTGGATTTTCAACCTTGGAAAGGGTCATCCTTTTCAACTAATGTACAGGAAGCTTACGTAATTTTTTGAAGGTAACTATACAACACACCGGATATTGGCAAAAGAGGTGTATCTGGCCCTCCGTCCACATACTCACTGGAAATGCTCTCACTTAACAGGGAACGTAAATTGGAGCAACTTAGCAGTTGACTTAGCAATATGGAAATGGATATTTATGGACTTCTCGAAGGCTCACATAAATTCTGATAATTTCTGATCTTAAGCTTCTGCATGAAGTATTCGTCACTCAATTTGACTCATTTGATGGTCGGCAGGCAATCTAAAAATTAAATTTTATTAAATTTTTCAAATAGTCGTTTTTAGACGAGCACATTGTCAGAAGATGTAAACACAGCTAAACATGTGCATGTCTTTAATGCCACAGGTTGGTTAGTTATTTTTAGCGTCAACTTGAAACTAAACGTTTTCGAAACTCGAGATTTGGATAAATTTACCGATCAGAATCTCTTTAAAGGACCCTGGTCACTGTTCAAAATGTGTCCCCGCCAATTAAAATTTTTTCCGAATCATTGAACTTCTGTGCTCTATAAACTATACCGCATGAAGTAAAAATTCTCTTTAGTGAAATTTCTTTGCTGTTAATCATTTTTCGAAATCTCGTTTGACCGAATATCGGTTTGCTAATCTCGTTTTTACCGAATCTGATCTAGCCGGTGACATGTATGCTCCAACAGCCAAAAAAGATTATAGGAAACAAATTTGATTTAAAATTTGATGTTACATTATTCGAATGAAAATTCTTAAAATGTTATGGATGGCTACAGCCGCCCATGCCAGTGAGCACCTGCACGGGAGCCAGGCAGAATTTTGCCACTTGCGGGCGGCGGCGTCAGGCGCCGATTTATACCGGCGCCGCAGTACAGGATTTATTATATATTTTTGATTTTTTAAAGCTTAACGTATCTTTTTTATGGCTCATTCACAAACGTTGTCGTCGTCATTGGGATTGTCGTTGGAAAAAATGTTTTATAAATGCGATTTACGCCAACGACAACGACTACGAAAATTTTCTTTCTTCAAATAGTTCAAATTTTGCATTTTAAGTGAATTTTATTCGATATTATATTTTCCACAAGTTTCCATCGAAATCTCGACTGAAAGTGCGAAATTTGTCCAATTTGGAATAAAAAATTCGACGCTACCGTCATCAATTAGGCCTAGCACTCAAAAAGCGCCAGGCTCAGGTTCAAACCCGCGGGTCCATCCCGCTGATTGCCATGCTCCGTGAAAAGTACTTATACTTTTACCTGCACCACAAGTTCCTGGGTTTGAAAGTGCCCTTAGACGCTTAGAGAATTAATACTCTGAGGAACCGAACTATCTCGAAAAGTGGCTGTATTTTTCCATTTTACCTCCCAATATAGCCCGCAATCCCATTTAAATTGCTTTTCTGGTCCTTTTATGGCGAAATTATTGTGTAAAAATGGTTTTTGACCATTCCTAAAAGTCGGTTTTTGGGGCGGGGGGGGGTTATTACAGTAGCGCCGAAAATCGTTGTCGTTGGCTTGCGTCGTCGTTGTCGTTGGCGTTGGATTTTTTATAAATAGGTTGTCGTCGTCGTTGGCGGAAAAACGGTTTTATAAAAAAATATTCCAACGACTGACTCTAAATTTGCGGCGCTAGCACAAAAGTGTGTTCTTTGGCTATAGCCCGACGCTAAAACGTCAGGCTATAGCTGACAACACTAAGCTTAACTTCTTAGGTGCCAGATGGAAGCATTTGAGGGATTTGTGTCTCCAAGCATTTTCGGTCAAAGGACTTAAAAAGGTGATTATTTTTCAACTTAGCTTTCATATAAGCTTCCAAATTAAAGTTGATGCCTCTTATAAATTGTTCTATTCAATCCATGATAAATTCTCTAAATCAAAAAGCCTGTCTATATACTCCAATCAACATCCACAAGTAACCTTCTAACCGCCTTTAATCCTAATTGACATATTCAGGCCATTGCAACAAATGACCACTGAAATTTTGGCCAGGATAGCAGCGTCGGTCAATTGGATGGTGTAACTCCAGCAGAAGGTGGGCTGCAAGTCTGCACACAAATCACTAAGCAGGTTAATTAACTGATGTGTTTCCTCTGTCTTAATCCCTCTCCGGGATTTGTCCAGAGGGGAGGCGTAGAATAATGGCAGCATGTTGGCCAGGTATTACCGGGCCGGTAATCTAAAAGAGCTGGTTCAATTCCAGCCACGACCATTTTCCTCTGGACATAATCAATTAACACATCAGCAATCTCGGGGTGGGAGCATGTCTACTAGATTTTTGTAGGTGTTTAAAGACACCAGAAAAGTGGCAATAGCTGGTTGAAACGCAAAATGCTGCTGGTATCTACAATATTTCCTATATTACACAATTTGCCGGCTACTAGCTAATCTGAATTTGACTCACCCAAATGATAGACTAGAAGGTGGACCTTTTAAAGCTGTTTGTGACACCATCTCTAAAAAAATTCCATCAGTAATCAACCAAAAAACAGGTTTTTAAAACAATGTTATACCCTACTTTTAATTGCATTATCACTGCAGGATTCGTCGGGAAACCAACAAAAGGTCCACCAAAGAACATATGGATCTGCGCCAATTTTTACAGAAGAGGTGATGAAAACTGTAGGTAGGTATCTGCAAATTTATTTAGTCCATTGGATTGATGGTTGCTTATTCTAGTTTTGATACAGTGGCTAATTCTTTGGCTTGTACCTGTTCGAGTTAGCCAAACACCCTGAAATTCAACAAAAGCTACAGCTGGAAATTGACCAATTTGTTGCGCTCAGGCATTTATTTTATAAAAAAGTTTTAAAATTATATGATTTTTGAAAATTTTTGAAAATTAGTTTGGCTCATTTGCCCTCTTGGAATTTCGACTTTAGAAATAAAATTTTTATTTTTATGATTGGTTTCCACTTGTGGGATCAGTGACCCTTTAATATGGATGACTAGAAAGCGCCTATGCGGCAGATGACGCATTGTCCCAGCTTTTGAAAGTGATCCGAATGTGCGCACGTGCTTTGGAAATTATAATGGTGGTTCGGACATGATATTGGTGGTTCGGGCCGATATGGTGGTTTGAGCCCGATATTGGTGGTTCGGGCATGATATGGTGGTTCGGGCCCCGATATTGGTAGTTTGGGGCACGGTATTGGTAGTTTGAGCACGATATTGGTAGTTCGGGCCCAGTATTGGTGGTTCGGGCCCGATATTGGTGGTTTGGTCCCGTATTGGTGGTTTGAACCCGATATTGGTGGTTCGGGCCCTTTCCTGGTTTGGGTGACGCCCATTTTTGGGCCTCTTCCTGGTGTTTTGGGTCTGATATGGGTGGTTTAGGCTTGATATTGGTGTTTCGGGCCCCACATTCTGGTTTGAGTGAGCCCACATTGTTTGATCCTTTCCTTGTGGTTTGACCGGTATTTGTGGTTTGGTTCCGATATGGGTGGTTTAGGCCCAGTATTGGTGTTTTGCGCCGACATTGGGGTTTGGGCCCAGTATTGGTGATTTGGGCCAGTATTGGTGGTTTGGCCAGGTATTGGCGGTGTGGGACCGATATTACTGGCTTGGCCCCGGTATTGGTGTTTGGGTCGGATATTGGTGGTTGGGCCAGGTATTAGTGGTTCGGGCCAAATATGGTGGTTTGGGCCAGGTATTGGTGGTTGGGCCCGGTAATGATGGTTGGCCCCCGCTCTGGTGGTATTAGGCCCGACATTGGGGTATTGGGCCTGGTATCAGTGGTTTGTGCCCGATATTTGGTGGTTTAGCCCGATATTAATGTTTCGGTCCCGATATGGGTGGTTTGGTCCGGTATTGGTGGTTAGGGCTCGATATTAGTGGTTCGGGCCTGCTATGGGTGGTTTGG